>OZ022332.1:34087486-34687486 GCA_963989225.1 Dromius quadrimaculatus | reverse complement strand
ATTATTGATTACAGCCCTTATAAGAGCTTGATTCCAAAATATATTGAAATAAGTTATATAATAGATCAAAAATAAATATAACTGATCCAAAAATTTCTTCCTGTGTCTTATAATACTAAAGTTATTAATACTTTTATGAATTAACGATTTCCTCTTGAATAAGGACTTCAATCAAAAATTCTACTGGAAATACTCTACTTATTTTCCAAAAATAATATGACTTCACTTGAGCCTTTTTTTCGCTTCTTGTACTCATTTTCGAATAATTGGTACAAAACCTGTGGAAGATGCAGGTACCAATAACTCAGAAATATCTACGACAACAAGGAAGTAGTTTCAAGTTAGGTCATACTATTTCTGGAAGTTAGTTGAGATACTTCATGTATCTTTATTTGACTAGTGCTCTTGTTCACTCGGAAATTAATAATTTGTGGAAAGATGATCTCTGACGTAACTAAAGTTTTAATCAAAAAATAGTAAGTGAAGTACCCCATCAATTTCTTGGAAATAATGTTAATTTACATGAAACTTTCTTATGTTATCGTTCTCATATTTGAGTCCAGCAATTAGTTTATATTTTGCTGTACAGGTGGCACCACGTAGCTCGATTGGAATAAGAGGAAGCTAAATATACTCATTTTTGGCTAACGGCTCATTGTATCAAAATTTTTGTGAGAACTTTTAAGATCAATTTTCAATTGTCTATCGAATTGACATTGATAAATTTTGCAATACTGCGCTCGTTCCGCAATAAATGTGTATTTGCGCTGCCATTTTTAGCGCACCTAAATAACAGGTACTAAATGAAAGCTGCTGTTATGTAGGTTTGCACAAACTGCTAGATCTTTTTATTCGTACCCTCCGTTTTGGGTGAAAAATAAATAAAAAATTGGAAAGGTAATTACTGCTGAACTATGCACAATTAAAATCTGGAAATGACTGCACAGAATGAGCAACATGTCAGTTATTGAATTTTATACCCTAAATTCAGAACCGATATGGGTTAGTACCCATTTAAGGATATAAACTATTTATTTTGATATCTCACGAGTTACACAAGATATTGACATGCGGATTCCGATGTTAGTATCAGAATGAGTTCAAGTTTTGTTTTTACGATCAATTTAGGCCAGTTCATGACCAGCCATTATTTTATTCCTTGAATCTGTAGTTTTGGAGATATTTTCCAGAATTTTATTTTATATAGCTTTGATGAAAATCAAATTACTGATTTGAGATACAGCACATGACCTCCCGTCAGTCAATAGCTAAACTATAAAGATTAAAAAGTATTTTTGAGTTTGTACGTGCACAAATTAGGTATCTATCAAGTAGTCACAACTGGAAACTGGTTCTAAATGAAAACTGCTGTTTAGTAGGTTTGCCAAAACTGCTTGATTTGATGCTCAGTGATTGTGGGAGATTGTAATTTGCAAAATCTCTGGATAGCAAGCATTCATAAGCTGTCAAAAATGCGCTTTCTTTATGAAGATAATTCTTCAATTATGTTTGTCTCAACTATGGCCTTAATGAAAGAATGCATCAGATAACGTCACATCTATTTTACAAATTGAATATTATGTCATAATTTGTTTGCCAATGGAGCTGATATTTCCAAAGTGATTATTTTATAAATCAACGATTATCTATGAAACCAGGGCTGGAACCAAACGAGTCGACATTGACATATTCCGATCTTGTCTTTATCTCCTAATCCTTGTCATCATTATCTACTACTACTATTAATCAAGTCAATGTCAATGTCAAGTCGTTGTAGCTCCAGCTCAGAATTCTTTTCGCAAAAATGTATATGAGACACTCGACACTATTTTCAAAAATGATGTGAGTTTACTTGAAAGATTTTTTCGTATCTCAAATAATAAGTAGGAAGACTTTCTTGAATAAACATTTGACTAAGTCCGGCTTTTAGTTGACATTTTGTTGCATAGATAGCAACACGTAGCTCGATTGGAATAAATGAAAACTGAATATATTTTTTTGGTTAAATGGCAAATTTCATAAAAATTTTGCGGAGCACTTTCAATTTCATTTTTCAATTGTCCACTAGATCAGCATACAGTTGTTGCTCAAATAGACGATTATTTCATTAACTATTTATCCCTGAAAATGAAATAAAAAAAAATGCTGGAAATAAATAAATCGAAAATCAAGTTTTATTCAAGATCATACAACGGAATTTTTTTCTTCCATAACACCAGCACCCTTTTTCCTATTGAAAAATGATTTTCAATTTATTAAAAACTTGCATTACGGATTACCCGCCAACTAACTTGAATTTAAATTTGAACTTTCAATCTGGCAATTTTGAAATAAGTTACAGAACAAGGAGACTTTTTAAGCCTAACTTCTTCTGAAAATGAATAAATAGGTCTTAAGCCCGTAATACACGAACCAAGAATTCATTCGTTTTATCACTTTAATTTTATTATGGAATTTATTGTATCGTGTACTACATACTTTTCATCCGATAAATCATATGATTTTGAATATCATATGATTTTAATCGTACGGACCAGAAATATTGGACAGATATTGGTGAAAGTATATTTGAATGCCGTTGACGCCATTCTGACAGCTCTTCTGTTGTCTATTGTGATCGCTTCATTAGAACTAGAATCAGGAAAATAATTCAATTTAAATATAATTATTACAATAAAATGGAAATTTTGAATACTGTAATAGATTAAATAGTGTAACAAGTGCCATCTAACAAATGATGATAATATTTTATAGTTAGTACTCGTGTGCGCAGATGCGTACCAACGGTCATGGTGGCTAGTTATTTTAGTTGAGTTTATTAATAAAGTTATTACATTAAAATGTGTAATGTATTTCACTAAACTACCTTCTCATTATTAATTAATATATATTAGCACGGGGCTAACAATAAATTACAATTGGCGACGAGGTAAAAAGGTAAAAAGGTAAAAAGATCAGAAGAAAGTGCCACTACTGGCACTACCACGTGGCATACAAATACTTAAATGCAGTATTTGGTGTGAATGCAACTCGAGATGACAACTGTGGAAGAATTAGTTTTAGTGCCAACGTCTTACGGAACTTATATTTCTGAAACTGGCTTAGAATTCATTCAAAATCCCAATGGTGAGTTTGTTCTTGGCAATGTGGCTTGTTCACAACAAAGAGGCACAGATGTCGGTGCACAGGTCGTAAATATTGGGAGTAATATTGATAAATTAGAAAAATTCAAAGCGAATACTGACTGGATTATATATAGTGAAAGACTTGGACAATATTTCAATGCTAATTTCGTTGATGAGCAGCGGAAGGTTTCGGTTTTAATCACGTCGATTGGACCTGAAGTTTACAAAACACTACGTGATTTATGTAGTCCAGTGTTACCTCAATTCAAATCGTACTATGAGCTGTGCGAAATTCTTAAAACGCATTTTTCGCCGCGTGTGTCAGTTTACAAAGAGCGTAAACAGTTTTATCAGTTACGACAAAATTCCAGTGAAGGCATTAGTCAATGGTATGCTCGCGTAAAGAAAGGCTTTGTTGATTGCGAGTTTGGGCAAGATCTTGAAGGTCGAATAGAGGATCAATTTATTACTGGAATGCGAGAAGGTAAAATTCTGGACAGAATTTTTGAGGAAGATCACAAATCTTCATTGGCAGCAGTTTTGGAATTAGCTTTAAAAAAAGGAACATCATTATCATAAGCGTCTTCCATTAATTCGGCAGAAGTGAATCAAATCGTGCAGCAAAAAGGGCTACAGGCGAAAACAAGCTGTGAGTCCAAGAAGCAGCCGATAAAACAAGTTAATCAGCATCAGCAGAAGCAGAAGAAAAGTTGTAATGCTTGCAGTGAGATTAATTACAATTTTCGAAATTGTAAGTATAAGAAATACAAATGTAAAAGTTGTGATGGAGTTGGCCATTTAGCCAAAGTTTGTAAAAACAATAAATCTCAAAAAGCTAGTACAAATAATGTTATTCAAGATGATTCTACGAATGATTCAAATTATCTGGAGATATACAATAATATAGGAAGTTCAAGAAGCAATATTCCGCTTATTGATATTTTAGTTAAAATTCATAATAACATTTAGTTTCCCATGGAGGTGGATAGTGGAGCAGAAATATCCGTTGTTCCATTTGATGCTTATAAAAAATATTTGATTAAATTTGAGATTCATGAAAGTAATCGATTTTTAAAATATTTTGATAATGGTACACCATAAGTTGTTGGTGAAGTGAATGTCCAAATAACATTTAGAGGCAAAAGCGTATATCATAAACTGGTTGTCACGAAAGAAAATAACAGAAAAAGTCTTTTTGGAAGAGATCTAATGAAAGTTTTTGATATTTATATAGCGGGAATAGATAGCATTAATCAGAAAAGTCAAATTAACAATATCGTTAATAAATATTCTGTTTTATTTGACGGCAAATTAGGCAAATTTGAAGGCCGTAAAATTAAGTTGACTATTAAACCAAATACTAAGCCTATATTTAAATAGCCGCATACTATCCCATTTGCTTTCAAGGCGAAAGTTGAAAAAGAGTTGCAATTGCTAGAAGAACGTGGTATTATTCAAAAAGTGAGTACAGTTGAATGGGGTACTCCTTTAGTATCGGTTTTAAAATCAGATGGTGATATTCGTGTTTGTGCGAACTATAAGCTTACTGTAAATAAATTTATCGATGATTATAATTATCCTATACCAAGAATCGAAGAGTTGTTTACTGCTCTTGAGGGAGGAGAGGAGTATACAGTTCTAGATTTCGAAAGAGGTTATAATCAATTTGAGGTTGACGATGAAACCAAAATGATTTTAGCCTGGAACACTCATAAGGGTGTATATGCTGTTAACAGGTTACCATTCGGTACAGAACCAGCATGTTCTATTTTTCAACAAGCGATTAAAAAAGTTATGGAAGGTATTCCTCGTACAGATAGTTATTTACATTACAAGATGCGAAAGTATACTTTTTTGTGTGAGGTGGTATTTGAATGGCCGAGGTGAAGCCGAGGCCGTTCAAAACCTCCGAACACCTGAAAGGGCTTTCGCATCGTGTGATGTATTAAATTTTTTCTGCTACTGTTCTATATAAATATTAATATTTAATAATGATTATTATATTTGAAATAATGTCATGGAGGCTGTTTTACCTGTCTAAAATTATCCATAGCAACGGTTTATTCACAATGTTATCTGTCATCAGCGCCTGTCAAAGATTTTGAATTTCAATAATTTAGTGAAACATTGCATTTGACCGATTTAAAATGTTGACAGAAAATAAAAATGGTGTTCAAAAGGCAGCTAACAATGCATGTGCCTCACTTCTTGCGGATGAATCCAAAGAAAGGTACAATCAAACATACAGCATGTTTTCTAAATGGTTTGCTGATGAAAACGTTACTCGAATTGACGAAAATATAATGCTTCGGGTGCCGATATTTTGGATTTAAAAAGCGGATGGAAGTCTTCTTCATAAAGTAATGAAATTGAAATTTCTAAAAAGGTGTTACATGAAATTCACATTAATATTTCCTCAAATAAAGAAACAGTAACAAATATTAATTTTGACGTAATTCAAAATGATAAAAATCTCCCCTTACAAAGTGAAGAAGTTAATAATTCAAATAAAACTCCTACCATGACTTTTTCCAATTGTTCAAATTGCATAATCACCTAAAACCAATAGATAGATAAAATTAAATTGAATAGATTGGATAAAATTATATTATTGTTATAAACTACTTATTTATTTAAATAAATATTGAAATTTCCAATATATTTGCATTTTTTCAAACTTTTACTTTTTTGTCCTAGCCCCGAAAGTATTACTTTCGTAGCTAGCAACGCATAGCAACGAGGTAACACGAAGGTTTGCTTTCGTTATCGTTCGAGTTGCCAGGGCTACAAAGCTCACTTATTTATACAGTAGCAGAAAAAAATTATTCTGATGATATCATAGTAACTGGTAAAGATAGACAAGAACATTTACAAAATTTAGAATAAGTTTCTGAGAGAGCTAAAAAGTATGGCTTGAAATTTCGTTTGAAGAAAAGTAAATTCCTACAACCTCAAGTTGAATATCTCGGTTATGTAATAGATAAGGAAGGTTTACATAAAAGCCCTTCAAAGATAGAGGCTACTGTAAATGCTCCCAGACCAACTAATGTAGCAGAAGTGCAAGCATTGGTCGGTATGGTAAATTACTATAGTAAATTCATGCCTGGATTAGCAACTATTTTAAGTCCTATTTATGGTTTATTGAAAAAAGGGAAAGTTCAAAATGGACAGCTGACTGTGAAACAGCTTTGAAGAAAATTCAGGAAGAAATTGTTTCTGATCAAAATTTAGTACATTTTAATCCAGACTTGAAAATAAAATTAGCTTGCGATGCATCCAATGTGGGCTTGGGCGCCGTACTTTTGCATATTTTTCCAAATGGAGAGGAAAAACCAATTTGTCTTGCTTCACGAACACTATCAGTGACAGAAAGGAATTATTCTGTTATTCATAAAGAAGCACTTACTATTTATTGGGGTGTTAATAAGTTTTTCCAATATTTAAAAGGAACACACTTCATTTTGGAAACCGACCATAAATCATTATAAGCACTATTAGGTGAAGAAAAAGGTATACCTCAAATGGTAGAAGAATGCAAAGATGGGCCTATTTTCTTAGTGGTTTTGATTATTCATTAAAATACGTTAAAGGTAAACATAACGGTGAAGCCGACGGTTTGTCAAGGCTTCCTTTAGGAGTAAACAGTTTAATTTGTGAATATGAACCTGATTATTTCAACTTTTTGATTGAAGACAAGCTCCCAATAGATGCAAAGCAAATTCGAAAAGAGATTCGAAATGATATAATTTTGAGTAGAGTATAAGTAAATACTAGAAATGGATGGCCCAATAAAGTTGATAAAGAGCTTCAACCTTATTTTATTAGATCACATGAAATTAGTATAGACCAAGAGCTACTTTTGTGAGGTTATCGAGTGATAATACCTTTGAAATTCAGAAATGATATGTTAAAAGAAATTCACGTTACTCATATGGGATCAAGTAAGATGAAGGCTTTGGCTCGACAGTATTTTTGGTGGCCAAGTTTAGATCTAGAAATTGAGCGGTATTCAAAAAATTGTGATGCTTGTAACAGAGTTGCTTGTAACCCTAATAAAGCTACTTTGATTGAATACGAACAGTGTAAAGAGGCACTTGAAAGGATTCATATGGACTTTCTCGGTCCCCTGAATGGAAAAACTTATCTCATAATTATGGATGCCTATTTGAAGTGGCCCGAAGTATATAGTATGAGTAATATAACCTCAGAAAATACTTTATGTGAATTAAGAGACTTTTGTGCAAGATATGGCTCACCCAAGAAAATAATTTCTGATAATGGTGGACAATTTGTGTCTGCAGAATTTGGAACTTTTTGTAATTTGAATAAAATAAAGCATATACTCTCACCACCATATCACCCATCATCAAATGGGGCGGCAGAAAATGCAGTAGAATCTCTTAAGTCAGGTCTAAAAAAGGCCTTGTTAGATACTGCTAATAAAAATATCAAAATTAAAACTTTAATTTCAAGATATTCGTTTAGCTATAGAATGACACCTCACTGTTTCACGAGTGAAACTCCTGCAAAGCTAATGCCTGGCAGAGAATTAGGAAATAGATTTAATTTGTTAAAAGAAAGCAAAGTCGAAGCTTATATTGCAAGACAAGTAAAAAATTACAGTGGTAAAAGAGAAGTACTGTTTGATATTGGTGATATGGTATGAATTCGAGATTATAAATGTCCAAATAAGCCAATTTGGGTTAAAGCACAGGTAGTCGAGTGTTTAGGAAATGGAAATTACTTATGTAGAACTATTATTGAAAAATTGTTTTGTAAAAGACATTTAGATCAAATGCGAAAAGCTGGAGTATTAATCAGTAGCGAATTGCAGGAGACTTTCGAAAAAAAACCGAATGTTCAAAGTTCTCTCACCCTCAATGAGTCAGTTGTATGTAATGAAAATATTTCTATTCTAAGTGGGAAAAATCTTTCTGTTGAGATAGATGAAAATAAGTGTGAAAATTCTATGTTAAATAATGAAGAAAGAAATATTGTAGAAGGAACAGAACCAAAAAATAATCGTAAGATAGAAGCTACTGAATTAGGAAAATCTTTTGGGTGGGAAGATAAAGTGAAAGAAAATAAGATGCAGAATGATTTAGAAAATAAGAGAATAAATGTACCAACTGAGACTGCATCTGTACCAAATGTAACATTAAATGTGAATGAAAGACCTAAGAGAATCATAAAGAAACCACAGCGTTCGAATTTATAATTGTGTGTACAACAAGTTTTAATGTATCAATAATATGTGTTCTCTTTGGGTGGAGGAATGTAATAGATTAAATAGTGTAACGAGTGCCATCTAACAAATAATGATAATATTATATAGTTAGTACTCGTGTGCGCAGATGCGTACCAACGGTCATGGTGGCTAGTTATTTTAGTTGAGTTTATTAATAAAATTATTACAATAAAATTTGTAATGTATTTCACTAAACTACCTTCTCATTATAAGTTAATATATATTAGCACGGGGCTAACAATATATTACAAATACTTTCAGAATGTCTTGGTCTCATGTGAACTTGCGAATTTGAGGAATGAAATTTCAATATGCATCTTTATCTTCTTGTAATAATTCTTTTTCAAGCATATTAAGAATGCCCCGACCGGCCTCTCGTCTGTCTATCCACGGTTTCGTCTGGATTAAACGTTTGCAACGTCTCTTACTCACTTTGTTCTGTTTTTCGATAATGCAATCCATAACTAATGTGGTAACAATAACTCCGCAAGTAGCGTAAAGTTCATCCATCGTCTTCATTTTTAGGTTGAAAACAACTTGACATTTAGATACTTCCGCTTGTGCATGCGTACGTCATTTTTCTATACTAGAAAAATTGGATCGTATATACCTACTAAATTGAAAATAATTTTAATTCTATGCATGAGAAAAGAAAAATTATCATCTTGAATTCAGTATGAGAAACATGATGATATATTGTATCGTGTCTGGCGGGCTTTAGAGATAAACACGACTGTACATTCTATGGGAATGACCTGTTTTTGTACATTGGGAGAGGATACAAAGGCTTCAAGATTACTTTATCGTTGAGTAGTCGATGTTCTTGCATTGTTGTAAGCCTTGTTCGCCTCCAGGCATTGATCTAAAGGAAAAATACGAAATCTTCCTCCGGGAATTCTACCATTGGGTGTAGGAAAATCCCAACAAAACCTAGACCAGAGAAAGTGGCTTCTTTGCGGCTGTATCTGTAACAAAAAGAAACAATTCATTAGAATCAACAATAAATAATAATTTGAGCTATAAAAAAATTATTAAACATGATGAATGATTCTTACTTATAGGCTCTGCAAGCTGAGGGCTAATCTAATCAAGGTTTTTGGATACCATAACCATAACTGTCTCTAAAGTTGCAGGTATCACGTTGAATGAGCTCTTCTACTGCTGTGTTGATCCTCTGCAGTTCCTGATGAGTTCTTTAGCTGCTGGGCGAACTGTAATACATTCAGAAAAGATCAGAAATTTAAAATATCACATTTCTCTTTATTATTACGTCCTGCTGTTGTGGTGATGGCAATGACCTGAGAAAGGAGCCTGAAAGGAAAGTTTGATTAGTTCCAGCAGAGGCTGCGCCCACGGGGGCTGCTCCAACGATAGTAGCTCAACTGATGCTTGATGATTCTTAGACTGCTGCTTATTTTCTGCAACTGGTGCGATTCTCCAACTGATGCGATCCTCCAACTACTGTTCCGGACCCTATGATTGATAAAAACACACAAATATCACTACAATTATAATTTAAATTCTAGGATATAATCAAATAGTAATTCAAAAAAATGAAACAGAGTTTATACCTCAGCTACGACCTGTGAGCTAGACAAAAAAAAAAAATGAATAAGAAACCTGAGAAAGTAAAAGTTGTTCATTGAGTCATGCCCTCAAAAGGCCGAGCTTGGCACCGATCCCTCGTTGAGTTGAGCCCCTAACAAGTTTGCCTCATCTAAGCGGGAGGAGATTGCAAGAAGAAAAAAACACTTGATAGCAGAACGAACAAGTGCAACCAGCAGGGTGCACGCAAAAACACTAATCGCGATATCCCAATTTCTGACAATAATGAAAAGTCAATAATAATCCCAATTATCAAAATGATTTTTTCCTTCATAAATCCAATCAAAGATTCAGATATATTGAAGAATATTTAACATACAAGTATAGAAATAGACTGCAAGAATTCTTGAGTTCTAGCATAACGAAAGCCTATTTCCTCGTACAAAATTCAGAAAATCTGGGATGTGAACCATAAAAAAATCTGACGTGGACATCACGTGACTTACTTGTACATCATTGGATATATATAACGAAACACAACATCTCATCATTCCACGACTAATTGGTTGCTATGGAAACATTATGTCATCATTCTTATGCTACAACATTCTTGAATACTGATTTCCAGGATTCTACGGCTAACAGTTCTGAATTTATGCGCAAAATTCCAAGTTCGTCAAGTATAGTGCACTCTAGACTCAGTCGATCTCAATGAAAATAAGATATGAGCATCTAAACAGTACTATCATCTTGAATACTGTATTTTAATATTTTAATATTAAAATATATATATATATATATATATATATATATATATATATATATATATATATATATATATATATATATATATATATATATATATATATATATATATATATATATATATATATATATATATATATATATATATATATATATATATATATATATATATATATATATATATATATATATATATATATATATATATATATATATATATATATATATATATATATATATATATATATATATATATATATATATATATATATATATATATATATATATATATATATATATATATATATATATATATATATATATATATATATATATATATATATATATATATATATATATATATATATATATATATATATATATATATATATATATATATATATATATATATATATATACAATAAATCCTACTGTACAAATGCATCTCTACAACTATTATTCCATTTTAAATCCTTACTAATATTATAAATGCGAAAGTCACTCTGGCTGTTACGCTTCCACGTCTAAACCACTCAAACATTTTTGATGAAATTTGGTACAGGAATAAACTAGAGCTTCAGAAAGGAGATAGGCTACCTTTTATTATTTTTCTAAGATAAAACCATGAAATTTTGTATTCGGGTATCAGGTATTTGATAATAAGTAGACAAACATTAATTTCAGCGTTTTTGTGATTTCGACCTACATGGGGATGAAAAAGGAGATGAAAGTTCATTTTGAAATCCAAGTGCCTGCGCAGCGCGGCCTGGTGGAAGAAATATCACGTATATTAAGAATGAGTGAGTTGCTACGTAATCCATAGTTCTTTTAACTTTCTGCTTAAATTGAATTTATGAGTTTAATAAATTGTAAATAGTTATAGCGGTTACTAATATTATTGATGCGAAAGTCACTCTGTCTTTCTATCTGTTACGCTTCCATGCCTTAGCCACTCAACCGTTTTTGATGAAATTAGGCACTAAGATAAACTAGAGCTTGAGCAAAGACATAGTCTTCCTTTCATTGCGAGATGGTCAAAATGGAGGATGATAGTATGTATGGAAGCTCGTCAATTTCGAAGATAAAACCATGAAATTTTGTATTTAGGCATCAGGCACTTCATAATAAGTGAACAAACATTTCTTTCAGCGTATTTGTGATTTCGACCTACATGGGGATGAAATAGGAGATGAAAGTTCGTATTGAAATCCAAGCGCCTGCGCAGCAAACAGTGTGTATGTCCATTATTTGCAAAATGAGTATCCTAAAAATTGAAATGCTGCCCAAAACAACTATTCCACGCGGACGAAGTCGCGGGAAAAAGCTAGTCTGCTATAAAACGTACTGCACGCTTTTGTAATATAAAAACTCTATGAGCTGTACGAGAAGAGCCCCAAAAAATTACACCATGGTTCACAATTGCATAAAATCTTGAATAGTAATATGTTTGAACTACATGAGTATTAGCTAGAGTGGTCAATCGTTTTATAGCAAAACACATAGACTTTAATTTGCTACTTATATATTCAACATGACAGTTGCCTAACATGTTTTCTTCAATAATAATACCTAATGATTTTGTGTGTTCCATTTGATGCAGCGATTTACCATTATATTTAATCAATACACTTTTGGTGCTGTTAGATCTATTACAGAGCTTCATAACATTACTTTCTGCGGAGTTTAATACAAGTTTAGTCCCAGTTAACCACTTACGAAGTTGATCCAAGGTATTATTAGCTTGTTGTATTGTGTCAGTAAAAGAAGTATATATAAATAAATCATGTGCATACACAACGAAGAGAGCATCAATTATACAGCCTTTTATATCATTTATGTGAATTAAAAATAGTAATGGACCAAGAATCGATCCTTGCGGTACACCTGTATTGAGAATATATGCATCAGATCTTACAGAATCAATAGAAACAATTTGTGAACGATTAAGTAAATGAGATTCAAGCCATTGCTTACAAATACCGCGAAGACCGTATATTTTACATTTGTCCAGCAATAAAATATGATTTATACTGTAGCGAATTTGAATCCATAAATTAGTCATTTCGGCTTTACTGGTGCTTCGAATTATTGTGGAATTATTTTACATTAAGAAATAGAAGCGAATATATTTGTTTCCTGGAGAATTTCTGGCATATTTTAGCGTTTTCCTAGAAATGCCTGGACGTTTGCGGGAAAAACGTAGTGAGAAGAGATCCGAGGTATATATATGCGATTGACAGCGAGAAGCATTATTGATTTTTTCGCACAGTGATTTTATACAATGAATTGAAATAAATTGTGTTATTTAAAATAAATCAACATTGACGTGAATAATTAAAAGTAAGTTATAGTATAGTGTATGATAATCTCTGGTTTAAATTAGAATCAGTTATTAAAAATAGTGTGAGTTATTCAATTCATTATTCTTATAAATCATAAAAATTAATAGTGGTGTTTTGAAAACTTGAAAGAATGATAATGTAGACAAGCTTGGGAAGATGCTGCACCACACTCTCAGAATGTAAAATCGTATTGGGCGCAGTTGAATTTCATCGTGGTTGACGAGGGCCTCCTGAAACGCAGAGAGTACGGACGGAAATTTGAGCAGGACGCAGTTGATAGTTCCTAGAAACAGAGTATCGGAAGTACTGAGAGGGATTCATGATGAAGCTGGCGGAGGGCACTTTGGAATCAGTAAAAAATTGGAAAAATTACGCCCGCGATTTTATTGGATAAATTGTAAGGGGGATGTTAAAGAGTGGTGTAGAAAATGCGGGGTCTGCGCCAGTAGGAACGGGCCACAGAGAAAAAGAAGAGCTCCAATGCGTCAGTACAATGTAGAAAGTCCTTTCGAGCGCATTGCAATCGATGTGGCCGAACCGTCTCCAGAAACTAACAACGGAAATGAATACATCATTGTTGTGATGGACTACTTCAGTAAATGGGTTAAGGCGTACGCTCTACTCAACCTGGAAGCTGTCACTGTCGCCAAAGTTTTGGTGAAAGAATGTATCTGTCGATTTGGAGTACCACGAGAACTTCATTTGGATCAGGGAAGGAATTTCAAGTCAGCCGTCTTCCAAAACATTTGTTAAATCTTGATAATCCACAAAACCAGGACCACTGCATCACTTCCGCAATCCGACGGCATGGTTGAACGGATGAACAGAACAATAAATCGATATCTGGCAAAGGTTGTCTCCGACCATCAGCGAGATTGGAACTAACACCTTCATCTGTTTCTGTTAGCATACCGCTCAGCAGTAAACGAAACAACTAGGCAGACACCTGCGAACATCTTATTTGGACGAGAGTTGCGCTTGCCATGCGACCTGATATTTGGTAGTAAGCCAGGTGGAGATCTAGCAGGAGAAGACTACGTTACCAACCTCCGAAAAAGAATGGACGACATCCATTGCCGAGTTCGTTAAAACATCCTAAATGCCAGCGATCGAATGAAGGAAAATTATGACTTCAAGGCCGAGAAAGGTGGTTATTCTCTGGTCCACTGTGTGGCGAGTGATTTGATGATGTCCCGAGGAATAGCGTCCGTCTTCAAGGAAAATGATGAAAGATTAGAAGAACTGGTCAACCAAAATCCATCAGTCAGAAAAACACTACACCTAAAAGACACCCGCACGGAGCACTAACGATACCTGTACTATATGGTGACTAAGTCATGCTCCTACCAGACACCGACATACCGCACTATGTGGAATGCTCTGCTCGATCTCCAGAAGCACCTATTGGACAACGACGTGATGAAGCTTGCAGTACCAAAGTTGGGTTGTGGACTAGATAAACTGGATTGGAGGATGGTAAGGAATATGTTGAAAACCCTCTCCCGGTCTACCGGAATAGAAATTCTCGTCTGTAGCTTCTACCCCAAACAGCAGACAAATAATGGACGGACCATCGACTGCTACTTCTACAAAACATCCTGATGTACCAAGGGTGACCAATGCAGATTCCGACATGACTCTTCAGGAATTCGTTTCGGACGAACAGTTCTAAGGAGGAGACAGTGTAGCGAATTTAGGTCAATAGATCAGTCATTTCAGCTTCACTGGTGCTTCAAATTATTGTGGAATTATCTTACATTAAGAAATAGAAGCGAATATATTTGTTTTCTGGAAAATTGCTGGCACCCTCTAGCGTTTCTCTAGGAATGCCTGGACGTTTGCGGGAAGAACGTAGTGGGGAGAGACCCGGTATATATATGCGACTGACAGCAAGAAGCAGTATTGATTCTTCAGCACAGTGACCTTATACTATGGATTGAAATAAATTGTGTTATTTGAAATTAATTAACATTGACATTAATAATTGGAGTTGAGTTATAGTGTAGTGTATAATAATCTTAAGTTAAAATTAGAATTAGTCATCAAAAATAGTGTAGATAATTCAATTCATTATTTTAATAAATCATAAGAATGAATAGTAGTGCTTTGAAAACTTTTGCTCCCTAAATTGAAATAAATAACGTCACAATACAATCAACGCATTGGATAAGTCGATAAAAGTTCCTATAACAGTTAGATTTTTGTCTAGCATTGAAAATATTGTTTTATTGTATTCGGCTAGTGCCGATATACAATCAGATCCCTTACGAAAACCATGTTGCTCTTTGATTAATATCTTATGTTTTCGAAAAAATGACTTAATTTTGTTGTACATAACTTTTTCAAGGATTTTATGGAAAGGTGATACAAGTGACAGCGATCGGTAATTATTTACAGAAGCTGTACTTCCAGACTTATGTAGAGGTATCACTTTGGTAGTTTTTAATTAAGTAGGAAAATAGCCTGTACCCAAACTCATATTTTCATATAGGTTAAGGGGACAACAATAAAATTGGAAATTCTCTTCACTAGCACATTCGACGTATTATCAATCTCTGAGCTTTTCTTATTAGTAAGGGATCATATTATATCATACATTTGTAGCTCATCTATTGGATTCAAATATATAGACTGTGAGTTAGGCTCTAAAGTGAACTCAAATTGACTATTATTGTTAAAAAATTGCATGATTACTGCTAATCAAATAATCAGCTAAGGTAGCAAAGAAAGTATAGAAAGTGTCCGAAATTGTTTTTGAATCTGTTATTGAGGTATTAAAAAACTTTAACTCCCATATAGTATTTGTGCTTTTTTTCTCAGAAATATTTTGACTTATTAGTTGCCAAACTGACCTAGATATATTTTCAGACTGTTGAATGAGACTATCATTATGAGTTCATTTTGCTTCTCTCACAGAATTAATATGTGCTCTTTTATATTCGTTATATTGATATTGTGAAATCAAACCCTCATTACGTAAAATAAAAAGATGTCTCTTATTTTGAGCAGAATCGATGATATCTTTGCTTAACCATTTTTTATTAATCTTTCTACTGGTGCTACAGTTAATCAGTGGGGAAGCAATGTTGAAATAATGTGTGAGCGTATCCATGAATATAGAAAACGCAGAGTCAACTTCGAATGTATTATAAATTTCATGCCAATTTTCATGATTCAAGCAGTAGAAAAAGTATTGTATGTTACATTCAGAAAATATTCTATTCTTATCTTGCATATTACTGTCTGCTGGATTGTTTACAACAGAAACTTTAGCAATCGGTACTGAGTGGTCTGATAGTACATTGTGGTTAACTTCGAAATAATCCTCAGCATTTGTGAAATTCACAAGAATGTTGTCAATGCAGGTGCCTGTGTTAGATGTTATTCTAGTAGGAGTATTGATGGTATGATGAAAACCGAAAGTATGAAATAAATCCAAGAACCGATTTCTTTGACCACTGTTTGATAATAGATCTATGTTAAAATCACCACACACTATAATTTCAGGATTATTTGTTACATTACTCAGATGCTCCAGTAGATGTTCCAGTTTGTAATAGAATAAATTGAAGTCTCCGTCAGGTGCCCTATGAATGGTCACTATGATATAGTTTTCTCCTTCAAATTTTACCTTAGCGCATGTATATTCAAGATGTTTCTCCTCAGTCGGGATATTTATATTTATTGTCGATGATATAAGTTCTGATTCCATATAAATAAGTACACCTCCGTGTTTATATTCAGTTCTTGCAAATCCATTCATTAAGCAGTAGTTTTTCAGCATGTAATTACTTAATTCATCCTTATGCAACCAATATCCAGTTAGGAATATAATGTCAATATTATTTGTAGCTGCGAAAACCTCGAAACTATCTATTTTATTTCTCATTGACTGGATATATTGAATAACTATGATCAATTTTTTTCTATTTTCAGTCTTTTTTTCATTACTAATTAATTGCTATATGACCTTATAGTTAATATTTGACTGCATGAGTTTCATAAGATTCTTATATGTTGGACATTTATTACCGTTAGCAGCATGGTTTGTGTCGTGATTAGTATTATTCTTCACATTTGAATTTGTACAATTTACACCCTTTGAAATAGTTGAACTGCAATTTCTGATTTCATGGTTATCAGCGCACTTGGAACAAGTAATCTTTTGATTGCATTTTGATGCTAGATGACCAAATGTAGAGCATCTATAACATCTAATGATTTCGAAGTGATCAGCAAATCTATAACTTTGCCAATTTAAGTGGACACAATTTCTCTGCAATAAAACGTTTCTGATCCGAGGAATAACTTGGAGAATAATATTAATTGTTGCTATATTTTTATGTGTCAGTATTTTTATTACTTTAATATCATCAGTCAGTTCTTCAGTAACCTTCCGTCGAGCGCGGTCGATCAAATTGATACAGCGCGAACATTTTGTTCCCTTATTTTCTAGAAAACAGAGATATCGACGCGTATATCACAGTAACTTCCTAATTCTTAGTCCCCTATACGTCACTTATAGTTACGTTTTGATCAGTAACTTGATGGTCGAAATAGGTCAAGATTTATCATTCTGATATACTACGCCTGTATCTGTGATGATTTTATAATGTGAAATTTTGATTTTAATTCACCTCAATGAGTCCTTTTACTGTATATATACATGTTGAATGTGTATCAGTCAATAATATATCTATTCAGACCACACTCTAGAACAGATATCGAACTGATAAGTCGCGCAAAGACTCAGCATATATAGACTGCCAAATTCACTTGTTGATATAGAGCAGGATAATAAGTGAGATGGAAATCAAGGTGAGATGGAAATCAAGATGAGACAAAAATTAGACGGGCATGGTATACTAGGTAAAACGGCGGATGACTGAATATAATTGCAGAAATGGAAGGATCTAATTAGCTTGATGCATATTGAACCTTATTGTTCAAAATGCAGCAATTTTTTTAGGAAATTATGGAAGCGAGATGAAACTGGAAACAATAATTGATTGATGACTGTCAACATGATTATAATGAAATAAGGATTGATTTGTCCATTTTTTGATTATTTTGATCTAAGATATAATTGTTCTATTCAAGCTTTGCACAGAAAATACATGTCTGTTACATTGTTCAAATATATGTCTTTTTTTTTCATTCTGATGAGTTTTTACCCAATTACTCCGCAAGATTTTCAATGTAATAAGCATTTCGCACTTTTTAATTGATCTATTTTGAAAATCCTGTTATAAGACTCTTATTTTCGTAGCGAGATCAAATTGATACACCGCGTCAGTTCTCGTTCCTCCAAGCACCGCGATCGACGGAAGGTTAATCAGATTTTGTCTCATAATGCTTCTTATAAATTGTTCGGCTTTTTCGATATTATATATCATTATACGAGACATAGGTATTTTCGATTCATATATTTTGAAACTGTTTCCAGTAGATACTAAGTGAGATTTTAATTTATTGAGAGATTCCTTATTTTCACAATTGACAGTAATACCACCCAATTGTATTCTTCTAATGTTTTGTATCTCCAAGGATAGATTCACGGGATCGATGATCTCTTTAATTTGTTGTTTAGTCGTCTCTGAGTTTTGCGCAGTCTGAGTAGATTTAATTACTAAAATTTTGTTACCTGACTTTGCAGTGATCGCACTATGAGTTTGTTTGGCTATGCTGCTAGATGTCTCTATTCCATCTCGTTTATTTCCATCTTTAGCAAGTATCTCAGAATCAAGCTTATTTATTTTATATGCCTGTAATTTGTTCACCTTTTCCATATCATCCATCCGCAAGTTTGCATTATCTTGTTTTAAGAACTCATTCTCTATTTCTATACATCAAAAGTAGTCAAAATGGATTCAGGGATGCTCAAAACGGATATTTCCATCAAAATCTCGATAGGTGAATTTTGTCGGTTTCACAATACTTTCTTATACTTAGTACAAGTAAGTAAAACGCAATCAAACAAGTTGAATTCACAAGTCAAGTATTTCGGAACATAATTATAAAATTATAATATTCCAAAGATTATATTTTAAACAATTGTTGGATTCACATCCAATTAATTTCTATTTGACTCCCATTTTACCCTGAAAACTACTCCCTTAACTCCAAGTTCAAAACGAAAGTCAAATAGAGAGCTCACACAGTTAGATCAATTTTAAAATCAATTTCAATCCCTTTATTCCAACCCTCAAATATTTTCACATAAATTCTTATTATTTTTTATAACACGAACACCAGAAGTACCCTATTACTGAGCTGACTTCTGTTTCGAAAGTTTTGAATCCCAAACCATGGTAACAATTCTCATTAATTCTCTGTTGACTGGGAATTAATGGATATTTTTGTCCACTGGATGAAAATAAAATTGTAGATCATGGATGCCGTTGGATTTTTTTCATTTCATTGATGTATGTTAAATTGATATTTTAAAGAAATTTGTATTATAGAATGTGTTCATTATAGTATGTGCATTTATTGTGAACGGGATAGCACAGAAAATGTGAAAAATATCAATCAATAAAATAAATCATGTAAGCTATGTTTCATTGTATTAGTTCACTGTGATGTAATTGAATTTGCAAAAATCTGTTCGTCAAATCGATAAGATAGTTTTGATATATCCAAATTGATTTATAAAGCTCAATAATGGGGGTACTCCGGTGCACTTGTTACGAAAAGTATCGTATGCAACACGGACACTGAACGACTGTCATTATTGTCACGGTTTGATTTGGCTGCACGGAGCTACGCCTTAAGCTTTGCTCTTGTCTTCGCATCGTTCTTCGCCCTTACCTTCGCCTCGTACTTCGCCCTCGACTCCACCGAATGCAGCCAAATTTATCCTGGACAAAAATGACAGTTGTTTGGTCCTTGTAGCATAATACACTAATATATGAATCTCAACAATTTCAATTCCCCAATTTTTCATACCTGGCAGTATAGAAGTGCAAATTGTTCAATGGAATGCGTGATAATGCAAAAGTTTAAGTCCCCTAAAATAATAATTGTGGAAAGTAAGCTTACTAAGTTCACGCAATTGATTTTATGCGGCAGCCAAGGATACAACCAAAGTATGTGACCTTGTCTCACCAAAAAATCAGTCTTTCAAAAAAGCCCATCGAGCCCACTAGTTCGTGAATCCTCCTAGTGTGAAGGATAGCTGTACTCTTCTCGGGATCCACAGCTATTCTTCATTATATGCACCTGCGTTCAATCTTGTCCATTGCTTCTTGTAGCTACCTGGCTATGAAAACTGGCTTCTTTCCCTGATGTATAATTGCAGTATCGTCTGCATACTGTGCTAAATGCACTATTAGCGTATTGCTGGATATATCGCTGAAGTAGATGTTGAATAACATCGAAAAAAGGTCTGAGCCTTGTGCAATACCAGCAGTAATTGGTCTCTCCGAAGAGAATGCATCGCCATGACGTACTTGAAACTTTTAATCAGCGAGAATGGATGCCAGTATTTTTATTAGGCTCAGAAGAAGTCCGTAATGAATGAGTTTGAACAGTGAGCTCTAATGCCAAATCTTATCAAAGGCTTTCTCTATGTCAAGAAAAGCTGCTCCTGTGAAGGCTATTTTGCTCATTCCTTCTGTAACTATGTCGGTTACTCGAATCAGTTGTTATTCGGTTGAATGCCCGATTATGAATCCAAATTCTCCGTCAGGCAGAATGCTCAGTTTATTGATTTTTTCAGAAAGTTTTTGCAGAATAAAAGACTACGACTTTGGCTAGAAGGTTCAGGAGACTGATTGAGCTGTGATTTTCTGGGAATTTTCTGTCATTTCCCGAATTGGGGATAGTAATCACTATTGCTTTCTCCCACTCTCCAGGAATATGTTGCAGACGCAGAACAATGGCTGTTACTGCTTAAGAAGATAGTGCACGAAGCGCTGCAGCCGGAATATCATCTGGGCCTGGAGCTTTTCTCAGCTTCACCTGGTTGAGAGCTTGTTTCCCTTGCTTAGGAGAGACAGCGTGAATGAACTCTCCACTGTACTGTTCAAGGTGAGGTCTGAAAGCTCTGTGAGTTTTGCTGACAATGTTCACGGCTATTTGTTGGTTGTTTGACGAATATTGTATCTCCAGACTCTCGGCAATGGCTTCAGCCTTGTTTCTGCATATGTAGGCTAGTCCACGTGCCCCGTGACTCTTGAAGCTGCTCTTTGAGCTCTGAGAGCTTTGTTCAATCTCCAGTAAGTATTATCGTTTTCTTCAGCTTCCTTCAAGACTGATTTCCAACGCTCGTTTTTGTGTGCCCTTAGTGCATCGCGCAGCCGAGTGGTGAACCTGTTGTATGCTATCGAAATTTCTTTGCCAATTTTTCCTGATTGTTTGGCGTCTTTTGATGATATCTAGAGTCTCAGGTAATAGTTTTGGCTTAGCGGAGCTGGAACATACTTTCACGTAGATACTTGCTTCCATAGCTTGCCTAATTTTCGTCGTCAGTTGGTGCACAGCTACGTGTTGTATATGCTTCCAGTCTTTTACTGGAAGTAGTTCAATGTCCTTTTGTAAGAATTCAGTCAATAGCTCCCAGTTGATCGTTCTATGCTCAGCCGCTTCACTGTTCTGGGCTACTGCGTTTGGTTCATAATGACTAGTATGTGATCGGACGACAGCTTGTTGATTGCATGATATGTACATGATGTATTTATTTTATACAATACGGCAATATCGAGAATGTCTGAAGAATCACCACGCGCGCTGATGAATGATGGTTCTTCCGTGCTGATCAATGTTGGTTGTCGGTCGGTGACAAACATTAAGAGCATTTTTCCTTTGTTGTTGTTAGTATGGCTGTACCAAGATGTGTGTTTGACGTTTAGATTTTAGATCTCTTGCAATTATCGTTGGTATGTAGTCGAAATCTACTAGTTCGCTCAAGTCTCCAGGAATAAGTTTATGGGAGACAGGGTCGCATGGTGATATTATTCGTATCGGACCTTGCAAAGTGGTGTTTATAACTATAGCAGATGATTCGAATATTCTAAGATATGGCAAGTGGTCCAGTGTGCGACGCTTGTAAATAGCTGTGGCGCCTCCGCAGGTTTGACGGTCGTTTCTTATCAGATTGATGTTTCTGATGTTAGTTTGCTTTGTATTTGTGTCAAAAAAAGTCTTGCTTACAAGTGTTGCGTCTACTTTCAGAATAATTTCTTCAAACTCATCAGTTTTGAATTGCAAGGAATTTGCGTTCCAAACCATGATTCTAAGTTGTTTTGTTCTAGTTTTGTGTGCTACCATTGCTGTTGCGAGTTATTAGTGACAATAAAATCATCTTCAGCAGCTGAGTATCGGCATTTTGATGCATATGTAGTGTGTGCCGTAATTGTAAATCAGGTTCACTATTGTTTTGCAAAAATTTTTTAGCAAACAATTCGTTAGAAGATTCATGTGTTTCTGCAAATCGAAGTCGCTAGACGTAGCTTTGTTGGAAATAGCGTTTTTTGTTGTTTTATTGCTCTACGCTTTGCCTGATGATGTATTCGCTGCAAGTAATCCTAGTCGTAGCTACAAATAGTCGCGGTGAATGAATTTGAGCATGTTCAATTCTACTTGCTAGGAACGCGCGATTACGCTGGTCATGTGACCTAATCGCTATCAAAAACCGTAGAAGTCTCACTGTGTGACATCTTAACCTGCACTTGCTAATACGCTACTAGCTATCGGAGTAGTCATCACAATTATTTATGGATATCAATTTTATTTTCAGTTGTAGTTTATATTACTGACATACTCCATGAGATGATCCTTATTCATTTGTCAATTGTCATAGATCAATTTTGGTCATCTGATGATATAAGTGGATTTTTACTTGTATACTGAAAGTACGATGCATTGTGGGACTCCAAGTTTTGTTTTACATGGAATTTCATTCCTCATTGAAATATTTATTTTAGTTTGGTTCATAACTACTTATGACTCGCTACTTGATGCCTAACAATATATACATACAACACCGTGTGTAGCAAGCTAGTTGCGGGCGGCGACTCGATTGGGAGAGTAGTCGCAGCTAGTAGTCGCAGCTAGTAGTCGCAGCGAATGAAATCGCCTCGTATGATAGCGTCTTAGACTCATTGCAACTTTTTGCTTGTTGCTGAGGCTTCCTTAGTATTTATAACAACAGTGCGCTCTCTGTTTCTGATTCAGTTGATACAGTAGAATTCAAGCATGAAGCTACGTTCGGCGTTATGTTGCCTACCACAGTGTGGCTGTATCTGCTGGTGCTGATTGCTGTACAGCTAGTGCTGCACTAGTGATTTGGTTGCTCCTAGAAGCATTGGCGAATGAGCGGCTGTCTAATTTGGCAATTTTCTTTGCAGCAAATTTTTTCTCCAATGCTAGATTGTACACACTTTGCTCTATGCTTAGTTTTCTCCCTTTTTTTGCTTTTCTTCTTTTTGTTTCGGACCACAAATTACAACGATTCTACAGAGTTTTGAGCCGATGATTCATTACAATGCAAGAGACTATGCAATATGTGTGAATTTACAGTAGTGATGATTATCTTTTGAAATTAATAACAATGATAAAAACTTTATATCAGACGCAACGCTAGTTACAGCAGATGAGTTTAGTTCCAAGGGAATTGAAGCTAGCCAGACGTTGTACTCCTATGTCGGGGGCCTATTGGTTACTATGTAATTTGGAAAACTGAGTCCGAGTAGTCGTTGTAAAAACATTATAAGTTGAAATAACTGTCAATAATACTTTAAATATATTTTCTTGTATTGTAAACTATTTTCATATAAAATAAATAATATTAAACTTCATAATGCTGGTATTCTCACAGGTTATGGGCCCAGATTCCTCATAAGCCAAATAGTATTATATTCGCTTGCTTTTAGTGATGGTGAAAAATTTATTTTGAGTGTCAAACTATCCAGCTCAGTTTGAATTCCTGCTATTTTTAAAAAAATATGGATTCAACGAAGTTTGTTGGATTGTTAGAAGGAAAAAGTAATTGGGCTACGTGGAAATATAAGATAAGTGTTCTTCTACGAGGGATACCTGGGGCACTTGGAGTGATTCAAGGAAAATTAAAAATGCCACAAAAGTTAGAAGATGGAAAAACGGATGAAATAAAATATGAAAATGATTTAGCAGCATTTACCAAGGCTGATAGCAGTGTATTGGTCATATTGAGTGTTAATATGACAGAAGACACTCTACAGAAAGTGATGCGGTATCAGACAGCTTATGAAGTTTGGCAAGAGCTACATAGATTATTTGATGGAGCTATGGAAGATAAAACTTACGATCTATGTACAGAATTTTTTGGATACAAGAAACTAGCAGAAGATGACATGGCAACACATATTTCCAAACTGAAAAATATTTGGAATCAGTTGAAGAATGAGTTGGCAAAAGAGAAAGATAAATCATGTACTTGCGATCTGCCAGATATATTATTGATTTGTAAAATTTTGGATACCATGCCTGAGAATTATTTTTCTTTCAAGTCAAGTTGGATGTTGATTAACAAAAATGAGAGAACTGTTGACAATATCACAAATCAGCTATGCACCTATGAACGAGCACTTGAAAATAAAGAAAATAATGACGGTACTCAAGCTCTCGTTTCTGTCAGAAATAGTTCAAACACTGCAAATAAGAAGATAAACAAGAAGATAATTTGTTTCTATTGTGGTAAATCGGGGCACAAGATTATTAACTGTACGAAATGGATTGCAGACGGTCGACCCCCAAGGAAAGGAAGAGTTTCTGAAATTCGTAAATTAGATAAAATTATATCAAAACAAAACAATTGGTCTATTTTCACTGCATTAGCTGCAAAGACAAATTCACAATACTGGTATATTGATACTGGAGCAAGTGCACATATGACCATGCACAAAGAGTGGATTACTAATTGCAATCAAAAAGATACAGGATTAGAAATTACTATGGCAAATAATCATAAAATACATGGTCATGGAAGAGGCAACGTTATTGTGAAATTGAATAATGAAGAAAGAAAAATATCCAATGTAATTTACGCTCCTGAATTGAATTTGAATTTACTATCTGTGAGCCAAATGGTAAAAAATGGTTTAATAGTAAATTTTTCTAAACAAGGTTGCAAAATCTATCATGAAAGTGATTGCAATCTGACGGGTGAGGTCAAGATGTATGCCAAAGATGTAGGAGGAATCTACAAGCTTGAATGCGAAAATCTAGAGCCTAATCAAACTACAAAAATAGGTCTAAAGGCATTTACAGTAGAGCAGACGCAGACAATTAATAATGTCATTACTAATGAACATGATTTGTGGCATCGTAGACTTGGACATTTAAATAGGTTTGCTATGAATTTACTGAAAAATATGGCAACAGGATTAAATTTTAGCAAACAATCAACTACGAAGCAATGTATCTCTTGTGTTCAAGGAAAACAAGCAAGATTGCAGTTTGCTAAAGGTCCTACAATCAGAGCTAACAATGTACTTGAGTTAGTACATACTGACTTGTGTGGTCCTATGGACGTTAAATCTCATGGAGGTAAATCGTACATGCTTATTTTTATTGATGATTTTTCAAGAATGACATTTGGTTACTTTTTGAAATCTAAAACTGAAGTATTCAGTGTCTTTAAAGAATGGAAGATATTAGCTGAGAATGAAACAGGTAATAAATTGAAATGTATTCGTTCAGATAATGGTACAGAGTATATCAATGAAGATTTTAGAAAATATCTATCCGAAAATGGCATTCGCCATCAGAAATCTGTGCCATATTGTCCTGAACAGAACGGGGTGGCAGAAAGAGCTAACAGAACTATAATTGAAAAAGCACGTACGATGTTACATGATGCTCATTTGGAAAAGCAATACTGGGCGGAAGCGGCGAATACTGCAATTTATTTGAAGAATCTTTCACCAACGAAAACTGTTGAAAAGAAAACTCCAAAAGAAATTTGGACAGGGCGAAAGGTTGATGTGAGTCATTTGAAAATTTTTGGTTGTTTGGCTGTTTCACACATACCGGATAAATTTCGAAGGAAATTAGATCGAAAAGGTAAGCAATTAATTTTTGTTGGATATTGTGAAGACAGTAAAGGATACAGACTGATTGATCCAGAGAAGCCAAAGAAAATGATCATATCGCGAAATGTAATATTTTTCGAGAGTTATTTTCCTGGATTAGAAAGTAAAAATAAAACGCAAGAAAAGAATATGAATACTTGTTTTGATAATCAAGATGAAAAAATAGAAAGAAGAATTCCTCAAGATGGAGAAACAGAAGGAAAAATTCATCAAGTTGAAGAAGAAGAAGAAGAAGAAGAAAGAATTTCGCAAGATGAGGAAAAAGAAGAAAGAATTTCGCAAGATGAGGAAAAAGAAGAAAGAATTTCTCAAGATGAGGAAGTAGAAGAAAGAATTTCTCAAAATGAAGAAGAAGAAGAAAGAATTTCTCAAGATGAAGAAGTTGAAGAAAGAATTTCTCAAAATGAAAAGACAGAAAAAAGAATTTCTCAAGATGATGAAGAAAAAGAAAAAAATTCTCAAGATGAAGAAACGCAAGAAAGAAATGATCAAAAAGAAGAAGCAGTAGAAAGAAGATATCCTGGAAGAAACAGAAAACCAGTTGTGAAATATTCGGAATACAACTGTAATTTCGCGTTTGATAAATCAACTCCAATGACTGTGGCTCAAGCTTTATCATCTTCAGAATCAGAAAAATGGAGAGAGGCTATGGAAAAAGAATATTCATCATTTAAAGAAAATGACGCATGGATTTTAGTTGATTTGCCAAAGAATATTAAACCGGTACAATGCAAATGGATATTTGGAATCAAAAGAGATTTAGATGGAAATATTACTAGATATAAAGCGAGGCTTGTGGCAAAAGGTTGTAGTCAAAGATACGGAATAGATTATGAAGAAACTTTTTCACCTGTAGTACGTCACAGCTCATTACGATTTCTGTTAGCCACAGCAGCTGAAATGGACTTAGAAATTGATCACATGGATGTAGATACTGCATTCTTAAATGGAGAATTGAAAGAAAAAGTTTTCATGAAACAGCCTGAAGGTTTTATTTCAAAAGGAAATGAAAACAGAGTATGTCTGCTGAAAAGGGCAGTTTATGGATTGAGACAATCTTCAAGAGCTTGGTATGATAAAATCAATAATGTGCTACTTCAAATGGGATTTCAAAGATCTGTCAATGAACCTTGTGTCTATTATTGCATTAACAATAATATTATTAGCATTGTTGCACTTTATGTTGATGATATTTTGCTTTTTACCAATAATGAAGACATGAAATGCAGAATTAAGAAAGAATTAATGAAGATTTTTAAAATGAAGGATCTTGGAGCTGCTAAAGAGATTCTAGGTATGCGATTACGAAGAGATAAAAATGTTATATATCTTGATCAGCAAGCATATATTGAAGAACTGTTGATTAAATTTGGAATGGAAAATTGTAATCCATGCTCAACTCCAATAGAACCAGGGCTGAGTCTTCAGAAAAAAATGAATCCTGATTTAGAGAAATTTCCCTATCAAGTTTTGATAGGAAGTTTGATGTATTTGGCAGTATGTTCCAGACCTGACATTGCTCATAGTGTCAGTGTGTTGAGTCAATACAATAATTGTTTTGGAGAAGAGCACTGGAAATCTGCAAAGCGGATATTAAGATATCTAAAAGGATCAATTAATGGGAGTCTGACATATAGAAAAACAGGAAAAGAATTAGAAGGATATGTGGATGCAGACTGGGGTAGTGATAAAGAAGACAGAAAGTCTTACACTGGATATATTTTCAATTTAGCCGGTGGTGATATTTCTTGGGAGAGTAAGAAGCAGTCTACCGTAGCACTTTCAAGCACAGAAGCGGAATATATGGCGATTACTGAAGGAGCTAAAGAAGCAATTTTTCTACAAAACTTAAGCCAAGAAATTATGCACAAGAAGACAATACCAGCTGTGATTATTTATAATGATAATCAGTCAGCTCAATTTATCGCATCGAATCATATGGTCCACAGAAGAACGAAGCATATAGATATAAGATATCACTTTGTAAGACAAGCATTACAAGAAGATAAAATTAAATTGGAATACATACCTACTGGATCCATGATTGCAGATATATTAACGAAGGGTTTACCAGCAAAGAAGCACGAAGAGTTTATATATCGTTTTGGACTGAGTTTCTCAAATTAAGGGAGAATATTGGTTACTATGTAATTTGGAAAACTGAGTCCGAGTAGTCGTTGTAAAAACATTATAAGTTGAAATAACTGTCAATAATACTTTAAATATATTTTCTTGTATTGTAAACTATTTTCATATAAAATAAATAATATTAAACTTCATAATGCTGGTATTCTCACAGGGCCCTACAGCTATACGTGGATAGACTGTCCTCTAAAGCCCTAAGTCCGTGAGCAAATGTGATATCCCTGTGTAGAGAGCCCAATAACGACTCTCGGAGGCTGCGCTATCCCTGAAACCAACGTTTGCTACGTCCAAATAGAATAAAATCAAATGAACAGCGCAGAGTTTGATGCAGAGGCGCAATGCTTGCAAGTCAACTAATTGTATGATACAATAGCAATAAAGTTAGAGTACAACACCTACACTAGTCAGGTGTTATAGTCTAAGTGCAGCAGATTAGGTTTGCCAGGTAGATCATAGCGAGATTCTTGCCTCGATGAGAGCAGAGAATGGACTAATTCTCAACGCAAAATTAACTGAGATCTAATTTTTGTACTTGTAAGCTCTTGTGGCACCAGATGCCAGCATCTTTGCCTTTGTTTGAGAAACGGAAATAATTGGCTGCACAGTAAAAGCTGAAAATATCAAGATTGCTCACAGAAAGCCAAAGATTTTTGCTCACAGTATTTGTTAGATAGAATGTTGCATTCATCATTATTAAGCGATCCACAATCCAGAAACATGATGTCGAAATTCAATTGAGAGCGAAGAGGCATATTATTGCGATAATTATTGTTCGTTAATCTATTCTCTCCCTAGTATTGGTGGAAGATTCACATTTTTATCAAGATTTAATTTTTAGCCTCATAATGTGTAGATAGTTATACTTTAATTACAATGTTATGAAAATTACACTTTGATTTATTCATTTGAAGGACTGATTTCATTGTACTGCATAATTTTGCGATAGTAATCATTCATTCAGTTTTATAGTTGGCGCAAAATGATTTTGTGAAGCTTCGACAAAGAGATATCAAAATTGGAGGAAAAGATCTACATCAACTTTTTTTTTCAGTGGAATTAATTTGTTTGTTCCAAGAGCAGGAAACCTTTGATAGAAGCTGTTGGCGGACAGCTTGTAGCATGAAATTAGAGTGTAGAGCAAGACTTGCTATTTCACCAAAAAGAAAATAAAACTTGTCTGTCTATTTTGTATTTTTATATCATGAGATTCCGTTGTCTGAAATATATGTTTTTATCAAGACGTACACTACACACTATGCAAATGATCCAAAAAGCACAATGATTTTGAATTGTATTCAATTTGCTGAAGATGAGAAACTCATTAAAGGCTATGTTTCGGTTGATACTCAAGTCAAAGGAGGAAAATTTACTCGACATGACTCGACCAGTGGGACCAGGCCATCGTTCTTCAAACGACACACAATGACACGACACGACACGGCTCGCTCAGTGAGACCGCTGCTTTACTGAGCTGCGTATTGTGTGTTCGACTGAATAGTTCACTATAAATTATTTGGGAGCGGAATCCATTGGGATTCCCCGTGGTCTGCTTATCCCACGTCCAAGGCACCGCATCTATTTCGCTCCAATACATTAATTCCCACATCAAACAAAACAAAACAAACAAAAGTCGCCAACAAATGTCAACTTTGTTGGCGACATTTGAAAGTTTGCATTTGTTGCTTACAATTTGCTGGCAACATTTTCTCACTTTTGGCGCAATTGTCAATAGTTTTTTCCATGTCCACACTGGAGGAGCAGAAACAGTTATTATTTGCAAGAAGAGACGACCTAGGAGATATTGGGTCAGACCTTCTCTTAGGGTCATACCAGTTGTATAGTGGCAGTGATTTGACTTAAAGATGGTACTGATCATTCATCAGGAGAGCTTGGGTGTGAGGGCGGCAGCGTAAAAAACTTTTTGAGAATGTCAAGCAATGATTCTGAACATTCAGTTAGAAATTGGACCTAGGATTGCTGAACGTGATACAAATTACCGTTCAGCAATAACTGTGAGATGACGCGAAGCTGTTACCAACGTTGTTGCTATTCTCTAGAATCCCCTCAGTATTGTAGTCAACACTTGTTGGCGACATCCCTTGATCTTTACCGACTCCTGATGAGTAATGTTGCCAACATAGAATAGTGGTTGACAACACTATTGGCAACAAAAGTCGGCCAAAGTCTCTGCATGAATATTGTAAAAGTCATCAACATTTGTTGGCAACATATTATCAACTCTGGTGTAAGCGCAGCTTTAGCCATCTCATTAAACCAGGCGCGAAGTTACCCAGCGGCATGGACTGTAGGTGCTTCCGAAACGGGTCTAAAGTCCGGACAGTGAAAAAAACGCTTATGGGACTCCTTAGTAATCATGTCGATAATCAACTATTGTCACTTTCAAATGATCGATATTAGTTTTTTCCGGAAGAAAAGTGTCTCGGAAGGACGCAAGTTGTTCAAAAGTAACCATGTAGGGCAAATCGAGAATACTAGAAGAATTTTGTGCGGTGTTGTCATGCAGGAAACTTTGGCTGGACAAAGTTCAGAGACAAATACGAACTTTAATAGACCAGTGACTAATATAGGAATGCAAAACTTAGTTATTCCCAATAATACATACATTTTTCAGAATTTCATTTGATAAAAACAACTTTGGATTTTAAATTCTGTATATTTATTGGAAACTTTGACTTTTCAATCCCTTGACCAAGGATCTTCTTTAGGAAATTGTTTACTGGAGAAGATCCTTGGTCAAAGGATCGAAACGTCAAAGTTTCAAATAAATATACAGAATTCGAAATCAAAAGTTGTTTTTATTGGTTATGCCTAGTAAAAATGATAGTATATTGGGAATATACATATTGGCCATATATGTGGAATGCAATATGTTGAGAATTTGTAATATACAACAAATATATTGGGTAAATATGGGCCATATATACCTAGCATATTATTTACAATCGATTTATCGCATGAAATATAGTAATTAATTATTGAGTGATTGATTCTGTTTCAATAATCAATGCATGAATATATTCATAATTGAAGCCGTAAGAACGAACTGAATATATCTTGACTTATTGCCAGTTGCATCGCTGTCGTTTAAGTTTTTGGTGTCACTTAGCTGAACAATATCGTATCAAAATTTAGAAGTCAAATGTGACATAAACATTGCTGTCATTATTCCGATTCGATATTTTTTGTTTGAGTGAAGCATGAAGCTCACAATTTAAGATGGAGTGATATAACTGGCCACAAGAGGTTATGACATACGTTTGTCGATGGATAGCAGCGATTCATTGGTTTTTGCATTCAAATTTCCGAAGTTTGATTGTGAATGGATAAAATCTTACTCCTTCGTATATTTTTGTATCCCTTAACACTATAATTATAATTTGACACGTATGGCCCAGGGAATTAATTTTCGTACACTTTCTAATTCAAAACAATGTCGTTATCACGGTGCGATTACCGGACAAGTTGCGGCGTAATAAGGGTACTTGTGACGAGTTTTATTAAGAGTGATACGCTATTGGCTTTGGGAATGCATAAAATCTCAGACATAATCATTCATTCCTACAATATTATGCAAAGTAGTACAAGCAGTACATCTTATAAGAAAGGCAGTAAAATTGCAGTGCCTGAAAATTGGACAGTACATCCAACCATCTACATACGCTGATGATGGCGGGTCGTTTCGGCACCAAATCATCCAAATAAGAATTATTCCAAGTTAACTACAGATATATGATCCCGTACCACGTATCCTGATTGTCAAATTGAAAAATAAATAGAAGCAGGAATTTTTTTTTGAAAATTGGTATACCGTGTCCCAATTTCACTTGCCACCGTTGGAGTGTCCTAGAATATGAGTCTTACAATTTCATTTGGATGGAAGTCATTTAGTACATTTGAAATTATAGCGGTGGTTTGTTTTTTGTAAAATTTTGAACACGTCATGTGATGATAGCGAAAATTTAGTTTTCGTCAGTTTTTCATTTCTCAAATTAGTCTCAAGAAGTCAAAGAAGCCCGCTGCGAAGAATCGAAATGTTGAGAAGAGCAGCTATATCTGTCGGCATAACACAATTAACTAGCTCATAGTGCATTCAAAAAAATGAATTATCATTCAATTTTTCACACAAATAGTTATATTTGTATTGAGTGTGCAAAGTGATTGTTGTTTTTGTTCTGCGTGAGAATGTCAATTTTGACCGAGACTGTAAGGTCAAGGTACCAAATTCATTCGAAAGCGCAACAAAATATAATCACTTCGCACACGAAATACAAACAATATTTTTTCGTCAAATGTCAAAAATAATAGATCAACAATAATTATTGTTTTATTCAGTGAAATGTAAGAAAAAAGTACAAACTATAATCAATCTGCAGTCACCTGGGTATTGTAACCAGAAGTATGCGCAATTGTTGTTTGATAAATGAAGAACTGTCAACAATTTATTTTTATATTCAAAAATAAGTAGTTTTGTGTACAAATTCATATTTCTTTTTTGTTAAATACCTATTTGTTTCTATCCTTGTAGCATTACTAAAGTGATTTATATAAGATAGGTGTGCAAAAAATGAATTTATTTTCTGACTAGTGGAAAAATTTGTTCATTTTTTCCCCAGCGGAAAAATATGTTTCATTTTTTCACTATTGAAAAAATCACGAACTTTGCGTTTCCATAACAATACAAAAATATCATGTTTTTTTGACAATTGACAAAAAATAGATTCTTTGATCACATGAGAAAAAAAAGATCCAGTTTGACCTTGTAGGAGTTAATGAAAGCTGGAAGATAATATATAGTAGATGATTCCTACATTGCCGAACCCCCTTGATGAAGGCGGATGAGAAAATAGTTTTTTACAAGACACAGTTCCAAAAGCACAATCTACAGCTCTAGATTTCTACATCAAGAATCTATTTTCTGCTCAAATATTGTCGGTATAGTTGGTAGATTTGTTGAAATGTGAATTGCGTGTCCTAAAAACATTTTTTCGCCAACTGTCAAAGAAACATGATATTTTTGTATTGTTATGGATACGCAAAGCTCGGGATTTTTTCACTAGTAAAAAAATGAAACATATTTTTTCACTAGTGAAAAATTGAACATATTTTTCCACTAGTGAAAAAATAAATTCTATTTTTGCACACCTAATATAATATAAATCAATTTAGTAATGCTACAAGGATAGAAACAAACAGGTATTTAACAAAAAAGAAATATGAATTAGTACAAAAAACTACTTATTTTTGAATATAAAAATCAATTCTTGACAGTTCTTTATTAATCTAACAACAACCACGCACACTTTTAGTTACAATACCTAGGTGACTGCAAATTAATTATAGTTTGTACTTTTTTCCCACACTTTACTGAATAAAACAATAATTATTGTTGATCTATTATTTTTTGACATTTGTCGAAAAAATATTGTTTGTATTATGTGTGCGAAGTGATTGTATTTTATTGCTCTTTCGAATGAATTTGTAACCTCGACCTTACGGTCTCGGTTAAAATTGACATTCTCACGCGCAACAAAAAAAACAATCACTTCACACACTTGATACAAAAATAACTATTTCGCCAACTGTCAAAAAAACATGATATTTTTGTATTGTTATGAATATGCAAAGTTCGTGATTTTTTCACTGGTAGAATAATGAAACATATTTTTGCACACCTTACCTAATAGTATAAATCAGTTTGATAATGCTACAAGGATAGAACCAAAGAGGTATTCAACAGAAAAGAAATATGAATTTGTACACAAGATTACTTATTTTTGAATATAAAAATTAATTGTTGACAGTTCTTTATTTATCTAACACCAATTGCGCATACTTTTGGTAACAATACCCAGGTGACTGCAAATGAATTATAGTTTATATTTTTTTCTTACATTTTACTGAATAAAACGATAATTATTTCTGATCTATTATTTTTTGACATAATATGGCAAAAAAATATTGTTTGAATATTGTGTGCGAAGTGATTGTTTTTATTGCGCTTTCGAGTAAATTTGTTACCTCGACCTTACGGTCTCGGTCAAAATTGACATTCTCACGCGCATCTCAGAGTATGTCTCCAACGCTTGTCGGAATATGACCTGCACCTAAATAAAAATAGATGCATATTTTTCGCAACTAAAATTTCATATCAAGGTCACATTATTCAGAAAAACAAAATTATGAAATGTCCAGAGAAAATTAAAGCTGTCTCTAACATGACGCAACCCACAAGCGTAGACGAAGTTCGCAGGTTTCTTGGAATGCTCACTTATTATTCATCCATATCTTACCCAATACGAAAGTTGCTTAAAAAGCAGCACCGATTTACATGGACGCCAGAATGCGAGGCTGCATTTCAACAATTAAAATCGGAAATGTGCAGTGACCGGGTGTTGACCCCCTATAACCCAAAGCTTCCAATTGTGCTCATCACCGATGCTAGTCCTGTGGGAGTAGCCGCAATTCTAAGCCACTCCATTAAGGGTGAAGAAAGGCCGGTAGCATACGTATCGCGGTCATTAACTGAATCAGAAATGAACTACAGCCAGCTCGATCGAGAAGCACTAGCAATTATTTTTGCAGTATCGCGTTTCTACAATTACGTATATGGCAGACATTTTTATTTAGTGACTGATAACGCACCTTTATCAAGAATCTTCGCTGAAAATCGCTGTTTGCCACAAATGACTTCTGAGCGACTTCTTCGATATGCATCTTTTTTTTCAGGTTTTGATTACACTTAAAATGTAAGAAAGGAAAGAATAACGAGAATGTAGATTGTTTATTGCGTGCACCACTTCGTCGCCGCGGAAAAACAATGGATATGATTCTAAATGAAGAAGTAGATAAATTTTACAACGAATCGCTTTTTCTATCTATCTATCTATCGGATCTACAAAAAATATTGAAAGACCTTCAGTCTAAGTCTAAAGAATCTCCATACACAATATCTGAAGGTATATTATTCAAAAATGATAAGAGTAGTAGTCCCCAAAAAGCTCAGACCCAGTATATTGTGCGAATTGCATGCCATTCATCTCGGTATTACTAAAATGAAACAACTTGCTAGAAGATATGTTTTTTGGGAGGGAATAGATCGAGAGATAGAACATCTTGTAAAAAGCTGTGTATCATGCGCCTTAGTTCAAAATTTTCACCCAAAAGTTACTGTACTCCCCTGGGATGATCCTGAAAAAAACTGGGAGCGAATACACATTGATTACGCGGGACCTGTGGATAGTAAATTTGTACTGGTCTGTGTTGACGCAAAATCGAAATGGTTGGAAACTCGAATCCTCAAAACAGCACCCACTTCAAGTACAAAAATAAAAACACTTGACGACATATTTTCGTTTCATGGTTATCCGGAAACAATCGTTTCCGATAACGCCACCATTTTCAAAAGTAATGAATTCATGGAGTATTGTCAAAGCCGGGGTATCAGCCAGAAATGGATTGCCCCATGGTACCCAGCCACCAACGGCCTTGCGGAACGAAACATACAAACAGTAAAGAAGCGTTTAGAAAAAGCCAATAACGACGGCGGAATGTTGAAAGAAAAACTGAGGAAAATTGTTTTTCGCCATCGAGCAACACCACTTGCGAATGGACGGAAGCCAGCCGAATTATATCTACACAGAAAAATTCGAATCAAATTAGACGCTACTTTTCCGAAGAAGTTACAAAAGTCATCAGAGGCAGAGTCAATGCCAGATGTGACTCGCCGTTTGTTAGTAGGAGAGAGAATCCCGACACTTATTCACAAAGGAAATAAAGACGTTTGGATGTTTGGAGTTGTAAGAGAACGATTGGGATCACGGCGTTATCTTGTTAAGTTAGACAACGGAAGAGAGTTGAAACGCCATATAAATCAGACAATGTTAACAAAAGTACCGTTGCCAACTGGAAGAAACCCAAGCTGTTCAAAGTCGCAACGCCATCTCATATACAACATTCCAAAAAGTACGCCGTCACCGACTCCGGCAGACTCGAATCGAATACAGATGGGAGCAATACTAGAACCGCCAGCTCCAGACGTTAATATTCCGGTCGCGCCGAACATTCAAGAGCCAGCTCGCCGTTCGCAACGCGCTCGCCGTCCACCGAAACATTTAAATGGATATGAAATGTTGTGATTTTTATTTTATTTGTTTTATTAGTATTTCTCATTTTTTTTTGTTGTTTATGATTTTTTTCATATTAGTGAGAGAGAATCTGTCATATTCTTTTTGGAATAATGATGCTCATATTCGCAGTGCTTTAGAATGAAAAAGAAGAATGTGGAGACAGGTACGCACTGAACTGTCACTTCGAGTTAGAACAGAAAATGCACATGTACTAAGCCGCTATTGAAAAGGTTATTAATATATATTTGCTCAAGACTCTTATTCAACCATATCCAGAATTAGTCCCGTCATATTACACACTTAATACAAAAATAACTATTTTGCATTTGTTTGTAACTAAAGTGATCATTTATTTTCTATTCCAAAGCGGTACCGATTTCATGTAAAATATTTGGAGACCACGCCAAGGCTCGGTCTCCAAACTATTATTCTCAATCGGTAAACTGTACTTACTGACCTTAATTCTTAAATTACTATTGAGCTGGTTCAACAAATGTACACTTAAGTTCCCGTAGTTCTTCTGGCTCTTGAGATCCAAATAGTAACATGTGAAATTGAGGCACACTAGATATTTGAGTACCCAAGACACACTGTTAGCGATGCCACCGCTTGACTTACAGGAATATTTTTTTAGGGCAGATTGACAAGGTGCATTATATACTGCATTTTGCTTTGCATTCTAACACTTTATTTTGATACAAACAAAAATTATTCTTATTACACACAAAATTCTGTGCATTGCACTCTGATTTTATAAATGACACAACGCATTTTTCTTTGCATCAGAAAAAAGAACTAAAATGCTACATTCAATACATGCTATCAAACGGCCCTTATATTTCTTTACCGATGGTCATATTGACATTATTATTATTTTTGCAACAAAATGAAAAAAATCTGAATGCTCACATTTGGAATAGCTCGATCAGCTTAATGACCTAGTAGCATAGTTCTGAATATCCCTGGCTTCAATTCTGACCACATATATTTTTCGTGAACCATATATTTCAATATATATGTTTCATTGGGATAAAGTTCTGTATAAAATAATTGGGAACACAACGTTCCAATAGCAAAATGCTGCCTTTTTCAAGTGTAAAAATGTACAACAAATAATTAAGCAGAAGTGAATAATAGTCATAAAATAGAGTCAGATTTACCTAGTACCATAAAAAGTAACAATTACCTTGATCTCCATTTTTTATTTCCTGGAAACTTGTGAAAATTGAATAATTATAAGTCAAACCACAGGCAGGATTCTTCGATCCTAGAAGTTGATATTTCAAACTTATCTATTCACTACAATCATGTAGGTCGTTCTCATGACAATTCTTGTTTATTTATTTTTTATATATTTTCACACTTGAAAAAGGCAGTACTTTGCTGTTGAGACGTTGTGCTCCCAATTATTTTATACAGAACTTCTTCCCAATAAAACATATTTATTTCAAAAATGAGTTCTGAAAGATTTTTTTTCTATCTGGGTGTCATAAAGTGTGCTTGATGAGACTTGTTTGAGTATCGTTAAGTGTCTCTTTATGGAACAAAAGACTACCAATGCAGAAAAGACTTTTATTTTCTTTTTATTCTTTATTTTAGCGAATACTATATTTACAACTGGCCTGTCAAGGCGACTAATCAAATTGGATATATTTATTACTTATTACATGACATGCGTGAGGATCACTCCCACTGAAGCTTCTTCTTTTGATTCAAATAAATCTGATGTCTAAAGGTTTGTTTCTTTTTAGTCTTCTGATATCGTTTTCGTTGTTCAGCAGGTTGATTGCCAGCTCATTTGGATGGTAGTTAAGATTGTTTTCGTAGGAGGTGGCGAGTTTTCGAATGTTTTCATTGACATATTCCATCTTGAAGTCTTTGTGGATTGTGTGATTATTCACTTACCATGGGACATCGGTGATCATTCTTAGAGTTTTGTTTTGGAATCTTTGTATTACGTTAATGTTTGATTTTTTCGCACATCCTTAACCCGTAACCACTGTTTATGGGTCAATTTGACCATATGCATTTTCAATATTTGAATTACTCGCGTATCTGTTGAATTAGCGCAGGCTCCGTTCAGCAGTGTGTCAAGTACTGATTGGTTAGTCGAGTGTTAAAGCAGCTGAAGTGTAGCTGTCAGTTTGACAAATTTGGAGTTAAATTACTCATTTTCTGGTCAATTTGACCCATATACGGTATGTACGTTATTGGAATTTTTAGATTGTTAATATATATAAATATGATTTTGTAGAAGATATTTGAATGAGAAGTCGTCCTAGATGTTCGAAAATGGTCAAATATACCAATGACAACTTGGTACAATGAGGCAGAAGATTATAAGGAAAGTGACAACGGATCTGAAAATCTTGAAGATATGGGTAGCGATCACGATTATACCCACAAAAATTGTAATTGTTCATTAGATAAACTCAAGTTCTTGTGATATGCGTTGATTTGTTGCGTTATACAAACAAATATTATAATTGAACAAAGATATTCAGGTATGGTCAAATTGATCCACTCACAGTAACTATGTAACTGAAATAGGGTCACAGTGATTACGGGTTATAATTGTATTCCGTAGGTCCAGATTGGGATAAGTGTAACTTTGTAAAGAAGTAATTTATTTTCTAGTGTTAGTTGTGACTTGCGACCGAGTAACCAGTAATTTTTTTTTACTTTGATGTCCAGTTGTTTTCTTTTTGCTTTTATATGATTTTTCCAAGTAAGTCGTTTGTCTAGGTGCATTCCTAAGTATTTCACATCTTCTTTTGTCTCTAGGATTTTGTCATTTATTTTAACTGGCGGATTTGTTACTTTTCTGTTAGTGAATATTATGTGTGTGGACTTCTCCTCGTTTATTCTTACTCTCCATCTTATTGCCTATTCTTGGATATTGTCTAGGGCTATTTGCAAAAGTCTGGATGCTTCGTTGGAATCTTCTTGCGTCGCGAGAATAGCAGTGTCGTCTGCATATGTGGCTGTTATGACTTCTTCTGAGCATGGTAGGTCTGCTGTATACAGCTGATAGAGAACAGGCCCTAGAACACTCTCTTGTGGTACTCCGGCTTTGATTTGGTAGAGACGGGATGTGTCGTCATCATAGCGTACTTGATAATACCTTTCGCTTAGATATGATTTTAATATGAGGAAATATTCATGTGGTAGCTGAGATTTTATTTTATTGAGTAATCCAGTACGCCATACACGATCGAATGCTTGGCTAATATCGATAAAAGCACCAGAACAAATTTGTTTATTTTGCAAACTTTCTCCTATCGTGTTTACTACCCTATGTATCTGTTGAATCGTTGAGTGTCGTTCCCTAAATCCGAATTGGTGTGATGGTATAATATTATTGTCTTCTATGTATATTCTCAGCCTTTTAAGTAGTAATTTTTGAATAATTTGGACAGCAGTGGGAGTAAGGATATGGGTCTGTATGATGATGTTTGATGGGTAGGTCTACCTGTATTATGGATTAGGATAATTTGAGCAAATTTCCATTGTGCAGGGAGGTACGTTAATCTTATCATTGCGTTGAAAATTTGTGTAATAAGTACAGCTGTTTTTGTCGGTATTTCTTTTAGTACTACTGCGTTAATTAAATCATAGCCTGGTGATTTTTTTGTATTGAGATATTTTATTTCTGTTCTTACTTCAATAGAAGTTATGTGTCTGATGGGAAATGATAGTTGTAATGGAGATGTGATATAGTCTTCAATTGATTTTTCTTCATCGGGTGTTAATGATGATGGATTCGGTTGGAATGTTCTTGAGAGGTGCTCAGCGAATGCTTCCACTTTTTCTAAACCTTCTCTAGCTCATGTCCCGTCTTTCTTCTTTACGGGAGGGATGCACGTTGTTGGTCTCTTTAATATTTTTGTTGTCTTCCAGTGGGAGTAATCATCTTCTGGATGTGCTGTTTGGTTACTTAGGTAATCTTGAAAAGTTTCATTTTTGAATTCTCGTATCAGTTTCTTTATTTCTTTAGAGAGATGATTCAATCTATTTTTGTCGTTGGGATGTCTTGTTGAATGCCACTTGTGTCTTATCTTCCTCTTCTCTGCAATTTTGTCTTTTATAATTTTTGGGTAATTTGTAATGTATTCTTTATTATTACTTATTGTTGGAGTGTTATTCCACGCGGCAGTCTGTATGAGTTTAGTTGTGTAATCAACTGCCTCTTCAATGTCATCAGGTGATTTAAGTGGTAATTGCAGATTTGAATTATTGTTCAAATAGGTTCTAAAAGACTCCCAGTTTGTCCTCTTGTTATATAAAGTTGGTTTCTTTTCTTTTCTTATAACATTGGTACTTATGGTTGTTATAATTGGCGAGTGGTCTGAGGATAATTCGTAGCTCGCTTCGATGTCGATGTTTTGGGATATGCCCTTCGTTATAAAGAAGTCTAATAGGTCTGGGATTGTATTCGTGTCTGTAGGCCAATAAGTAGGTTTACCAGTGCTAATGTGATTATATTTTTTTAACGACATTACTTTTTGTAGCTCTTTTCCTTTGGGGTTTGTTAACCTTGAGCCCCATTGAGGGTGTTTGGAACTGTAGTCCCCTCCAGCAATAAATCTGTCTCCTAGGGTGATAAAGTATTCTTCAAAATCATTTTGTTTGATTGAGTGTTTAGGTGGACAGTATGCTGTTGATATTATTAGCGTGCCGTAAGCTTCTTTTATTCTTACGCTTGTTGCTTGGAGGTGTGCTTTCTCGAATTTTTCCATTTCCGAATGTTTGAAGTTTTCTTTAATAATGACTGCGGCTCCGCCATGCGCTGTTCCGTCAGGGTGATTTGTGTTGTAAATTTTGTATTTAGGAATTTTAAAGTAATTTCTGTCTGTAAAATGTGTTTCCGAAATAAGTAATATGTCTATTTTTTGTGACATTACTGGTTCGTTTGCTGAATTATTTATTTGACTTGTGTTAGGTGGAGCGTTATTATTAGAATTCCCTACTACTCCAGCGTAGCTTGTATTTAGTTTATCTCGTTGTGGTATGTGGATATTGCGATGGTAGAGTATTGGGTTTTTGGTCTGGTTTGTTTGTTTTTTTAATTTTTGTAGCTCTTGACAAACTGTGCAGCCTCTGTATTTGGCTAGGCGTTCACCGTAACAATGGACACAGACTGGTTTATCACTTGGGTTTTTTGTGCATTGGCTTGTGGGATGATTATCCGCACATTTTACACAATTATATGGCTTTGTACAATACATCTTTGTGTGGCCATATTCTTGACATCTGATACATTGGAGCATATCTTTTTTCTTTCTTGGCTCTTCTACGGATATTTTTGTTCCTAGTAAGTATTGGATGTCGTATATTTTCTTGTTATTGGCGCTTGGCTCTTGATCAACAAAGAACATTGGAAATGGTTCTTTTGTCTTCCAATTCCTTAAGTTGGAAACATTTCTGATTTGAAAGCCTTGGTCTTCGAGTGCTTCTTTTATCTCATTTATCGAGATTGTGTGATGCAAGTTTTTTGATACAACTCTGTAAGCGCGCTCTTGTTTGGGTTGGTAAGTATAATATGCATTGTTATTAGTGTTTAGCATGTGTATTAACCTTCTGTACGCATCGGACGTTTTAGTGTTTATTTTAATACTGTTGTTTATGTCTGTTTTACAAACAAAATCGCCTGAACTTATTACAGTTCTAATGGATTCCAACATTAAACTGTAGCTAGTAACATTTTGAACAAAAACTGGTGGTGGTTTTGGATCTGTTCTTGTTGCCATGTCGCTATTGCTTGGTTCATTAGCCAGAGCTGAGTACCTGTTTGAACTGGTTGCGTTTTGTGTACTGGGAGCTCGATTGTTATTATCTCGTTTCTTATTTTTTTCTTGAGGTTTATTTTTCTCGACTTCTGTAGTACTTTTGGGTCGGCGTTTGTTGGGTATAATTTGCCCATTATTTAATTCATTACCTCTTTGGGGTGTACCAAAGACATTTCTAGGTGTGAGTGGCATTGGTGAGTATTGAACTCCTCCAATGTTTGCATAATTTGGGCTTTTTACAAATGGGGACGTGATAGATGTAGTTTTACATATTACAGGTTGTATGCTGTATGTTGATGTAGCTATAGTTGTTACGTTTGTAGTAGTGTTGGTTGTAATGTTGGATCCTCCACTTGTTTGTTGTGTAACGATGGGTTGGCTAGAGTTAACGATTGGTGAAGTAGTAACTGTTTGAGATGTTATCATTGGTGTTTGACTATAAATAGTTGTCATTATTGGGGTTGTAGGATTTGTTAGAGAATTTGTTGTATAACTGGGTTCTCCTCCGCTTGATAGTTGCATATTCAATAAAACTTTGTTGCACTACTATTATGAAGATGAGTTAATTTTTGATATAGTTGGCAACACTGCCTAAGTTCGGCTGGGCGAGACCCGACGCGAGGAGGTGTGCGCATTGTACACCTATCTCGTGGATCTGCGATAACTTATTCAGCTGAAAATGAATGAAATTCACTTGTTTAGTTGTAGTTATGATTCTAATTCATAATGTTGTGTTCACTGGTTCCAGTTTTAAGCACTTTTTATTTCATTTATCTGTTTGATGATCAACAATTGTATTCTTTTATCACAAAAACAATAATTGAGACCGCACTTTGTCACTGTTACCAACTCGACTTGCAGAGAAGACTTGATAGCACAATGTTACCAAAATTTACAAAATTTCACATCAACACAAGGGCGCTTCAAGCGGTGCCGGGCACGTACTAATTCTGAAGCGCTTAATTTGAATTTTACCAATTTATATAATATTCAAAAATATCGTAAAATTTAAAATCAACGAGAATTTCATTTCATATATATATATATATAGAAATTGAAAATTTATTGGGTATTTCGGTTAAGTTTTTTATATATATATATATATATACATATAAATAGATTATTATTATAAACGGTTTCAAATCTTCTTATACCCTTTTGGGTGTCGAGATTTTCTTTCTTCCTATTCACTTGATGTTATTTATAACATTTTTCCACTATTTCCTGTTCTGCGCTTCAATCTTTGCCTCTTGGTAGTTAATGCCATTCCTATCCAATATTTCGACTATGTTGTTCTCCCAGGTTTTGGTTGGTCTTCCTCTTCTTTTTTTGTGTTTTATTCTTGCTTCCCATATTTGTTTTGCTTGTCTTTCTTCCGGCATTCGTATTAGATGCCCGAACCATGCTAACTGTTTTTTGTCAATGGTAGTTTGAATTCTCTCTAGCTGCAGTTTACTTCTTATGTAATCGTTACTCAATCTGTCCATCCTCGTAACTCCCTCTATCCATCTTAAATATCTCATTTTCATTGCTTATATTTTGCTCTTCGTTCTCTGGTTCATTATCCACGTTTCACATCCGTACAATAATGTTGGCCTAAATATTGTTTTGTATAGCGTGATTTTTGTTCTCTTGGACACTTGTTTATTGTTCAATATTGCTTTATCAAGCGCAATAAAGCCAATATTTGCTGCGCGAATTCTCCTGTTGATTTCATTTTCTATTTCTCCTTTACTGTCTATGTCTGTTCCTAGGTAAGTGTATGTTTCAACCTGTTCTACTTCTGTTCCGTTCAGTGTTACGTTTGCTCTTATATTAGCCTTGGATATCACCATGATTTTTGTTTCGTCTGCATTTATTGTCATTTGATGTTTCTATAGTTCTTCATTCCAAATGTTTGGATTATGTTGCATATCCTCTTCATTTTTTGCCAGGATTGCAAGGTTGTCGGCAAAAGCACATTCTGTTATGGTTGTTATGGCCAATTTATAATACTCAACTTCTACTTCCCTTGTTTTATTTTTCACCTTCTTTAGGATATCATCAGAAAATATTATAAATAATAGCGGGCTTAGTGATCCTCCTTGTCTTAGTCCTTGTGTGGTGTCAAATTCTTCGGATACTTCATTTCCAGTTCGTACATAGTTGGTTGTTCTTTTGTATAGACTTTTTACTGATTCCAATAGTTGTTCATTTATTTCTTTTTTCCTCAGTATTTCCCACTTCATTTCTCGTGGCACCCTATCGAAGGCTTTCTCCATATCTATAAATGCTATGTAAAGTTTGCTGTCTTGTTTCATCGTTTTCTCTATGAGCTTCCTTATTGTGAATATGTGGTCTTGCGTGGAGTGCCCTTTCATGGAACCACTTTGCGACTTTTCCAGAGTTGATTCCAGTTCCTGTCGTAGTTTGTTCTCTAGGAGCGCTTCATACACTTTAGCAGTTGTGCACACCAAAGAAATTCCTCTGTAGTTGTTACATATTCTACTATCCCCTTTCTTATGTATGGGGAATATCACCGCCTTTTCTCAGTCTTTCGGTATGTTTCCTGTTATCCATATCCTATTCAACATTTCTAATAGTATTTCTTCTCCTTCTTCGCCCATATATTTTAATTGCTTGGCTTTGATTTTATCGTGTCCTGGCGATTTCCCATTCTTCAACTTTTTAAGTTCTGTTCTTATTTCATCAATGCCTATAGCTTCAGACTCTTTTTGTGTGTTTCTCTTGAATAGGTGGTTCTCGTCTTGTACCATTCCTTTTATTGGCCGTTCTTCTCCCAGCAGTTCTTCAAAGTGCTGTTTCCATCTTTCAATTATTCCTTCACTTTCATTTATTATTTTCCCTGTTTTATCTTTTAATAGTTTCAGTGTCTCTGTTTTCCTTTTCTGCAGTTTTTGAGTGTTCGGTAGAGTAATTTCTGATTTTCTTTTAAATTTGTTCCTAATTTGTTCCCAAATTCATCCCCCGTACTCCTCTTTGATTTTCTAACTGTTTCTTTTGCGTTGTTTCTTTGTTTCTTATAGTCTTCATAGTCTTCTTCATTTTTTGTGTTGAGGAACTTTTTCCATATCTGTTTTTTCTTTCCAACCTCTCTTTTTACCTCCCCGTTCCACCAATGAGTTTTTTTTCTATTCTGTGCTTCATTCATGGTACCACATGTAGATATTGCTGCTTCCATTAATGTATCCCTAAAACTTCTCCACATGTCCTCCACACTGTTTATATCTGATGTTGTATCTATTAGTTGACTTATTTTTTCTTTGTATTTCTTCCTTATCTCTTCATCTTTCAGTTTGTCGAGTTTTGGTTTCAATATTTCCACCTCTTCCTTTTTAGTGTAACGTTTTTGTTCTATTATTTCCTTATTTTTAATTTTCGCGATTGTTAAGAAGTGATCACTGCCTATCTCACTACCTCTTTCAACCCTTACATCATTAACTTCTCTTCTTAATTTATTGCTGACTATGGAGTAGTCTATAATTGATTTTTCTTCTATACTTCTGACTTCACGAGTAAATTTATGAATTTCTTTGTGAGCAAAAAGCGTATTTAGTATTATTAATCCATTTATAATACAGAAGTCTATCAATCTCTTTCCGTTGTTGTTCTTTATTACTTCTTCATGTATTCCCAGCACCTCCTCTATGCCCACATTTGTGTTTCCGACCCTAGCATTAAAGTCTCCCATAATATATATGGGTTCTTCCAGTTTTTCGTATTCCACTTGTTACAAGTCTCAGAAATCGTCTCTAGTTGTCTTGCTCTCATCCTCGCTTGAGCCATATATTATCATAATATTCGCCATTATCTGATTGGTATCTTCTAAGTTAATTATCAAAATTTTCATTCAGAAAAATCCACTCCTTTATTGCTTTCTCCAGTTTGTGGTGTACTATGCATCCCATTCAAGCTCTGGCTCTCTCATTAACGGCAAACCCACTGTACACCAGTATATGGTCATTTCTTAACTTTGTTATTCCTGTGCCTTTCTTTTTTGTTTCTGTTATTGCTTGTATTACTAATTTCGCTTTTTAAAATTCTTCTAGCAGTTCTGCTTCTTTACCATTTATGCTTTGAATGTTCCATGTGCCAAATTGAATTACCTTTTCCTTGTGCCAGTTCATCATCATTTTGTCTGCCTTTGCTGCTCTATTTATTGGTAGTTTTTTGTATTCTTATGTTTTTCTTCTACTTGTGCTACTAGTCCATTTACTTGTTTATCCCAGCTATAGACTTTTCCGTCAATAATTACTTTTTGATATCCTATTTTGATCTTTTTTCCTTTTTCCCTCCCTTCTTTCGCGATGTTTCTGATCTCCCTCTGTATTTTTCTTTCTTCCCAAGTAAGATCATTGTCTATGTATACTGTGGTGTCCTTTAATTCTTTTTTGTTAACTAATACTCTCTGTTTTTGCTCCCAGTTAGGTAATTCAATTTTTATTATTTCATGCTTTGTGTCCTTATTCAATGATTTTACGTTTTGAAGGTCAACGCTAACTTTCATTTCTTCTTCAAACCACTTCTTAATTTCTTCTTCAGTGTTCCGTGTTAATTTGAGATCCTTTATAACTGGATTGTTTCTCTTTTCCTGCCGTTCTTCTCTTTCTGCTTTCCTTTCAAGTGTTTCTATTCTGTCTAAAAGGATATTCTTCTCTTTTTTCTCCATTCTTCATCTTTTTTCTCCATTTCAGCTCTCAATTCATTTATTTCTTTTTCAAGTTCCGTAATGTTTTAATTCATTTTAGTCATCATTGTTCGCATCATTTCCTTTAATTCATCCTTGTCACCGGTGTTATCTGTGTTCTTGTCCATTATAATCCAGTCGACATGTACTCTGAGGTCGAAAAAAATGCGAACTTAATGAAACTTTGGTATGTTGTTTCTGATCACGCAATTGTGTTATTTCCATGTTTTCCGACCAAAATTTCGCGAAGCAATTTTCAGGGGGAAGGAAAAGCCACGAATTTTTGGCACTTTTTTCAGTTTTTGCCCTGTAACTTTTTCCCCTCCATTCCTACGCCTTAGATCATCAAGTTCAACTTTGTAGAGCATCAAATTTCCGATAAATTTGATACGTAAGACTTGTTTGTAGATCCACTAAGTTCCAAGATACAGCACTTCAAAAAAGTAAAAAATGCCTGAAAATCTAAAAAAAACATAAAAAATGGCGGTTTTATGGTACCTAGTTTCATTCTGACGTTGAAATCGGTCAACAACCCACTCCTTACCCTGCCTACCTATGCCACCATATCTGGAGGCACGGTAGTGCCCTTGCCAAGACAAGCCAAGCAAAGCGCAACAGCACTACCTACCTTTCTCGAAGAGCTTCGTCCTTTTTTTGAACCCTCATAACTTGGATTTGGATTATACCAGATAAACAAAATTCTCGGGATATGATGTCAATAGTGGACTTATTTAACATATTGGCTGGTACCACAAGCTCTGTTCTAGGCTATACTAGCTATGTATATTCGAATAAATTTTGTAGAAATATGTGTTTTCCGTATTTGTATCTGAAGATTATTTTCTAAAGTATTTAGGAAAATTTTAATTGCGTCAAAACACATCTTGACACAATGCTCCTAGTATCGCCAAAAATAGAGCTCATGGTACCAGCCATAAAGTTTCAATTGCACAGCTCTTATACTTTAAATTTTATTAATATCTGAAAAAACCCCGATTTCGTCACTGACTCGCTCACTGATGATCATCAGAACTCTTTTATTACTTCCTGGAGTCCTAGAATGCTGAAATTAGGTATGTAAGCTACTATTGGTACACAAACAACAAAAAAATTCTGAAAATTGGAACTTTCACCCCCCAATCCCTTGAACTAGGGGAAGGAAATTTGTACGAGACTTCCGCAAATTTTGATGCTAGAGATCTGAAAATTGATATAAGGATTACTCGTTATGAATAATTGTAAAATAGAAACTTACTAAAGGAAGTGGAGTCCCACCAGAAATACTTTCAAGTAAAATGTTGCCAAGACGAGACCATATGGCTCGCACTGTCAAAAAATTGTCAGATTGAGAGCCAAGTCTCTAATCCTACACGCTCTAATTCTACAAGCCTCCTTGTCCATCTACCTGTCTAGCCATCACTCATTTAGAAGGGAACTATTAGGACTATTGTATAACAGAAAACTAATGAATAGTGGATAAATTTCTCACTTTATGCCCATGTGAGTGTATCGAAATGGCCAAGTCGCATAATTTGACTGAGGTGTAGAATTGTGAAGTCATGGCTTGTAGAATTAGAGCGTGTAGAGTTAGAAGCTTGGCTCTACATGGGATCTAATAACTCTTTGACAGCGCGAGCCATATGGCCTCGTCTTGGCAACATTTCACATGAAAAAGTTTTTGGTGGGACTCCACTTCTTTTAGTAAGTTTTTATTTTACTATGATTCATAACAAGGAGTCTCTGTATCAATATTCAAACCTCTAGCATCAAAATTTGTGCAAGTCTCATACAAATTCCCATCCCCTAGTTTAAGTGGTTGGGAGTAGAAATTTCAAGCTTTAGAATTTTGTTGTTGTTTGTGTACTAATACTAGCTTACATACCAAATTTCAGCATTCTAGGACTTCAAGAAGTAAACCTAGAATTTTAATAATCATCAGTGAGCGAGTCAGTGACGAAATCGGAGTTTTCTCAGATGTCAATGAAATTTAAAGTATAAGAGCAATGCAATTGAAACTTTATATGTTTAATAAGTCTACTATTGACATTATATCCCAAGAATTTTGTTTATCTAGTAGGTGTAATCCAAATCCAAGTTATGAGGGCTCAAAAAAACGACGAAGCTCTTCGAGAAAGGTATGTAGTGCTCTTGCGCTTCATTTGACTGGTCTTGGTGGGGGCACTACCGTGCCTCCAGATATAGTGGCATTGGTAGGCAGGGTGAGGGGTGGGTTGTTGATTGATTTCTGCGTCAGAATGAAACTAGGTACCATAAAAAAATTTGAAAAATAAAAGATATCCAGCGAAAATCCTCATTTTTGATGTTTTATTAGATTTTAAGAAATTTTTCATTTCTTTGAAGTGCTGTATTTTGGAACTTAGTTTTCCGGGTCAAACTCATCGAAAATTTAATATTCTACGAAATTGAGCTTGACGAGTTAAGGCGTAGGAATGAAGTGAAAAAAGTTACAGGACGAAAACTGAAAAAAGTGACAAAATTTCGTGGCTTTTTCCTCCCTCTGGAAATTGCTTCGCGAAATTTTGGTCGGAAAATATACGTATAACACTATTAGGTGATCAAAAACAATGTACCAAAGTTTCATCAAGTTCGCATCTTTTCCTAATTTGCCCCTATTTTTCGACATGCCGACTGGACTATTACTATACTAGCTTCTTGTAAACTTCGTATTTCTTCTTCCCTTTTTCTTTGTTCTGGTGATCTTAGGATTTTTCTGCTTCTTGCAAATATATCTTGATCTGATTGTTGTCCTATTAATTCTTCTTCTCTTAGTCTTTTATTCATGCCTTGTGTTCTCCGTATCTCGAAAGTTTAATTAGTTTCAATTTGAATTTAAATAGTTTTATTTGATGATAATTTTCTAATTCCCTATGCCACTGACTACCCAGTCTCCCGGCAATGCGCACGCTCCACTCCCACTCAACTTACACCCGCGCACTGAGCACTGTTGACTGTTGGCCGCCACAAGCTAATTAAACACGATTGTACGATTACCGGTAGAAACTTTGGTTTTTAGTTTCATTTCTTGGTTAAAATATGTCAAACTCTTCACAGAAACTTTATTTTATTTCCACCCGTGTCACTCTAACCCTTAAAACACTCCGAAAGTACAGTTATATATTTTTGTTTAGTGATAAATCCCGTAATAATCGAGGTTTTTATCGGCCGCACTAAAAACACACGTTCTCCGTTCAACCGAATACTTCAATCGTTACATATAAATATTAGGGAAAATATTGAAAATACGAAATACCATAAAAACATCTACAAATTAGAACTAAATATATGTGCAAATAACATCAGAGATTTTTTAAACGTGTGTCTTACAATGTTTCATGTTCGATCGTACTAATATTCGTACAAAAGTCACAAATATTGAAAATTGAGCTGCTTTCGTTGAAGTTGACATAAATATTCTTGTGAATTTGAGTTTAAAATATCAAATTCAAAATGCAAACAACTGTCACTTTTTATACGATCGTAAATGGGAACTATATTGTTATACTACAGAAGAATATGAGACATACAAAGAAAAGGATTACGAAAAATATTTAAAAAAAAATTATCTACAATAATTTACAAAAAAAGTCTTAACAACTTCGTTATTTCTTACTGTATCTATTTTTGTTTTCAATCAATTTTGAAAGATGACTTGATGATATTGAATGTAGAGATCGCATAACTTTATTCTGCATTGTTGCTCCATGCTGCACACAAAAATTAGAAAGTATTCAGTGGATGTCTATATGAGATAGGATTTCAGGGGATGGAATAAAATTGGGAATCGAAGCAAAAATCTGTTTTTCACAATCATCGACTATTTGCGAGAATTCTGCGCTTGCATATCTGAGATGAAACTTCTCATTGGACCCATAGTCCCGTAAAACGGTTAAATCATGGATGTGAGTTACGTTTTCAGAACAAAAGGACTGAAAACATGAATCACATTCATAATTTAGCAATTTTTAAATTAAATATCCAGAGGTTGTTTGAATATCTATCTCTGATGCTACAGCATACATGCAAGTGGTCTGTGGAAGAATACATGGAATAGGATTATTGGAAATTGTAGATGTCGGAAAAGATTCTGAATCAGATTGATTTCAAATACATAAGATAGTAGAATTCGGTAATCCTCACAATTCGAACCAATACTACACCTAACAGTATTATTTAGAATAGCAGTATTGTATGCATCGACGAATTGTGAAGTTGATGGTCGGGAGTCTCCTCCATACAGGCTTGGTGGAATACTTTCAACGTCTTCATGCTCCTCGGTGATATCAATTCAAGTAGCTTCCATTTAAGCTGGTTCAATTCTAGCTGAATTGATTTGAATTGGTTCGATTCGAGAAGTATTGGGTGCATCTATAATATACGTGCATTTTATTAGAACTTTTGTTATTTTTTCTGTGATAGGAGAGGTCTTAGCTTAGCTTAGCTACAAGACGAGGTATCTGATCCACGTTGAGCCGTTGTTCCAATTCATTTTTGAATTGATTATTATTAAAATGCAGCTTACAAACTCGATAGCCACGATCAAGTAGTTGCTGATAGCTCAACTCTTCGAGCTCATTCCGAATCATATTCGCTACCCATTTGTTCCTCAAATCCGCTGCACGTGAAAAACAGAACAAGCCCACTCTTTCCTTTATAGGCAGGGAGTTGACCAGGCATTGTTCATGCACGCAGAATTCGATTCTAGAAATATTACAGATAGAATAGTTTTTCTATTATGACATAAGGTATATTTCATACTATAATTTTTATTTTGACACATTATTTTGTTTGACTAGTAATGACAAATAGAGAGTGATCAAAAATGATTGTCCATTCCGCTTTGTTCTGATTTTTTCCCTGCCGCCTGCTCGAGATAGTGACAGATGATAGTTTTTTTGAAAACACTATTCTTACCTAATAATTTGGAAGAATAATAATTAACTCTCAATAATCGGTTAATAATACAGCTATTCACTCACTTTTTTGTTTATTGAATCAGATTATAGATGAATCCATCATAAAATATACAAAATATACGCCATTGTGTTCATAAAATGTCGGTAACGCAGTTTTCAAAATAAATAAATTCATACTAACTTTATTGCATGTAGATAGTTTTGATCATAATCCGAATTTTTGCCTGTCACCTGTCAGACCATCATTATTGATCACTCTGTATATCGGGATCATATCAAATAATAATAATTATATACTTACAAGATTCTCTTCACTCGGCATCTCTGATAAAATCAATGGTGTCACTCTCACAATAATATTTAATAATGCAATACACAATACATGACACAATACACTGGCGATTGCAAAGACAGCGAACAGAAGTAACAGCCTTCTCAATTTTCAAATCCTGGACATTTTGGTGCCATACTAGCACGATGGCAAGTATGCGGTGCCGTGCAGTAACTAACACTCACTAACATATGAGCAAAGTTTGTATTTTTCGTTCCATAAGAGTGACACAGGCCTGATAGAACTCAATTCCAATTTTTATTAGGTTGGTGGCAACGTTGCTAGATAACCTGAGTGTCATTTTGATATGTCAAAGTACAATATATTTTGGAAGAGATTCTTGAATTCCTCAGGTCTATATTCATCCATTTCTAAAAAGTAACAATATTCAAATTAAAAAATTTTGGAGGATATATTTGATTCACACAAATTACCTATCTGTCAGGTCTCAGTGTTGGAAAAAGTCAAATAGAAAATTCTATATCCTTCATCGAAGTTTTCAATGAAGAAAATCTGTTATTTTCCGACATGAATAAATCCAAATAGAAAAAATTGTATTAGATAAACATTTCATAAGACATGAAAGCGGCTCGTTTCCCAAAAAGATCACGTGCCCTGAAATAATGTCTTATGGAACTTATACCTTGATATACTATTCCTCGATTAAAATTAGTATTGTTGAATTTTATTCAATTGTGTTTCCGTGTCAATATTGTACATCAATATATTTAAAACGATTGAAGCTGTTTTAAGAGAGATACTGCATAGAACGTTGTATTGCACCCGTGTGAAATGTGAAATGTGGTTGGTCACTCAAGAACCCTATTTCATTCGTGACTTATATATCACATTTTACACCAGTATAGTTAATTATCATTATTTGAAGTACTCCAACAATTTACAGCTCAATACAGAATTCTAATTCTGAAAGAAAACTCAATTTATCACTCATATATCTACCTGTAAGAGATACCATGATTGTAAAACCTCTGTTGAATTGTCAACTGTACTTTTGTATCAATTCATTAAAGCAAGTGAAAAGAATAACAATCTTTTCCTGTCATACAAAACGAAGCAAAGACAAGGAAAATTATGTGAATTTTGCTGAAAAAAGAATGAATATGTTTTGGGAGAATAAATATAGTTCATTTACGTTGAGAATAGACAACGACTCTCTTAGCCTTCTGATTGGTCAATATGCAAATCAAGTTTACATTATATTAAAAATCGTATTGAGCTATCTTGAACTGTCGGTTGCTGATAATGTAAATAGTCTGCATCAGTATAATAATAATAATAATAATAATCATAATAATAATAATAGCATTTATTTAATGTGCACAATAAACAGATACAAATCCAATTACCTATTCACAGTGACAATAACTTTCGAAAAAATAATTTAATAAGATTAATTGTACAATAAAATCCGACTTTCTTGGAATATTACGTGTCTTGCTCTGAATTTCAAAGTTGGTACTTAAAATGATAACTTATCCAACAAATCAGGTGCATCAATCTCATTATGCAAAATTTTTCTGATGAAAACTGTCATTATATATTCTCGTCTATATTTTAATGTCCATATTACAAATAATATGTGGAAATAATTTCTTTTTATTTGTATGTAGAAGATATTCTTTGGAACTACTTACTCAGCTGATTTTAAGACTTTGTTCACTAATAAAAAGCTTCACTAACCCTGATCATAATTTATTATGATGAAAAAGTTTTTACAGTTCATTCCAGTTGAGAACGGTCTAATGTTTTTCATGGCACTACATTTTAAGCCTTCTTATTGGTCAGAATACGATTCAATTCTACATAAGCACAAAAATCGTACTTGGCTATCTGCCAGTTGCATCATTTGTCGGTCGTTTATCAATTATCAAAAATAGATTTGCGCTGTTTGAAGGTTCAAATTTGTATTTATACAGACAGGTTGCTTTGATTGCTTGAATTCATTTCCAAACAGCTTGTTTTATATCCTGCATTTACTGTGAATGAATCGTGTTCGCATTTTGGCCAATCAGACGTAGTGAATCCATAAGAAGCATTGGACTGTTCTCAACTGGAATGAGCTGTAGTTCGATATTTCAATATTTGAAAATCAAGTCGGTGAAAAAGCGCTCTTTGAACTATCCTTTAAGCTTTCTAGAATTTTTTTTACTACGTAAGTATCAGTACATTGCGATCACATCGTCATCTTCATTTGATAACATTGTGCACTGAACTGTAAGGTGGGAGAGATAAAAATATTTCTGTGTGTCATTAATTCATAATTTTGTAATACCAAAATTGAACATGGGACCTTCCACTTTCACGACAATTTTCAAGACCGATCCACTATAATGCACGAAGAGATAAGTGCAATTTTACTAGCCGCGTGCAAAAGTATCTGTACAAGTCAAATGCCTTGAAAGGTGAAATAATAGTAAGTAAGAAATTGTTACTATGCGATAGTTTATTTCAGAAAACGTTATAAATATATGCCAGAGTGCTTGAAAAAAAAAATTATAAAATGAATTTGTTGAAAAAATGCAACTTTTGTTTGTATGAAAAATCATTATTGGAGATTGGAATCCATCTGGATAGAAAATGAGTATGCAAGCAGGCACATTTTTTGGTGACCTCGACGTGATCTTACAAACGCACAGAAAGTCAAGTTTCCAGCCCTGAGCCTTGAATAAATTGTTTGAACTGGAAGTTAGCCATCCGGTACTGAGGCTGAATATTGAATTTTAAGGAAGGCAGGACGACATTCTACTCAGATATTCTACCTTCCAACCATTTTAGTCGAGACCTTGAATATATCTGCTTGGTGTACAGCAGTATGAATAACAATATACTTCTCATTGTAAGATTATTCCATGTATTTACTTTGTTTCAAATCCATTACTGCTTTTACTGATTCAATCTTCCTTTGTTGAGAAAAATGGAATAACAGTTGACCTCAATTTCCTTCGAGAGGAAAAAGCGGCCCCAGCTAGCACCGTCCAGGCTAAGCTATAGTCAGCTTGGCAATCCATGAAAGAATGTAGCAGTTGTCCGTACGTCCGAACAGAGCCCTGGAAAGTTGCAAATTCTAATTCCTCCACCAAGATTATGCAGAATCAGCTGGAGACACGGAAGAAAGTTGCAGTTATGGAAAACGAGATTGAAGGAGCTTCTGAACATGTCGATGAGTTTAAGATAGATCTTGACTATTCCAGAAAAAAATTAGGAATCTATAATGATGTCGACACTTGAAAAAATCTAAAAAAGCGATTCAACTAACCCAGATGAAGTTAATCGACCTTGAAGTGAAGATCGCCGAGGGTGAGAAGAAGCTTGTCAGCCTCCGGGCTAACTTTGAAAGCCGTAAGAAGCTCACTGAAGATAAATGCAATGTGATTGACAACATTTTATTGGAAGAAGATGGTTTCAATAGTAGAAGAACCGACCAGGATAATGAGTGTCGTACAAAGTTTCATCAAGATACACAATGGACCTATTTTCTTCTCTGAATTTCTGAATATTCTTCAAAACATTGTAGTGCCAACGAGCAATTAACCATTTTTCTGTCGTCCTGTTCTCTAAATTTGAAGTTAAGTGACTTCAGATACCTGAAGAATGTCGTGGTGCTACAATTCACATGTATTTCATCTCCATTTATGCTTTTCATAATATATTCAACAGTTGGTGATCTATTTGCAGCAAATAAACTGTAAATTTTCCTCTCCACTACTGCTTCGAAAAAGGAATCAAACCCAGAAAAACTCTCTCGACGTGTAATTTTACGTTTAGCTGCTATTTCTCCCTGTACTATTGTTTGAAGACGATATTCAGTCAATCCACAAAATTCTGATGTTTTTTTCACAGCTTGGAACTCCCCGAACTCATTGACGCACTTCTCATACACATTTAACAGTATTTGTTCATGTTCATTTGAATAAATATCATTCGAACAAATTGTGTTCCTTTGCGATTTAGATTCGTCTATTAATTGATTTTCTTCATGACCAACGTCCACTACATGGATATTATCACAATTACTACTTTCACCAACTTTTTCACCCTCGCTAGGAGTTCACGGCTGCCACATGATATTTTGATAATTGTTATAATTTCGCTGATATAAAAGCAGAAACACAACTAACTTGCTCTAATGATGTAACTCTTATGGGAAATATAAAATACCTACTAACATGTGAACGGGTGGCTTCAATCCGAATTAGTTTTACCAGTAATTTCAGGTTGGAAAAGTACTCAAGTACTGACCCTGGAAATTGTAAGTTGTCTGACAAATATACAGCAGTCATCGGTAATGGCGCTCACGGCTTTCATTGTGTTTTTATAAATGAGGAGCGTTCAACTGTTTTATGACGATCCCTCGATTTCTGGTGCAATGGACTATATTTGTTTATTTCTGAGAATCAGCTGACACATTCAAATCATCTACTTTGTGAAAAGCCTATTCTATGTAAAGAACGACTATAAGTATCAAACATAATATAAATATTTCAAATTACTCAAAATTAAGATCATTTTTGGAAAAGAGGTCTGATGGTTATCCGGCAAAAAAATTCAATTATCTACAGAACAAATGAATACATTCATGAAAGAAGCTTCTGATGATATGCACTTATTCACGAGAATAATAAAATAATCCAAGTTTTTGTCGTAAAGAATAATAATTTCGATATTTTTTAGGTTGGTCTGATAATTGATATATTGGACGCCTGTAGAAAAAATGTACTGTATCAAATGCAAAGTGATGATATTCAAGACCTAGAATCTGCTATATTGGTCAATATAACTATAATTGATTCAAAAACAAATGTTCCCAGAAGTTTTACAATCAGTGGAGAATACTGTCAAATTATTAAAAAATATTTGGCACTTCGAACAAGAAATACTGAGAGAAATCATTTATTTTTCACACTCCCGAGAGTAAACAAAGAATTTAATTCCTCATTTTAGGGACTTAGGTTTGAGTTAAGTCCCTCGAGATCTAAAATGATCAAGAATCCCAAGGGACTAAAGTAGAATAAACAAATTTTTCTATGACAACTAAATAATCAAAGTACTTACCTGAATGTCAAATTGATTTTTGTAATTAGAACTCAAACCTTTATCCTTGATTTGTATAAGCATTATTGCAATTCACACAATTTCACGAATGCATCGTATTGTTGTTCGTAAATTTTCTAGACTTTTGGCAAAATCATTTTACAGTTACCTCTTCCGCAGCCTTATCAATATCAATTTTCTCACTTATCTTCTTGACAGCAAGCTTATTTATTGAACAACTGCTGTTGCCAGCCTTGTTAATATGGTGAATCTACTCAACATTTTTGTATCAAGTTTGTAGTTGTCAAAATTGTAAGATTAATTAATTTGCTTTTGGACTATTGTGATTCAATATAATACGGTAGTGCGAAAAACAGCGTAGATAATATATACTTAGTATCACTTTAGAGGATTCTGAGCCTTTGGCTCTCTTGCTCCTATCTCATGAGAATTCGTTCACTTAGGTTTTAATGGTGTTTCCGTTTATATATTGCTCAGCAGTATATGAATCGGTCTTTTGTATGTGGAGTTTGTGCGTGGTTTGATATCCACGGCGCTTCTGACTGCAGGATTGTCGTGTGTTCGCATGGTTTGTATGACTTTCGTTGCATCATTTGTAATGTAATCTTTGATTGTGGGAATTGCAAGATCCCTGTGGATCACATCATTCCTCACATATCTTTGAGCCTTCACAATGCATCTAAGAACTTTATTCTGAACTGTCTGAAGTTTTTTAATTTGGTTGTCCGATGTATTGCACCACGCTGCTGCTGCGTACAGCATTTGAGGCCGAATGATGGTTTTGTACAGCCTAAGCTTATTTTCCAGGCTCAAGTAGCTTTTTCTGCCCAATAGCGGCATCATTTGAATGAAGGTTCGCTTGCCTTTGTTCGCAGCTTGTTTTTTCTGCTCAATTTGGTTGAGTTGTTTATCGATGGTGCTGCCAAGATAAACTACCTTATCGCGCCATGGGATGGGCCGGCCGAACATACTGACTTCACCATTTGGTTTGATCTGTCTCCTGGTGATTAGGATAGCAGAGCTTTTATCGGGATTCACATCAATCCGCCATTTGATGCACCAAGCTTGAATACGATCTATCGCAGCTTGGAGACGAGTTGTGATGAGCTTAGTGCTGCGGCTACGATATAGCACTGCAGTATCATCTGCGTATTGTGCAATTTTAGTCTGATTTTCCGGCTTTGGGATATCACTTACGTATATGTTAAATAAAACTGGCGATAAGATAGAGCCCTGTGCTACCCCTGCCGTTATCTTTTTCACGCTTGATGAGGCGCCTTGATATTTCACGTGAAACTCTCTCCCTTTGAGATAGGAGGAGATCAATTTTATTAAATTTAGTGGAAGACCGAGATCTATGAGCTTCGCAATCAGACCCTTGTGCCAGACTTCATCGAATGCCTTGGCGACATCGAGGAATATAGCACCTGTGGCCATTTTGTATTCTAGGCCTTCAGCTACGTAATCTGTTACCCTGACAAGTTGCTGCACGGTCGAATGTTTTTGGCGGAAGCCAAATTGTTCGTCAGGAATAATATTTTTCTCCTGCACGATTTTCAAAATTCGGTCCAATATTACTCTTTCAGCCGTCTTGGCTAACAAGTTCAGAAGGCTGATTGGTCTATAGCTCTCTGCAAATTTCAGATCTCTTTGGGTTTAGGAAGCGCGATTACTGCTGCATGTTTCCAAGAGCTGGGGAATTGGTTCAATCTCAGCATCCCATTTACAATATTAGTTAGCGCAACAGTTGCTTTTTTACCCAGAGCTCGAAGTGCTGCTCAGCGTAGATAACACATGACTTAAGTGCCTTCAATCCTCAGGTGAGTATTGCCTTAGACTGCGTCGAGTGCAATAAACTCCACCCTCAGGATTGAATCAAGCACTTAAGTCCCTCGTTATATAATATTCTATTTAGATAACCAAAAAGGAAAGTGTACCAAACAAGTAGTTCGCATAAATAAATTCATTACTATTGCTTGAAAAGTTGCTACCCATTTGAATTTGAAAGATCCTAAAAGATATACAGGACATTGTATGCGTCGTATTTCAGCAACTATGCTTGTTGACAGTGGCGGCAATTTAACAGAGCTGAAGCGACGTGGCGACTGGAAGTCTTCACAGGTAGCAGAAGGCTACATTAAAGATTCGTTAAAAATAGGTTTGAATTTGGCAAAAAAAATCATGCACCATGTTAAATCTAGTGTAGAATTCTCAATTCCACACACAAAATATTTCACTTGGAATGCCGACCAATAATACTACACCTTCTGACACATCACCGAACAGTAATAATAAAGCTTTGAAACTCTTGGATACTAAGACAATGCCCAATTTTTCTCTAATCAGTTGTTCGAATATAACAATCAATTTGTTTCAAAAAGTTTAAATATATTTTGTTCGCATAGCAGAATAAGCTATATTTTATTGTATGTTGAAGATATTTTTCATAGGTTTTACGTAAGATTAATAATCATATCATTTTTGACCAATTTCAGCAAGTTACACAACACGTAGGTTATTTAAACGGTCCGACATCTATTTGTTACCTCAGTTTGTGTTCTTATTTAGGAGAGTGAAGTTACAATGTCCTTAGTGTTTCTTGAAGAGTTTAGGGTGAGTTAGTCACGTGTGTGTATAGGAGAGTGTATGTATATTAGAGGTGTGTGAATTGTAGTGGTTGTATGGTATGTGATTCATGTATTTCCTAATCCTTATCCTATTGGCGTCGCCTCCTGTTGTTTAAGTCGGCTTACCTCAGCCAGAGGGGAGTGCAGCTGAGTTGCGCCCAACGAAGCACGACTTGCTAGCCTCGTGCCACCGGTGCCCTGCATGTGAACAGGTGCCGTTTCGCTTGATTCTTACGTGGGGAGGTGGGGTAAGAGTTTCAGCTCAGCTTTCAATTCTTACTCCTGATTGCCTTGTATTTAACTCACGGTGATTAAGATCAAGCAGCTCAATGGGTTTTGAGCGTTCTAGGACACAGCCGTGACCTTTTGGTCAGCGGTGGAGGGCTCTCGTGCTCCTGGCTGGCGACCATATAGAGTGAGGTTTGAGGCCCTTTGACTCTGGTCGTCGTTGCGTATTAAACAGAAGAGAGAGAAAGTAGCATATCCTAGTCTACCTGTCTGAGCTCAATGTGGTGTGATTTGATGTTGATGCGTTGAGTATGTTGTGTGAAAGTAATATCCGTTGGTAACAAGGATTACAGCTAGTTGACGGTGCTCCCTAGCTTAACGTGAGATACGTTTAGTAGTCGGTGTCGGTGCTCCCTGGCGCAATGAGGGATTGAACTAGCGATTGGGACCCTAGTTCGCGAACTGTGTTGATGGTATTGAGTATATAACTTGCGTTGTGTTGTTGGTTATGATTGTATAACGTGTGTGTGGATGTGATTCCTCACTAAGCAAGGTAGTTTGCTTAAGTTATGTTTTACTTTCAGAATACAAGGGATCAACGCTCTGAGACCGGCGGCCACTGTACATCAGTTATAGATGAATATTGTTTTTTTGTAATGTTTAATTGGAATTTAATACAAGTGTTATATGAAATTATGCTTTGTTTAATTTATCATCTTCAATATGTATAAGTTTGAATCGTGTACTAAAATCCAGCGGTACGGTAGAGTGAGTACAACGAACGTGCTGTCGATTGACATGTCATTGCAACACTTCACGAGGCTAAAACTAGGATGGGTGACCACCTGGAAAAAAGTATACTATCACTCTACGGCTCGGTGTGTCTGGTTGCCTGACACTGAATGGTATAAAGACTCTAGATTATGATGATGATGATGACCAAAATTACTAGTTCCCTAATAAAGAGTGACATGTTGTGAGTTTCTTGATTGAATTATTTTTTGCATATTCGGAGGATTCCCAAAATATTGTAAGAGAAAGTATGGTTAACAACACGTTAGGAATGGTATTTTCATACTCGCGAACCGTAATTTTTCGCTCACTTGGAATATGAGTCACTCCAAATTTTTTTGTAGAATATACTGTTTATCCACTGGCATCGGTGTATCGTTTGCGAATGATAGCTCAGCTGCTTTTATTCTGGTTCATAGAAAAGTAGAACATGAATGATAAAACTTTACTATTAGTGGTAAACTTTAAAACTGATTGGCTGGAAAAGGATGAATTCTACACCAAAAGAATTAAGAGTATTGTTGAAGCTTGAAACCAACACGCATTACCAATAACTCTAGAACTTCAATAGACTACAACATTTTCAATGAATACAGTACAAATTATGTTCTTCAAGAAACTCCAAAAGTTACATATCGTTCTTTGATTTCTATTGAACTTAGTGACAATGAACTTTCGGATAACTGTACTGTAAAATCTTTCAAAAGGATAAATAAAGATTTTATGAATGAGAATCTTATCAAATGTAATTGGAAATATGATTTAGTAAATGTTGATCAATATTGTATCAATATGTACAACTATATTAAAACTTGAAGTAAGAATAGTGCACAAATCCTGACGAAAGTTTATTATAGTAAAACTAAAAATTGGTGTGATAATAGGGTCAAGCAAGCCATGATTGAAAGAGATTCAGCATATAAGCGTTTTATATTCACTAACAACAATGAAGATTGGGAAGTATTTGGAGCTGAGAAGAATCATGTGAATAGTATTATTAGAAAGGAAAAAGAGATGTACTACAATATTCAAATTGACGCATTCAGAAATAACTCTCAAGTAGTGTGGAGAACATTGAAAGAGTATACTTGTGTTAATAACAAAGTGAATGATATCAAATCAAACACCTCAAATAATGAAAACTCTGATGAAGTAGGTGAAATTGCCACAGTTTCCAACAAATATTCCATTAATAACATTGAGGACATTGTTGACCAAATTTCCATTAGCTATAGCTATGCTCACTTAAGGAATGTATCAATATTTGGTCACATAAGCTTCAAGAACTTCACAGCTATTGACATCAATGAATTGAGAAATAGAATATTTTCTCTTGAGAATAAAGGCTGTAGTGATGGAATAAACATTAAACTTTGGAATGGAAATCTTTATACAATCGGACATCCTATTTTGCAGTATATAAATATATTCCCTAACTACAGGTGTTGTTCCGGAACACATTAGAAACTCTATTACACGGAGGAAAATAATAGAGGAGCGGACACTCAATTGGAAAACATGAAGCCTAAAATGTAATGCAGCAGACGTGAGAGAGATAGCGAGAGCGGGCCTAGCTTTGCATGCTTCATATACAGAAATGAGATTATATTTGAATTTTTTTCAATAAAAAACAATTGCCAGATAAATTCAATATTTTCATTACGTTAAATACTTTATTATTTATTAAATGAAAAACAAAAGTAAGAGAGGATTAACAATTCTAATTATTAAAATCTGCAATGAAAAAGTGCATTATTATGAAACATGTTTTATAAACGTTTCTTTTGATAAGAGTTTTCTAATTATGAATAACAGATACATAAACAACTTCATGAATATATCACAATGGGCGTAATAAAATTGAGAAGATATTCACAAACAGTTTCTTATATACCAGAAGAAAATATCAACAAGAAACTTAGCAAAAATCTCCTAAATTGCGTACATCCGTGATATTCAGGGGAAAATTCCGTTCATTTTTATATTCCTCTCTGAAAACAGAGTATTTTGTTTCCAACATCTCATTGATGAAAATTTGTTTTTCTTCTATGGATGTTATTTTCAAATCGAGAAGATTCTTACAAGTCCTCTGAATCCAAGTTTTGCTTTGGATTCAAATTTATTTCTAGCGTTTATGTGTCTTCTACTGAAAATTAAAAATCATTTCAATCGAATAAATGGAAAATGAATTCTATCTACATTTTAATATCTTTCTCTTTTCTGTACAGCTTGGGCTTTTTCAAAGATCCATCCTGTTTTATAAGAGATTTCCTTGTTTTATTAGAGACGCCTAAATATTTCGGGCAATTTGAAAAAGTACTCGGACATGCATTTTCTATTAGTCGGAAATATTTGAACGGTATCTGTAATAATATATTTGTCACATAATTGAACAATTCCATACAATACTGTACGGTGAATTTGTGAACAATTATCACATCTCTATTGATTTTAAAACATAAATAGAAATTTTTGTATTCTTTATTGATAAAAAGTTTTGTTGAAGTTGAATTTTTCACTAAAAGTTTAGATTAGATACGTTCAATAATTTGGTACATTGATATAAACTTTAATTTCAATATAACTTTAAAATAATTTCTTCTCACTCTTGCATCTCCAGACGAGCACTCTTTTATGATATCCTCGCCACTTATTTAATAAAATATCATCTTTAAGTGCAGAAAAAATTGAAAATTTCTCTTTACATATACTGTACCTAGTATCACAATTTGTCACAAAACGTTTTCTTCCCATTTTACAACATATTTTTACATGAAACTACGAAATAAACCGAACCTTGCCATTTAACTCCATACAAAAATAGGCCCGCCTCAACCTATCTCTCAGTTACTTCCTCTCTCTAACAATATTACATTATTGGCTTCACTTTTGCAACACAGTTGAAATAGGAAATTGCATAGGTGTGCTCTATTATAATTTCAACACAGAAAGTAAAAGGCACTGTGGACATAGAAAGATATAGACCGATAAACATGCTGCAGTCATTCCGGAGAACAATATTATTGCTTGTGAACAATCAGGCTTTCGCGCAAATCAATTTTGTGACACTGCTCTCAATTATTTAGGGAGCATCCATTAATTACATGAAGCATTTAGATGTGGAGGAGGTCAAGCCAAATCTTATCTTATCTTACTTTGGAGAGAGAGGGGTCTCGATGGGCTGCGTGAAGTAAGCAGGCCAACATTGAGTAGAAATGTAGATAATCTCACATACGTTAGTGCTTCGTTAGAGCTCTTCACTGCTTCCAAAATTTTTGGAAAAAACTTAATAGTCTTTGAGAAAATTCACAAATAAAAATTACCTGCTCACTTCACGCCAGCAGGCCATACATAGATTTTTGATAAAAATACAAATATAAGCTGCTGGTGCTTTATTAGTGCCCTTTTCTGCTTCTTATAGTATTTTGATTCGTGTACTCTAACTGGCATTGAAAAATGATTTGACTTGGCCTGCTAACTTCAGGCCAGCAAGTCAAAAACGCGCTTCTGAAAAAAAAACTATCATGGCTCGTTAGTACTTCGTTAGTGGTCTTTGCTGCCGTTTATTGCTCTCATATTTAGCTACGCAAGTTAGCAATAAACAAATATTTTATCTGGCCTGCCAACTTCACGCTACTCGGCCAAGAAAATATTCAAATTCAAAAATATGAATTATATAGTTCGTTAATACTTTGTTGGTGCCGTTTACTGCTGTATATAACTTTTAAATTCGACTACGCATTTTGGACAAATAAAATAAAAAATTTCTCTCATACTGACTTGATACGGATAGGTTCAAGATTGGTTGCTTGATTTACATAAACAATGAGAAATCTATATTAAATTTCAAACAGATTCTTAAACATTGTAAAAAAATTTTCTATTAAAAATTCTATATTGAAGTATAATTTATAACTCAAAAAATAGCGATATGCTCATTCTTATTCAAAATAAAATAAAATTGAATTTCTCATTTGATTGGACGTAGATTGTCCTTTGGCGGCCCAAGACTTCACAAACTACAATTAATACTTATAGATCTTAAGCTCTAATTTTTTAGCAATAGGTACAGGGTGAGCATTGAAATCTAGGGAATGAAACTTTTTTTCCGCTGCCCTATGAGATATTAGCGAACTCGAATCCATAATGTTCAGTTATATATCTATGTTTCACAGAATGCGAAACCATATTATTCAAACCTAGAAAATTAAAATCTGTAGAATATAGAAAAGATAAAATTGAATGCCATATAATACAAAATATATCAGGTTGTTTTCATCAAATGCAGTATCAACATACTCATTACTGGAAAAATTCAACATCATATTACTCAAAGTTAGATAATTAATCTCCACATGTTATCATCCATTTGATCGGATACAATATAACGCAATTATATACTCATATATGAAACTACTGCTAGTGTTCATAATACAATGTAGATGGCGCTAATGAGAGTAGCTCTGAATACATGATAGTTTTCAGATCGGCGACATTGCTAAATTTTCAACTAAATTTACGTTTGGAACATTTAACTATCCAATGGAATTGTCAGATCCGAGGCAGCAAATTTGCAATTCTTGTACAGGATTTAAAAACAATAATTGAATGGATAACTGTTTAGTAATCCAAAGAATCGGCCTCGTATTATTATTGTCTTACTACATTTGATTTAATATACATCTTAGTACACTTTATATTATGAATTATAATAACCCAGTTGCATAGAGCATTGTTTACTTTAATGTCCAACTAGTTTAATAGTGCTGTCATAATAACACTGATTTCAGGGTAATCAAATGATCAAATAATACCCGAGGGCATTATTTTGGAAAATAATTTCCGAGGGCATCATTTTGGAAAATAATAAACAAGTTTTCTAGTTACAGCAAGTAATAAGAGTAATTTCTCTGACAGAAATCACATTGACATGACATATATTGCTGAAAATTTTGATTGAAATAGAACAAACATTGAAAGCACCACGGGAGCTGAACAGACAATAATGCCTACGGTCAACGTACACACCTCGAACCAGGGGCCCTCGGAAAGTACATTGTTGACCTCAGGAATTATCTTTCTTTCAACACCCTTGATATCTTAATCACTATAATCACATTGTCAAATATTTGATTACGTTTTTCTAACCTGATTCTTTTGACATTTAAATAGAAGTATGATATTCTCATGTATAATTTTTCAATGAATACAATTTGAAATCGTCATTTAAACGTTGGAAACAAGTCAATTATTTACGCGATCTATTTTTCCAGATGAACGTCATCAAAAAATCAAGTTAACAGCATGTTAATTGACAGTATGTCTTTGTTTCTTGCTTATTCTATGAAAATATCTGTTATTTCCTTATATCTTTGGAAAATATTGTTTAGTTCTATTTCATAATATTGTAAACCGTGCCAATTTATCAATTTTACAGCCAATTTTGTTCATTATACTTTAAGGAAAAAATTCCTGAGTCTACTTTTTCAGTTCACAACAAAGAACATGTGTACATACTACTCGTAGAAATAATAAAAGGGTACAGTGTACTGTATATTTGCAGGTTAATTAAACTACCAAACCCCCACCAGCTCGGATACGAAAATCATTGCCTTAATTTGTTGTTAGTATGTAGAAGAACTATCATATGAGAAACTATCGATAGTTTGTCTATGGGGCGTAATTGTGGACTACGAAATCCAGTTACTTATTACATTCAGCGAGATATGAACTATAAGAACTATTTTTATATTTAAATTTGATGCCTTTTGTAGTCAATGGATACTGTGCACTTGCATGCTCAAAACATCTTATATTTACCAAAAACAAGTATAGTGAACTGAAGTTGGATTTGATAGTTTTAGTTTTCTATTGTTTTTATTCCATTTAGATTTTGTAACAGTTTATTTACAAAATTATTTAGTGCGCCATCTATTGTTCACAAGCCCATAGACAATTTTGATTTGCTTCTACTTCTACTTCACATACTATGTGTCTGCACAAAGCAACAAGAATACGAGGCAACACCAGTTCTTTGAATTACTAAACAGTTATCCATGCAATTATTGTTTTCAAATCCTGTACAAGAATTGCAAATTTGCTGCCTCGGATCTGACAATTCCATTGGATAGTTAAATGTTCCCAACTGAAATTAAGTTAAAAATTTAGCAATGTCGCCGATCTGAAAACTCTCATGCATTCAGAGCTACTCTCATTAGCGCCATCTACATTTTACTATGAACATTTGCAGTAGTTTCATATATAATAATAATAATAATAATAATAATAATAATATCCGTTTATTACTTAAGGAGGTGTGAACCTATCACAAGTAAGATACAAAATTACAAGAAAGTAGTACAGAGTATCATATAAAAATATCAACATTGTTGCAAATATGATTGTACACTCTACACATAACATATATAGGTGAATTATAAAGAACATTGGTGTAATACGGCTTAATATAGAATGTAGAATCATCACGTGAGTGTAATCTAGGTACACGAAAAAATAATTTTGCTACTAATTGAATACAATCTATTCTGTTATGAATTATATTAAACAAAAATTTTATGACAATCTGCTTGTGTCTACATTGAATAGAGTCCATATTAAATGTTGATAAAAGAGAATCATAATCAATATCACGACTAGGATAGACTAAGAAACACTTGAACCAAGTGAATCTCAAAAATTTACGTTGTATTTTCTCAAGCATTTCTTTATGAGATTCGTACGATGAGAACCAAATTATGATAGCATAGTCCAACTTGGATCTAACGTACGTAAAATATAAAGTTTTAAGAGCAAGGATGTTAGAGAAACTCTTACCAACTCTGATGATCAATCCTAGCATTTGGTTTGCTGATTTCACCAAACTATTCAGATGGGGAATAAAAGTTAAATGAGGATCAAACGTTACACCCAAATCTTTCATTACAAAAACTCTTTCTAAACATTCACTACCAATGCGATATTGATAGTCAATGAAGTTAATTTTTTTAGTGAAGGACATAATCTTACATTTATTTATGTTTAAATGCAATTTGTTCACAGTACACCAATCATATAATTTATCGAGATTACTTTGCAATATATCACAATCATTAATGCAGGTAATACAAGTATAGAGTTTCACGTCATCAGCGTATAGTAAAATGTCACAAGTTAGGTCAGTCGAGATATCATTTATAAATAACAGGAACAAAAGTGGACCCAAGTTCGAACCTTGCGGTACACCTGAAGTGGCATAGAAGTTACTTGATGTAAAGCCATTGTATGCAACATACTGTAGGCGATCTTGTAGATACGAATTCATCAAATTCAGTAAGTTATTATTGAATCCAAAATTTTCCAATTTAGTGAGAAGGATACAGTGATCGATTTTGTCAAATGCCTTCGAAAAGTCTGTGAACACAACATCCGATTGGTTCCTGTTATCTAATTTTTCCGCAATATGCTGAGTGAAAGACATCAAATTAGTGACTGTAGATCTTCGAGGCATGTAACCATGCTGGTGTTCCGTAATAAATTTATTGACTTGAGGAAATATTTGATTGTAAAGAATAATCTCAAATAACTTGGCAAAATTGCACAATATTGCTATCGGTCTGTAGTTTTGCACATCAGATGAGGAACCAGATTTTAAAATAGGACATATTTTACTATATTTCCAAGTACTAGGAAAATAACCAGAGTTAATAGATTTTTCGAAGATAGATAATAGGGGAGTAACCAGAGCAGAAGCACAATCTTTAATCAAAAAGCTTGGTATTTGATCATACCCAGCGGTTAATGAGTTTTTGAATTTCCGAGAAGCAGTGAGCAGATCATTTTCTTCTATGAAAATGGATATATTATCATTACTGTAATATGGAGTGTACTCTGAGCCACATCCAGATGAGAATTTAGAAGATTTAATATAAACGCTACTAAAATAGTTATTAAATAATTCCAAAATAGATTGTGGATCATCACAAGTGTCATCATTCAATTTCATTTTACCAGGTAATCTGGACATCCTTTTTTTATTCTGAATATGAAACCAGAACAACTTCGGCGTATCGATTGAAGAATTTTCTATATTGGTTATATAATTTTCATACGAAGACTTAATTTGGTTCTTCAATAAAGTACGTATACGTTTATAGCTACTGTACCACTGTGATTGCTTTGTTCGCTTAAATTTGATGTAATATTTCTTTTTTAATTTAATATTATGTATTATATCACGCGTAAACCAAGGTGGATAAGTCTTCGAATAATGTTTAAATGTGGGCACAAATAGATCAAACAATGAATATAGTATGTCATAAAAAATATCACAACTTGAATCAACATCATCTGCACTTGCTACTGCGGACCAATCACAGTTTAGTAATGCATCATATAGCATTGGAAAATTTGCTTTCTTGAAGTTATATGTTTTAACTAAGTGATTACTTTCAAAGTTGAAAGTATTTTGAGAAATTTCAAACTCTATTCTTGAAGGTGGATGGTGAGCAGTATCAGGCTTAACAAGTGGAGAATTATCACAATAAACTTCAGACTTGAAATTTGAAAAAATCAGATCCAATAATCTGTTGTTGCTGTTTAGAATTGAATTACGCTGAGACAAATCATTGTATGCCTCAAAATTGATGAGATGCTGCCGTACAGTACTAGATGATTCAACATCATAATAATTAGGAATATTGAAATCGCCCAGTATTAATATTAACTGCTCATCAACACAATATTGTTCAATGAACGATGTGAGTATCTCCAGATCATCAATATGTGGAGTTTCAGGAATATATATTAAAAATATTATAATTGAGAGAGATTCTATGGAACACTTACAGCAAACAATATCAAAACTAGGTAATTCAGAGTGAAGTGCTGAAACATCAACGGAATCTACACTAATGTTATTTCTGAAAGCGAGTAGCACGCCACCTCCTCGCGTAACATTAAGGGCAGAAAAATTTCTGTCTTTTCTATAAACACTATAAGTAAGTGGAAATAACTCAGAATCCAAAATATCAGGGTGCAACCAGGTTTCTGTCAGGCCAATAATATCGAATTCAGAGTCAGATGATGAATAGTAGAGATCACTTATTTTATTATTTATACTACGAACATTTTGATAATAGCAGCACAGGTAATGTTTAGTGTCACTTTTGGTTATGTTGAGGCTTGTTGGACAGGGAATTTGCCCAAAAAATTATTTGAAGATTTTTTAGACTGGTAAAATCTATTTAGTAGAGTTCCAAGCGACCAGTTTGCTTCATTTAAGATCTTATCCCTGTAAACTTGTGGAACGCCGATTTTGAACGAAGAATATGTGTCATATTTAGTATTAAGTTTGACTATCTTGGAGACCTGAATATCCATTTTCTTCAAGTGTTCCTCGACAATATCAGAGGAGACTTCGGGACTGAAGCGAGAGATGAAAAAATGCTCAAACTTAGGAACAGTGTTTAATTTTGAGCTTTGAGGATTATATTCAGTTGAATTGCCGAATTTTACTTTATTTCTCATAAATTTCCGTTTATTGACAACAGTAGTGAAATTCGCATTATTTTTAGCATCAACTGCATCGCTTTCGGAGGTTACATATGTTAATGGTTCATCAGTAACAATATTAGTGGTAACTATCTTTTAATTAGGTGTATTTGATGTATTCTTGGTTGAATTCGTATCGGTATTGACACCTGTTGTAATTTCACTGTAGCTTCTTTGTTTTGAATCATAGGCAGATGATGAAGTGCGCGATCCTACTTGCTTGTTAGGATCTACCAATGTACGATCATGACCTTGTATGTATTCAAAGTTTTTATTCATACATGTTAAATTTTTATTGATCTCAATAAAATTGTTTTTCAAAGATTCAATATCATTATTTAGTTGAATGATTGTTGAGTTTTGATTTTTTATAACATTCATGCATCCCAAGAACATACTAAGTAAATTATTGTTGCTTACATTCTCAACTTGATTTAAATCATCAACAGTGATACACATGTCACAAATCCACTTGAACTGATGATTTGAGGAAAGAACTGAATATTCAGGTTTCTTGACTTTAGCACAATTTACATGAAAAGATTTTGCACAAAAACCTGAGCACTGCACAAAACTTTTACCAATAATTTCACTGCATAGTGAGCACTCAACGTCTACATTGCTCGCCATCTTAACATGTGACATCTGACATATGAGTATATAAATGCGTTATATTGTATCCGACCAAATGGATGACAACATGTAGAGATTAATTATCTAACTTTGAGTAATATGATGTTGAATTCTTTCAGTAGTGAGTATTTTGATACTGCATTTATTGAGAACAACTTGATATACTTTGTATTAAATGGCATTCAATTTTATCGTTTCTATATTCTATAGATTTGAATTTTCTAGTTGTGAATAATATGATTGCGCATTCTGTGAGACATAGGTATACTAGTGAATATTATGGATGCAAGTTCGCTGATATCCTATAGGGCTGCGTAAAAAAAAGTTACATTCCCTGGATTTCAATGACCACCTTTATACCTATAGCTAAAAATCAGAGCTCAAGATCTACAAGTATAAATTGTAGTTTTCAAAGTCTTAGGCCGCTAAAGGACAATCTACGTCCAATCAAATAAGAAATTTAATTTTATTTTATTTTGAATAAGAATTAGCATATCGCTATTTTTTGAGTTATAAATCACACTTGAATATAGAATTTTTGATAGAAAAATTATTTACAATGTCTTAGAATCTTATTGATATTTCATATAGATTTCTCATTGTTCATGTAAATCAAGCAACCAATCTTGAACCTATCCGTATCAAGTCAGTATGAGAGAATTTTTTTATTTCATTTGTCCAAAATGCGTAGTCGAATTTGAAAGTTATATACAGCAGTAAACGGCACCAACGAAGTATTAACGAACTATATAATTTATATTTTTGAATTTGAATATTTTCTTTGCCGAGTAGCGTGAAGTTGGCAGACCAGATAAAATATTTGTTTATTGCCAACTTGCGTAGCTAAATATGAGAACAATAAACGGCAGCAAAGACCACTAACGAAGTACTAACGAGCCATGATAGTTTTTTCTTTCAAAAGCGCGTTTTTGACCTGCTAGCATGAAGTTAGCAGGCCAAGTCAAAACATTTCCCAATGCCAGTCAGAGTACACGAATCAAAAAACCATAAGAAGCAGAAAAGGGCACTAACAAAGCAATAGCATATTTGTATTTTTAACAAAAATCTATGTATGGCCTGCTGGCGTGGAGTGAGCAGGTAGTATTTATTTGTGAATTTTCTCAAAGATTATTAAGTTTTTTTCAAAAATTTTGGAAGTAGTAAAGAGCACTAACGAAGCACTAACGTATGTGAGATTATCTACATCTCTGCTCAATGTTCTAAGAATCTGTCGGGTAAAATGCGGTTGCTACGGAAACTGTAGGCCATTATTCTTATACTACAACATTCCTAGATACTGATTTCCAAAATTCCACGATTACCAACAGATCTGAGTTCATGCGCAAAATTAAAAACTTAATTCCTACCGAAGTGCATTTCCGGTTCAGTCCAATGTTATGAAAATAGTAGGCAATCATTCGGATGCTACAGCAGATCGAAATACAAATTTAAGTATTCCACACCTGATCGTTTTGAATTTATGCGAGAAATTTCAAAAGACTGTCAAGTAAAGTGCACCTCCGGCTTAGTGGATCTCAATTAAAAAGGGATATGAGCATCTTGACGGTATAATAGTCCTAAATACAGAATTCTAACAATCTATATTCAATTGTTATGGATTTATGCAGAAAATTCTAAAAATATTTCGAATGAAATGCTCTCCCGGCGGCTCAGTCGATAGCAATCATGATGCAAGGTTTACAAATAGATATTATAAAAGTGCCTAATACAAAATTTAAATATTCTACGACTGATTGTTTGGAATTTATACGAAAATTCAAAAAGTCTGTCATATAAAGTGCATTTCCGGCTCAGCCGATTGTTACAAGAATAGAAGATAACCATTTAGATGCTACAGCAGTTCCAAATGCTAAATTCCAGTATCCTATGGCTGATCATTCTGAATTTATGCGGAAAATTGAAAACAGTTTCAAGTAAAGTGCACTTCTGGTTTAGCCGATCGCAATAATAATGCAAGATGTTCAATAAGATATAATAGAAGTTCTTCATACAAAATTTCAATATGCTATGGCGGATTATTTTATTTCTATTTTTACAGAAATAACAGGTAACCAATCTGATACAACATCAAGTTCAAATACTGAATTTCAATATCCTACGGTTGATTATTCTGGATTTATCAGAAAAATTCTAAGAAAATTTCAAGTAAAGTTTTCGAACGCACGCATGTACGAACTTACGTACCGATATCAAGTCAAAAATAGTCAAAATGTATTCAGGAATGCTCAAAACGGACATATCCATCAAAATTTCGATATGTGAACTTTTTCGGTTTCACAATACCTCCTTGTACTCTGTACAAGAGTGCGGAGGATCGAAAAATCGCCAAAAGTGCCTCACGTTTTGGACGCCCCCTTATTGAATGAGTGGAAGTTATCAACAGTTAATGGATATGTGATAGAAGCTGCTTTTCTCGACTTAAAAGAACTTTCGAATCTATGGACAGCAGTATTTTACTTATAAAATTCAATAACTGTAGTAAATAAGGTACTGTACTTAATTGACTTGGAAGCTATTTGTCGGGGAGAACACAATGCGTCGAAATTGATAGTGTTTACTCAGATAGAACAAATGTTGGAATGGGAGTCTCCCACGGAAGTGTTTCGGGACTATTAATATTATTTTTTATCATATATGAATCAATAAGACCTACAGACTTACTCAAAAATGTAACAATGATATGAAACAACGCAATTTGAGAACTTTTTGTATACTTTTAGAGAATTAATTCAGTGTCGACTTAAGTTTTCAGATACGATGACACTAGCAGTAGAATTTTCCAATTCCCAGGGTGGAAATTACGATATATCGTGTGAAATACATCTTTTGTAGTAGTAGTATATAACAACTATAGATTTGTTATATAACAGCTATAGATTTGTGGGAGCGCAAGAGAATAGAAAATTGATAGTTTTGTCAATTCATTCAATATTGTATCAATATTAGTGTTTCAACAAGACAATATTTCTTGTCTTGTCTTGATTTTCAAGACAAGAAAATAAAAGTTTCTTGTCTTGCCCATTTCTTGACGACGCATTTCTTGTCTTGTCTCAAGAATTCTTGATATTACTTGATCTTGACTTTCAGGGGGAATCCCCTTTCTCCATTGTTTCATCCAATCTGAACACCTAGTTTAGCGTTTGTGTCTACCCTTTATCCTCCCTGTCAGTTATGTTATGAACCGATTCTAGCAACGTTCTCCAAGATTGCCATCAATAGAAATGAATGAAACGTCTGTTATTTTCATGTTTCAATCAGTATTTGCAATTATTATTGTTATATGATATAGCAATGTTGCTAATAATTACCAACTTTCTTAGAGTATTGGGAATTCTAGTTACCCATACTTTTTACTCCCTCGAATAGGTATAAATTTGCAAATGAGCTTTTTCAACTAGAAAGTCTAGATAACAGCTGTCATTTAGACAATGACAGCCGTCACTTTTATAATGACGCTGTCACTTTGAACTGTCAGTTTGACAATGACAAATGTCACTTTGAAAGTTGTTATGATACTCCTAAATTCATGAAACAGTGATGAAACTGGCCATGAAATTTATTGACGGGAAAAAACTGTGCTGACCAAAGTAGATACCAATATTTTAATTAAAGAATAATAAATATGCAGATTTGAATAATCAATTGTCAAGATATCATGATTTCAATATTTTAATAAAAGAATAATAAATATGCAGATTTGAATAATTAATTGTCAATATATCAAAATTTCTTGACAAGAAGTCTTGATTCTTGATAGAACGTTCATGTCTTGTCTTGAAAAATAATAAAACACTTCTTGTCTTGGTCTTGTCTTGATTTCAAGACAAGATCAAGACAAGATCAAGACTACTTCTTGATTCTTGTGGAACACTAATCACTATAGATGTATGTAAATTCTATGAGACTAGAATTCGAAAAAACAGTGACCTTTGAAGTGATTCTCGCAAGCCGAATATCCAAATATCAGAAACAATTGTTTTGGAGACTATATTTTGTAGTTTTTTTTCACTGAGACTGTAGTGTAAGTGTAGTTATCATATAATTCAATCTACGTATGTACATTGTACCATCATCAACTTAGGTAGACTGAAAACAATGTTTTGAACTTTATGATAACTGGAATGTATATAGTGAAAATTACAAGAAGTATCTCAACAGCTGTTATATATATATATATATATATATATATATATATATATATATATATATATATATATATATATATATATATATATACATATATATATATACTGGGTGTTACGCGGTTAGGGTGTGCATAGAGATTTAAGCCAGGATAGTTATTTTGTGCAATTTCCTGCTCTCCTATCTATTCAACGGCAAAAATGACAGAGTACAAAGTTGTTGAGAATTAGAATGTGTACCTAAAACTGTCTTTATATTCCTAGTTGAGTATGTAGTTTTTTCATAATTCTAGATAGAAATTGCAAAATATAAATTGAATCATAGCAGTAGCCATGACTTTTGTCTTCCATGAATTATTTCTGAACGTCATTATCTGAAGTTCATAGCAGGCTAGCGAAACGAGAATATGATTTGAATTTATCATATTATTCTCCTGCCATCTATACGCGGTCATATGGAACTATTAGAGATTTATGATCAAGTGATTTCATTTTTGAATTGTTTGGCTTAAATTTGTTTCAAAGTGAGCTGCAAAGAGTCTTAAGTGTCAATTATGGTGGTAAGTAATTTTGAATGTCACAGGAATAAATAAGATGTTAATATACAATTTGTGTATTTTTAGTACCGTTGCCTTGCTTGTTTAGGAGAAAATGTCAGTTCATTCTTAAGCCCGCCGCACACGAGGCAATTTTCCATGCAATTTTGTTCACTTAATTTGCAGCAAGTTTTCTTGCCCACTGGGCCACTTTGAGGTACACTTAGTGTGACACTTATTCTCGCATCACACGATGCAAGCTGCGCCACTCATTCTAACACTAGAACGTAGACTTGGTAGATTTTCACATTACAAGTATGGATGTTGCCGAAACTAATCGTCGGAGAAGAGCAGGAGCATTTGCTGCAGTTATAGCTTGCGAATTACGAGACAGAAAAAAAAAGAAGAAAAAACCTTGGTCAAGAGAGTGACTTTTGAGAAGGAATCAAGCCCGCAGAGTTTTCAACATTTTGTTTGACGAGCTAGTAGGGTGTATACCAAACGTAAAAAACCTGGAAATGTCAGGGAATTTAGATAAACTGGAAATGTCATGGAATCGTCAGGGAATTTCTGATATTTGTCTGGAAAAAATACATCATAGGATATTTATGCATTATCACTCATAAAAGTATATTTTCACTCTTTGAGATACTAGGGCCATCTGTGCAAATCTATAAGTCTTCCAGATCTATAAATTCATGAAAAAAAAATTCATTAAAGTACATTTACTTTTGTCGATTAATGTAAATTCGTTCATGATATCAAGTTCGTTGCGATTTTGTTTTTAATTCACAGATTCATAGGGTTCACACAGAATTGCAACAATAATCTGTGATTATATGTAAACTTGTATCAAACTTTTGTTTTTTACTGTCTGGAATTTTATTGAAAATAACCTGGAAAACCTGGAAGTCAGGAAATTTTCATTTAATTTTTTGGTATACACCCTGAGCTAGGGTACGTAAACATTACCTAATTTAGCCATAATTTTTACTTAATTGTATCTTAAAAAATCACAAAACACAATGTACTAACGAGGCCTGATGCGACATACAACTCAGTGATGTAATCACGTGATTTCGTCGTCTGCTTTGATTGGCTGTGGACAGCAGTCAGTGGCGCAGCAAGTGCGAAAAATAGCACCGAACCTATCTTGGAAAACAAGTCTCGTGGTAAGTCTAGTACCCCGCATCGCACCAAATTTCTTGCATCGGAGCAAGCGTGGCACCCAGTGCGGCGCTAAGTGAACAAAATTGCTTGAAAAATTGCATCGTGTGCGGCGAGCTTCACATTGTATTCCTCAATCAAAATTGGTCTGGAATTTGAATCACTCTTTTGTAGCAGAATACCGTCAAAATCAAGACAAACTTGAAAAACAGGAATAAAATGTCACATTGATGATCCTTCTTAAGAAAAAACAGATAGATATGTATACATATATGGACATCAAAAAAATTACTCAAATTTTGAAATATGGATTTCATCGAGAAACGCCAAGTGCAATTCTTGCCGCAGAATGTCTCAATTTATGAAAATTCATAAACGAAGCAGCATCTATTCAGGGTACCAGAAAAATCCCATAAAATATGAAACTTAATTTATATCTGAAAATGTGAAGAGGTCATTTCAAGACAAAATTCTAACTTCCATTAGAATACACTTTTGATAATGCAGGAACTTGGAGAGAAACATACGAATAATAAATCCGTATTTACTAAATGAATACCATAGGAAAACCCCATAACTCAAGAATTATGGATTTCATCGAAAAAACACCTACCTAGTTTGCAACGCAGAATGTCATGTTTTACAAGAACTGCATCGTAATACAATATCGCGATTTCATTTTCTCTATGTATAAAACACGAGATTAAAAGGGAATCCTCAACGGACAGACAGGCGGACATCATTTTTGTGATTTTGTGAGATGAACTATATCTATATATAGTTTTTTAAATAATGTAATTGAACTATTTCCAGATGCAAGACTATTTGCTATTGTATATAAATGTTGAAATATGAAAATATTATCATTACTCCAAATTCTGTGATTGTATTCATTTTATTTTTACTCGTATCTATTCAATTTGTGATTTGTGATTCTAGTTATCATGATTCAATTCATATTTCTCATATCTGAATCATGAAAACTTGAATCATGAATAAAAATAAAAAAAAAAAAATGTGTGAAATTTAACAGTAGGTACCTAGATTCGTAATCGCGCGCTATTACAGTAGTTCAATAGGACCGCGGATAGATGGCGCTAACAGTAATATGCTAAGTTTGGAATAAAGTGGGCGTTTCGCTCCTTCTTTAGTAGTTTTGTTCTGTGGTTCATAGACAGCAGTCTGTCTTAAAATCAAATAATATAGAACAAGACTAATTTTTCATTATAAAAGTGGAATTCATTCTTCTTCTTTCATGATGGATCAATTTTGATTGTAACAACAATTTCAAAAATGGATAAAATAATACAGATTATTACTAGTGCGGTGTGGAAGAAATTAATGAGAGCAATAATAATAATATCTAGGCCTGATACATCACAATAGATAAATAAATAATTGATTATTGCGATGATTATACTTTATACACAACAAAAAAATATATAAGGAAGATGAATTATAATAGATCAATGTTCAAATAAGCCACCATTTTCTGCAAAACAATAGCGAAGTCCATTGTAAAATGGAGCACTAACATTAGCCAATTGTCTGTCTATTATTTTATTGCATTCTGCGAATATAGCTTGCCTTAGTGAATCTATATTCTCGAACTGCTTCGTATAAATTTAGCTTTTAATTATCTATGGCCCATCCTCGAATATTCTGAATATTGGGTTCATTATTCAGAGTGAAAGTACATTTGCCCGTGAAGCAAATTGACAAGATAAAATGTTAATCACGTTTTGCCTTTTCTTGCATCATTTCACAAAATAAGTTTCTTGATTCAAAATCATGTAGAGAAAGTTCTTGATGATTTTGGAATTTATAAGGCTTATATCCATGAGTTTTCAAAATTCGCAATACTGTTGAATGATGTAAACCACATTCAGAAGCAATATGTCTAATACTGTATTTGAAGTTTTGATGTATCATAGCCAACACCATCTCTTCATTCATTTCGTTATGATGCAGTCTGTTCAGATATATGTATTTAAAGTGTGCGAATCTCATTGCCTTCTAGTCTGAGTGCCATCAGATCTATTCTCAACGTGCATTAACTGTTATACTTACTGTACTTCTAAGACTAATTTGAATAAAAGCCAATCTTTTCACTTCCCAATGTTGCTGCAATTAGATAAATTTTAATTTTATAAAACGCTATTCCTGCTTAGCTTACATCTTGATTTTCAACGTCTCTCCAAGTATTCTTGTCCCATAACTCACTAAAAATTGATCGTGATGTATATATTCCATTTTCACGTATTATGAACATGTCAAAGAATTTTGAACTCCGCATTTCGAGTGATGCAGGTCTGGAATATTTCAAAGGGTTATAATATCATTATTATATGTATTTTTCAATCAATCACCTTGTATTGTTGAGCCAATTACAATGTGAAGAGTCTGTAAGAGTGTACCGCAATCTGGTGGTCAGGTACTTATAGCCCGTTGCACCGCCGTCACTCAACTTCAAGGGAAGAAATGTTTACCATTGTATAGACAATTGTTCCCATGGTAATTATTCCCTACTTGAAGTTAAGTGATAGCGGAAACTGGGCATTGATGTCTTCTTGAGCTATGATATGTAGTTCCAACAGAATTTTTTTTCTTTGTTGATGCCTTTAGTACTTGCTATTTTTTGAACAATGCCCTTATATGTGCAACATGATCAATTGGGATCTTCTTGAAACTTCTTATTTTTTGTACACTCTTTGTTCTTGTTGAAAATCTTGCCCTCTTTTGTGAGTTAGGCATTTTTAAATTTGAATTTATCTCAAAGAGAATAATCCACAATTTTGACAAGACCTCGGAATAACAAAATATTCGTGGATAGCTCACTTCGCAAAAAAATTAATAAATTTATAAGGGAGATTTTTTTATTAACATATTTTACATAAATAAAATATTCGCTTCATGTACATTCTTTTTATGGAAAAAACATAAATTCAGTTTTTGACCATTTCAGTAGTGAAATAGGAAAACTATATGCGATGATAAATAGGATCACTTATTCAATATTTCATAATACTGATAAGTGAAAAATCAGAATAACAATCTAATGTCTTCAACATAAGCCTAATTTTGTACAATAAGAATCATCTTCGTATGGAAACATTACAAAAATACATTCCTTAATCTATAGAATAATAATTGTGTATGGTATGCCATTTCGGAGATAGTACAATTCTCAAAGTACAAAAATTTAATGGACGGTTTCTATTGAAAAATCTGGAGTCAAATTTTTCTATATTTCACATAGTTTTTGAGAAATTGAGTGATATGTTCGTGATGTTAACGTTTATTTTGTTTGCTTTGTATTGTATTCATCAAGAGGAATAGCATATAAGGCAATTTATTTCCTGAAGATTGCGAAGCCGCATGTAAACTCTTATTTAAATAGATTATTTGTTTTGTTTTTTGTTGTTGTATGCTGCATGAGATGGAGGAATCCTTGACCTAAGCTCTTTTTTGTGAAAAAAACCATAAAAAATGTTACATCACGATTTCTCATATTCAATTTCTCGAACACTAAGCAAAATATCAAGATACAAACATCATTTCTTTTCTATTGGATCCAATAATGAAAATTTAGCGTCCCATACATCTTATCCGTGTTTCGTTCCATTCATTGATATTTGTTGTCGGTTTCAGTTAAAATATTATGGATTTTTCTCTCGACATCAACCAGTTGATTTCTTCGGTTTTGGTCTTGTTCTAGTAGAGATAATCCTTGTTTGGCGACGCAGTAATAACGTTGAGAAAGAGAGACTTCACTACCTTTGACACGTGGAATATGGCCAGTGTAACCAGCAATTGGAGGACAGTCAGGAGATATTGTCCGTCCTGGAAAATAAAGTAATTATATTCATTGGCTTTCTGAAAAATATTTAGATCAATAATATATTCTTCTTGTACAAGTGACAAATGAATGATTGAAAAAAGCAGAGATTATAATTACTCATTAATATTCTCACGTCTTTCAAATGAAAATCGTCTTAAAAAGTGATTGAAAGATGATAATCTAATAATTGATGTTTTTCAAGTCAACAACTATACTTAAGTTGTGATAAAAATAGATGATTTTTATTGGTGAAAGGGCCAACCCTATGAATAATTAAGTCAACTATTGTTATTATCCACAGCTCTATTTTTCTAGATGCATGAGAAATCAGAACTTAGAATCTCAATGATACTCATATTATAAGTAATATAAAATTCCAATATTATAACGACTACCATTTGTTGAGTAGACAGCATCATCACCAATTCTTTTCTTCATCATCATCATCACATTATTTGAGGTGATGAGAAAAAAAAGTCATGTGCCCTACAATTGTAAAATCTGATTACTCAAGTGGAAACCAGTACCACTGTCAATTTTTAAGCAGAAAAACGTCTAACGTCAAACTTTTTAGGTAAGAAAATATATTTTCATCTCAATTAAACTATATTTGTTTGTAAGAAAATTGAATACATTAAACTGTTTTGGAACTGATAGTCCATTCCATACCAGGGCTGTTTATCTTTCTGTACATAAGATCTTCTTTTCGAACTAGAAATATATCGCAATCGACTTACAATACTGACTTTCCTCAGTTTTATTTTACTTTCCAAGTTTTACCACTTAAATTATAAGACTTCACCACTTATAATTCTAACCATTTGAGTGGTACAATTCAGTTGTCTTAGTGTAGCTTGTCTGAAATATTAAGAGCTCTGCGGCCTCAAAACCCTATCAGCTCCAGCAGCTGGTCTTGAGCACAGTTTCCTCAATTTTTTTTTGCCTACTTTCTAATTAATTCATAAACTATAATCCCTTCTTTTTGACGATTATTTCTGACAGTATTCATATTTGTTATGAACAAGATCACGTTTTGGAGTCACAATAAGGCCTGGTTGTACAATCTAAGTTCATCTACAGTTTAGTTAAACTGAGCTGATTCACCAAGGTTACAATTGCGGAAATAAATGTTACCATAGGAAATAAGTTTGGTTCAACTGAACTGCGAATAAGCTAAGATTGCACAACCAGGCCTAAGTGGCGCAGCTACCATGGTGCTGCGAAAGCAAGTATCACTCAAGCGCAGCTCAAAGCGGCCCCGAGCGTAAGAAAACTTGCGGCAATTCAGATGGACAAAATTGCTTGGGAAATTACCTTCTGTGCGGCGGGCTTCAAAAGCTTGTTGAAGCAAATTGCTACAAGCCTGCTAGTTTCATTGTGTAAACATCAATAAGTCTGGTAAAAGGACAGTAGACAGTGGTAAGTTTTAGCAACCAGTTTTTCAAAACCTGCTTGAAAAATAAAAGCAGCTTGTACCACTCTCTAGCTTCTCGGAGGTCACGTGACCGCAAGTGAGTTGATATTATCTCCGTCTAAGCACCTTCCAGCCTCCTATGTATCACACACCAATGGTGAATAAAAATACTGATAGAAAAAAATTAATATAATCAAACTTTAATCCAATATTCCAGTTGTATCAAAGTTTAATGATGATTTGGTAACCTGATCTTCTGTTTCTCTCCTAAAGTCGTTGTTGAACAGTGGAACATGATGATCACTGTACACATTTTCTAGAACGTCAACAAAAACATCCGCCTTGTCTTACTGATCCAGCACGATTTTGTCGTTTACTGTCAAAATGACATCTCTGCTAGACTTCTGGCCAGTTAGTATTTCGAATTGTTGCTAGAACTTGGATTCGTCACGAGGATCAAGATCAAGACATTACAAGCATCTCTGGTCCCGTATAGCATCTATCAGATGTTGCGAGAGCGGAGAATGATCTACACGTATGGTTTCCATCGTTGTTACGATTTCCACAACTAATTGTGATTGAATTGAAATTAGCTGCCATATTTAACGCTGGAATGGCAGGAGGCCTCGCAAGTATGTGGTGAGCAAAAATGGACCACTCAGCATCCTTGAACGATCGAACAGATCTATCAATAGGTTCTGATTAGATGATCCAATATGAGTGATTGATTCAGTGACGATTATGTAGTCTATTATACTCGATCACAGATAGCTTATGGAAGTTGGAGATGAACTGAGGATTTTGAACGACGGAAACTGATCTATGACTCTGACCAGTTCTCTGCGCCGTTCCTGTTGAAGCTGTGATCACCTAAGGTTATACTCCTGCTGTTTAGGTCACCCATAATAACAGTTGGACCAAAACTGCAGGTGTACTCAAAAAGCTCGTCCAAAAATAATGTATTTATTCAAAGGCGTCAGAATTGACGCCGTTGTTTCGCGCAAAAGATTCTCAACAAACAGTTGCTTGTGAGAGAATGTTCCTACATCCACAGTTTTGACACTTGAAGGCCTCCTAGACGCTGACTGCTCCTTTGGGATGAGAAGGACATTTATAATCGGTTGCAGAGCAACAACCTTGACACAGCTTGCAGAAGGCCGTGTCCGGTGTAGCTGTGCATCTTGAGTCATATTGTATTCCTGCACACCTCCAACCGAATAATATATTCTACAATAAGTATTGGAATGGCCTATATTCTAAACGAGCGGGGAGTTTCAGAATGAAACTCATCAATAGCCTCATTTACATCGTTAAAGTCATTTAAACGCTTGAAATGGTGGCTCATATCAATTGAGTACAGTGGACCAGTGTAAGTGTAAAGTGTCTGATTTTCCAGTAAAAATGAACAGCTGGTGTAATATTTGCTCGAAAGAAAGTAAAATAGGATATGATCAAATTCAATGTTATGAACCATAAACTTCATTACAAGTGTTTGAAAATATGAAAGGCTATTTTGAAACTTTGAAAGCCACGCAAACTGTTCACAACTAAATTTTACATGTGAATCATCTAGAACGGATCCTAGTCTAGCTTCATTTGATGAGGTGAGCATAATGTTGGAGTTCTGGTACAAATTTGATTTGGAAGTTTGAATGAGAGACTGTAAAATTCAACAATTATTAGATACTGTCGATAAATAACAAAAAAAGTTGGATGATAGGGAGATTTTGCAAGCCTTCGCTATTGCTTCGACAAAACTAACGTGGAAAACAGATTTTTTGAGAAATGCTCGCTTAATAGTGCTAGCTTGAATCACAGTGTACTTACAGGAAACTTCAAGGGATAGCAAACATTAATAACATAACAATGCATTTATCTGTGAATTCCAGTAACGGTGCCCAAAGAAAATCATTTTTGACGTTAGCGTTAACGTTTTATTGGCAGTGGCTTGCAAAAACTCCCTAATATCAATGGAGTTAGTAATAACAAAAGAAAAGCTATGCTTATAAAGCAGCGATTGTTATGAAACCCAAAATAAATCAAGATAGTAGGAAAATTAGAAAAGCAATTAGTAGAAGTATGAATCCTCCTGACTTGTAAATCGGGGTGCAAACAATGAGAAATATAAAAGATGATACAGTACTGATCGAATGTGACAAGAAAGAATATTCTTACAAAATGAAGGAAGTATTGAATAATGTAGTAAAACAAGACAACAACATGCAAATGGCAATGTTATGAGAACAGAAAAATCAATATCAATTATATCACATACAAAATTGCATTCTTGTACAATAAGGGATTCATGGGTGGAGACCATCCTTGCTTTTCTCAGCCTGATGATGATCGGTACAGAATACATTGTAGCGCACATCAAAAAGTTCAAAAAGTTTGAAATGTTGTCAGTAAGCCACATCTCAGAGAAAATAAGAACATCGTAATTATTCGTCAATGCACTGGGATAGAGCTCTTAAATTTTGGTATCAGGTCCTTACACATTTTGATTAAAAACTAGAACAGTTCAATGCAGCGAATTAAGTTTTTTGAAACAAGGCGCCAGGAGTTGTCTATGTATTTGATAATTGAATGTTTTTCACCATTGATTACCTTAGTAATTCAATACTCAATTTGCGAATATATTCTTGTTGCTTAGATAGTTTATCACTTAGTATTCTTACATTAGAGAATCTAGAATTGATAATTTCTGTATTACTCATGTAGGATAAATACTATTTTTTGCACAATTTCCGGGCAGCAAATAGCTCTTTGGCTTTTGTGTGCGCAAAATATAATTTGCGTGCGACAAGTGAACTTGAACCATCTACCGCCCAGAAAAATAAGCGTAAAATAGTAATGACTGCGCATTCGTAATAAAAATAGTATTTAAAACTCGTGCAGTATTGTTAATCAAACTTGAGCAAATGAGCGCACTCACTTACCTCGATCTCATGGGCAACCGACATCTTATCGCATTTGTTTCAGAATGTACTATTCTGCCACTTTTTGATTTACCTAAAGCTTGATTGACATTTTTGAAATTAATTTTGATTGATCTAGGCTTACTCTGCCTCTGACTCAACTGTCCTTTTGTGCTTTGTAGTTAGGAGAAGAAATGGAAGGAGGAATAATTGACAAAATTTTAGTTTCAACAGCAAAGTTATTGGTAGATGCCTCCTCACTGATATTGAACAAAAGTACATCAGATCAAACAGTCATACTTGACTGACATCAGAAACCTATATCATCTGGAAGGTACAACAACTATCATTTCGGTCAAATAAATCAAACAAAAATCAACCTGATACTAGGTTTAAAAAATAGGATAGAAAACATTTGTCATTCTACTCTTGAAGTACAATTTCTACAACGGCTGGAGAGTATATTGATCAAGAGCTCCTATTCAAGAGAACTCATCAAACGTCTTTAGTTTAACACCAGCCCAGCTGTTACTGTACGAGAATGTGTCACTGATAACGTAACAGGAAAGAACTATATATCTTTTCCCAATATTTCGAGTCTTACATCTAATGTTATCGGTTCAATTGAAGATGAAAAACATATTATTTTCGCTAAGCCAAATTTGAAAACCATCAATAAACTTTATTAAGAATCAAAAAATTGAATATCTGATCCTAATCACTCAAATTTAATTCACGAAACTCCGTGCGGTGGTTGTAGCAAGAGTCACATCGGCCAAACTCCTCAGAAATTTAGTGCTAGAATGTCTCAACACACACGAAATGAGGGGAAGTTTGACATCAATAATGAATTTGCTATGGCTATACATGTTCAAGAAATACAGCATTCTGTAGATTATGATCAAACGGTCATTTTGGATTTTTAAAACAACTATAGAGAAGATTGTTTTTCGAAATGTGTCACATCAAATTCAATTAAAATAGCACGGTAAACTATAGAACTGACTGTCAGAACTTGAGTGTAATATGCGCTCATCTCTAGGGTCTTTTTGAAAAAGGAAAAAGTTTGAGCTTGGCGCGTTTGTTTTATGACATGATTTTCTTCCCCTTTTCTTGTTGAGTTAGAGTTCGTCATTCACGTGTAGCCAGCCGTCAAAAAAATGATGTCATTACGTTGGCTGTGAATTTTGAATAATGTCTATCATAAATATGGCTTTACCGTTTGACATATAATTTCAGTTTGTGCTACCAATATTCAGTCACGTAATGAATGTATTGTCACGACGACTAGCGACAAAAAAAATTATCAACTGTTTCAAAAATTTGTATAGTTTTATTTCAAGTTATAACTATTTGTAAATTTCTTCAAAATTCATTTTAGGATAATTGTAGCGAATTATGTACGTTTTTTCAGTAGCCTTGACGAAGTAACATAATTGTTAATGAATATTCAACTTCAAATAGAAATGAGATTGGAAGGTGAATACATAATTTAAAAAAACGACATATCATCTCTGTAGTATGCTGATAATCATAGTTATATTCGCCCTTTCTCCCAAAGATATTCAAAATAAGCTCTACACTCTCAGTTCATATTGCAACAGCCTAGATCTAAAGATTAATGCAAATGAAACGCAGATTATGCATTTCCATTTGGGAAGACTTCTAAATAATAGAAGAAAGTTCACCTATGCGGGAATCACGAAATTGAGTTTTACTCACTCTACACACATCTGAGTTTACTTTTCAATACTCCAGGTCATTCTAATAAGCTCATTGGGAATTCATCATAAAACACAAATAGAATAACGGGCAGTATGAAGAATACTCTCTTAACAACGAAAGGTCTCTGCTGGGAAACTATAAACGCATTATTTGACTCGACGGTCGTACCCTCTCTCTTATACGCTGCAGAAGAATGGGCAAACAACAACTATAATTTCACAGAAAAGGAGCAAGGTAGCTATTGCAAGAGTATTCTTGGCTGCCAAAGAAGTAGACCGAACTACATTAATAGAAGAGAGATCAATAAAGACAAGTTGGGGTATCTGTCATCAAGAGAACTTTGAACAAAATGTGCTATCTCAAGCTAATGAACCTGAACAACAGTAACACAATCCCTCAGGACAATCGACGTGAATTCAATTGGTGTAGAGTGATACAGAATATCGTAGGATAGCAAACTTCCCTAATCTGTGGGAGCAGCAAAAATCTCTGAACAAAAAATTCCCAATATCCTGCTATTCCATAGGAATATTTTGTATGATATTGACACTACAAGAATCATCAACTCTTCCATTAATCCTCCTTCCCAAAACTACCAGTACAAATCTTATTTTTTAGTTCTGAATTTGACATATCGGTCTCTTAGGATTATAGGTCAACTGCGTACAGCAATTTTGGAAAGGCTTCGTATTTTCCATGACAGTGCACTACACAAGTTCAATAGGAATGACATCTGCTATCTATGCAAGTTGTATGAAGAAGACGATCTACGCCATTTCCTTTTCCACTGCCCTGTGTACTATGCTCCTAGGCAAAAATTTCTGAAGAAGTATATAGAAAAAGCCTCTGAACCTGAGCTACAAAAAGACCCTTTTCAGCGACCTAACAACTGAAAAGATATACATAATGTTTTTGATTTAGTGGGCATCGTCTTAAAAATAAGATCTTTCATATTAAACGAATAATTTATATTTTACTGTGATCAGCGATAACAACTGATTCAACCTCAATGTAAACTGGAATCGCTACTGCTATGTACCTTTATCATTGTATAGTTTTTTTTTTCGAAAGCAAATATATGTTCTTAATATTTTAATCCCATTTATTCTCACTTTTCTGGTTTTCTACATTGTTGTATACATCGGCTTAAAAGGCAAGCACGTATATCACACTATGATAAGTATTGCATATAATACAATATTTGAATGAGTATGATACATATATATAATTTGTGGGAGCGCAAGAGAATAGAAAATTGATAGTTTTGTCAATTCATTCAATATTGTATCAATATTAGTGTTTCAACAAGACAATATTTCTTGTCTTGTCTTGATTTTCAAGACAAGAAAATAAAAGTTTCTTGTCTTGCCCATTTCTTGACGACGCATTTCTTGTCTTGTCTCAAGAATTCTTGATATTACTTGATCTTGACTTTCAGGGGGAATCCCCTTTCTCCATTGTTTCATCCAATCTGAACACCTAGTTTAGCGTTTGTGTCTACCCTTTATCCTCCCTGTCAGTTATGTTATGAACCGATTCTAGCAACGTTCTCCAAGATTGCCATCAATAGAAATGAATGAAACGTCTGTTATTTTCATGTTTCAATCAGTATTTGCAATTATTATTGTTATATGATATAGCAATGTTGCTAATAATTACCAACTTTCTTAGAGTATTGGGAATTCTAGTTACCCATACTTTTTACTCCCTCGAATAGGTATAAATTTGCAAATGAGCTTTTTCAACTAGAAAGTCTAGATAACAGCTGTCATTTAGACAATGACAGCCGTCACTTTTATAATGACGCTGTCACTTTGAACTGTCAGTTTGACAATGACAAATGTCACTTTGAAAGTTGTTATGATACTCCTAAATTCATGAAACAGTGATGAAACTGGCCATGAAATTTATTGACGGGAAAAAACTGTGCTGACCAAAGTAGATACCAATATTTTAATTAAAGAATAATAAATATGCAGATTTGAATAATCAATTGTCAAGATATCATGATTTCAATATTTTAATAAAAGAATAATAAATATGCAGATTTGAATAATTAATTGTCAATATATCAAGATTTCTTGACAAGAAGTCTTGATTCTTGATAGAACGTTCATGTCTTGTCTTGAAAAATAATAAAACACTTCTTGTCTTGGTCTTGTCTTGATTTCAAGACAAGATCAAGACAAGATCAAGACTACTTCTTGATTCTTGTGGAACACTAATCACTATAGATGTATGTAAATTCTATGAGACTAGAATTCGAAAAAACAGTGACCTTTGAAGTGATTCTCGCAAGCCAAATATCCAAATATCAGAAACAATTGTTTTGGAGACTATATTTTGTAGTTTTTTTTCACTGAGACTGTAGTGTAAGTGTAGTTATCATATAATTCAATCTACGTATGTACATTGTACCATCATCAACTTAGGTAGACTGAAAACAATGTTTTGAACTTTATGATAACTGGAATGTATATAGTGAAAATTACAAGAAGTATCTCAACAGCTGTTATATATATATATATATATATATATATATATATATATATATATATATATATATATATATATATATATAAATCCCCATATCATTTTGGCTTCCTGATATTGCGCGTTTGCATTTAATCTGGCGTCCATTGTAAATTGGAGTCCGTATATCGGACGCCACTTTAGAATTGCTTCAAAATTTTTTCCTGGCTTGTTCCCGACCTCTAGAGGCTGAATTCAAAATTTCATTTTGACGCCAAAATGATAGGGAAATGTAAATTTCCGTATATTTTTAGTTCCGAAAAATTCCGCTCCAATTTTTAGTGGCGTCAAAAATATACGTGTATATTCCCACTTCATATATTTCGCTATCATACTGGCGTCCAGAAACTTGACAACACTGTCGCAGAACATCGATCGATAATGAAACAGATGCTTGCGCTTCTGGCATGGAATTTGTTGGGAGTATGGCTTGAATTTGGAATTGCACTTTTTATGTATGTCATAACATAATATTCCTACCAATATTTTATTGCAGACTGAAGTATTATAGTACAGTTACTTGATGTCAGAAATTATTCTTGCTTAGAAATAATTCTTTATCAACTTTAAATTTGAGCAGTCAATTTTAAATATTGGGAAGAAACAGTTGAGTACTGACTGAAGTATGAGGAGTAAGTGAGCAAATTCATGTACCTCTTTCTAATAGTTCAAAAGCCGACCGCACCTTAACGTTTCTAGTCAGATTTAGGGCCGAATTGTATATGAATTGATCGAAGATATAGTAGTCATTAGGATGTCACCTTTATAAATCCAGGATCCAGTCCTAAGGATCGAAAAAAGGCCATATCCGGTCAATAAGTTCGTGGTTAATCTAAAACTAGTATTAATCAATTGCAGAGGTCAAGTACTTTAGGACAAAACCAGGATACTACCTCTGTTCTATTCAAAACAGAGGAAAAAGCACAACAATCATAAGGGAAGTTCTGAACGACAGGGCAGAGGGTGATATCTTGGTTTTTTCTCGGAGTATCCGACCTTCGCTACTAACAAGTACCAGTTTTAATCATAAGTTCTTTAAGAGAAGTTGACTCTGGCGAAAATTGACCGGAAGTAGCCTTTTTCTGACGCTTAGGACAAGATTCCAGATTCAAAAAGTCTGTCACCCAGTTGACCACTATATTTTTGATTGATTTATGTAAAATTTGACCGTAAGTTCGATTAGGAAACATAAGGTGCAGTCGGCTCCCCAACTATAGGATCACTATAGAATGTGAGAACTCGCTATTTCATCCGTGATGTGGTCTTATAATTGTGGTAGAAAAACAAATTATATCGTTGGTACAAAGCAAGTGGAACATTTTTGTTGCAAGTTCATCATTGCTTTCACTAGGACCAAATTGATGAATCTCAAATTATTCATGCTTTTGAAGTCCCTGATGGTCACAAAGTTGCACTCTCAGTGTGATCAAAAGAAAGTTAGAATTGATGGATGAATTATCATTATTACATATCTCCTGTAATACATTATAAGATTAATATAAGCTTGTGATATACAAGGGAATGAAAACTAATTTTTGCTCCTAATAATATAATCTATTACAGGATATCACATCCATCATGGCTGAAAAATGTAAAGAGTTGGTATACAACATACATATAAGTTGGGACTTGGCGAAAACATTATTTAAGTTTTTCTTTTTGTTCAATTTAGAATTCACTGGCAACATAAGACCGAAACAATTTTGTGTAAGAAACGAAAATGTTGCTTTATTTTTCTTGAATCTGTCGGTAACAGAGTACACCAGAAGATTATTTGAGTTACTGTGAAAAGCCACAATTTGGTTCAAGGTACAAGTTAAATTTTTTTCAAATGAGAGCTTTAACTATTCGAGTGCCCGGTTTTTGCAAAGGGCTATATATTGAATGTATCCAACAATAACTGTAGTTTGGAAATGATATGCTCAAACCGATTCTATATAACATAGATCCATTCTATCTCATATTTCAATTTGTGCGAGTTATCATATCATCGCTTCTCTTATTCAGTTTGTAGATAGATGAACATTGACTCTGTTGTCGCAACTGTGTGAAAACATTTCTTGAAGTCGGGAAGCCGGCCGTACCTCAAGTTCCCTGATCGAACTTATGGCCAAATTGTATAATATGAATCAATCGAGAATATTGTGGTCAATGAGGTGACAGACTTCATAAATCTAGAGTTCTGCTTCAAGTGTCGGAAAAAGGTTACTATTGTTCATTTTTGTTAGGATCAACTTCCCTGTTAGATCTTATGATTGAAACTAGTACCAATTGATAGTGAAGGTCAAATGCCTTAGAAAAAAACCATGGTGCTACCCTCTGCTCCGTTCGGAAGAGAAAGGAGGAGAATAGACAAGGATAATATTATGTGGTGGCAAAATCAGGCTGGTAGCATTTTGAACAATTTTGCATTCCATATTTAATCTTTGTTGAAAGATATAACACCGTTTTGCTCGAAAACATGAAAAAAATCTAATGTGAACACCACATGTCTTACTTGTACATCTTTTGACTCAATAATTAACAGTTGATACTAATATCGACTCTAGGCAAAATCGACTCCAACCAAAATTTGAGATGATAAATCAATCATTCAGATGCTACAATTCATTATTGGTCAGTTGTACCGCTCTAACTCAAATTTTAAACTTCACTCATACAAAAAATGTCGAATCGAAATAAAGACAGCAATGTTCATGTCACATTCAATTTTCAAATTTTGATACGATATTGTTGAGTTAGGTGGCACCTAAAATTTAAGTGACAGCGGTGCAACTGGCCATGGAACGCTATAGCAGTCTCAAATACCAAATTTCATCATTCTACGGCCTAAGTCTCGAATTTATGCGAAAACTTGAGAAAGATTGTCAGATAAAGCTTACTTCCAGCAAATAGATTGTAATGAAAATATTAAGTTATTATTCGAATGCTACAGTTTCTTTAGATACAAAATTTCAAGATTCTACGGCTGATTGTTCTGGATTCATATGAAAATTCGAAAACGTGCTTAGTAAACTGCACTCCTGTTCAATCCGACTGCAGTCATAATGCAAGGTGTATAATTAGGTTTTATAGAAGTGTTTGATACAAAATTTCAATACTCCACGCCTGATTGTTTTGAATAAATACAAGAAACTCGAATAGACTGTGCAATTTCAGCACAGCCAATTAATATTAAAACAAAAAATAACCATTAAGATGCCTCAGGAAAATTCAAAAAAAATTCTAAGTACAGTGCATTTGCGGTACAGACGATTGCAACCATAATAGGGGCTGCAAAACTAGACTTTGGACAAGTCTCAAATATAAAATTCAACTATATAGATACATACATTCATACGTACGTACCGAAGTCAAGCCGAAAATAGTCAAAATGCATTTAGGGATGCTCAAAACGAGAATTTCCATCAAAATCTCGAAATGTGATTCTGGCAGTTCAACAATACTACTTATTTATACTTTGTACAAGTGAGTTAAAAGAGATTCACTTGGATTACTTCGATACTCATTGAATGTTCATTATCTCATATTATAAGTAGTATCTGACTCTGTGCACCATATAGCAACACGAACAGCGAAGGAAATTCTTAGGGATATACGATATGGAAGACTCCCGACTTTCAAAATTATACGTTTACCAACTTGCATTGTGGAAAAACTAATCAGAGAATGTAGTTGTACATAGTTCAACAAAATCCATTCTCAACGCTTGAACTTTTTGCCTTCAGATTGATATATAAGATATGAATAATGAATACTGATATACGACATGCTCCCAGCAACTTTGAAGAATAGGAGTCAAATATTTGGACAATTTTGGTCGTAGATTGATTTTCTGCCCACATAATTGTTGTATTTATCATCAGTTACAGTTTTGCTTCAGAAGTTGATGTGCGATGTGCTATAAATCAATTTTGTAGGCGATTATAACGGAAAAGGTATTTCTATGGCCCTTTTTGTTACCATGGAGTTTTGCTTACTTGTACACATCTATCTAAATTCACTATTTGCACGATTGGGCGTATTCATATGTTTACCGGCTCTCCATTCAAGGTGGTATGTTGATTTTACCGGCAAACTGTGATTACTATGGTTATGCTGACTTACCGCCCATGAGCAAAAGCGGTAAGTGAAAAATTGTGGACATCCACAGAAAGTATAACTTTATTTATCGTTATTTATGATTGGATATTTACAATAAAATGTCAAACTTGACAGCTGACAGCGAGTGCGCTATGAGTGGTTACTCAATTTGAAAGAGAATATTAGGATTCATATTTGGGGTAGGTCTTCCAATCGTGCAAAAAATCTTTCAAGCATCACTGTCAATAATTACAGGAACGATTTCGCACAATATTTGCAAACCTCGCCAAGGCTCGGCCTCCAAACAATTATTCTCAATCGGTAAACCCTACTTACTGACCTTAATACTTGAACAACTATTTTGGGACTGATCTGTCCAATATTACTTTTTTGGGACTAATCTATGAAAACTACTTGATTAACACTTCACACCTACCTCTATGGGCAGCTTGATGAAGTCTTAGAAGCAATTTTCGCCGAAATATGTATCATATTCTTCCGTCAATCTCTATAGATCTTGCAATCAGAGAAGTAGATACGCATTTTCAGACAATAGAATAGGACAATTTCAATGGCAACTGAGATAAACATTTGCAATGTTTCAGAAACGAATGAATAAAATTTAGTGATTTTAAATTCTTTCGTGATGATCGCCTGAAAAAACGAAATATTCTGATACTCTCTTCTGGTCTCAGCTGGCGTTTCGGCCGTAAACCACAAATTCGACTGAAAAAGATCATCTTTATGGTCTTGATACACTAATTCCTTTTTTGTATCTTCCATATAATTCCTATTTTGTATCTTCCATCTAGATCGATTCATAATGGTGAAGTGAGTTTTCTCTCAGGTATTCATAAGGATATGTATGAAGACTACTCGATAGACTGGTATTTATTATTGAAGTACTAAGATGAGGCATGTTATGAAAGCAACAAATAATAACCAAGTACATAGATAAAGTTTCATTTGGTTGCCTGAAACTCCATTACTGTTGCTATCCAAATTTCATTCCCAACCAAAAGTTTCTGTAGGGAAGATTTCCCAGCATTTCAATAATTTAAATTGACGCTTATTGATTGAACTGATAACGCATACTTGAATTAGGGTAGCAACACTAGTTTAAATATTTTGAATGTTGAGAAGAAAGTCGATAATATGATAATAATTGTAGACAAATATTTTATCCGCTAGAGCTGAATCCAAGGGAAGAACTCTAAGACATGTACCAAGTAGTATAGGGTATTTGATAAGGTGAGTAGGAAGTATTTCTTACCAGAGCCAGATTATGCATAAAGCCCGATAGGCACGGGTTCACGGACCTTGGCTGAAGGAGGCCTTAACTTTGAGGATTTCACAAGAATTTGAGTCACCAGCTCATGGATCTCATTGAATTACGACCTATTAGCTTCAATGAGTCTTGATCTGGCATTTGTGTTGATAAAGAGAGGACGTAGACATGATAATTTCACAGTGAAAAGTATCTGAACTAAGATTGTGCAGAATTCAATACTCTTCCAAGAAGTTATAAGATTTTTTTGTGTGCCTTACGGCTCTTAGGGTATTGCAAAAATACTCTGTACTTTTTTTACAATATGATGACCTAATGAGAGGAGGTTTCCAGCTCCCAGAATTAAGATTTATATTCACACTGACCCTCATCACACATTTATAAAAAAATCTTGAGCAAAATTATTATCACAATTCATATGACATCCGTAAGTCCTTCCTGATAAATTATCCTTCACATACTTCCATTCATGGAATCTACCAACAGTTCTTGGACATGGCAAATACATTTTACTTCAGAACTCGAAAATAGCAATTATCAATCAAAAATTCATATTTTTTCGCAAAATCTTTCAATTTACTATGAGTTCTCTATCAACCAATGACATATTACTACTCTATGAAGATGTCTTAAGTATCAACCCATTTCAAAACTTGAATAATGTAACTCTACGCGAACCTTTGAATATATCGCTTCACATGTGTCATCGATAGAATATTCTACGCAAGAGAGGTGCTTATCGGACTGTAAAAACTAAATCTGGCAACAAGGGGGACGCCACTTCAAACATGAAGTGAAAGCATATATATAGATAGGACGCCACTATAAACGCAATATGTAACGTATATTATTGACGCCACATTGATGTTATGATGAAAGGAGGTCATATTGTATAGGAAATGGGAACTCTGTGAATATTGCGTGAAATGGAATTTCTGTGTGAAATCTGAAGAGCCCATGAGAAATTAAGTAATATACTTCGATCAGATCTCAACTATACGCGTTCCTTTCAGTAGACGCCAAAATGAACATCTTTGTAAGGACGTCAAATTGATAGGGTGATTTATATATATATATATATATATATATATATATATATATATATATATATATATATATATATATATATATATATATATATATATATATATATATATATATATATATATACATATATATATATACTGGGTGTTGCGCGGTTAGGGTGTGCATAGAGATTTAAGCCAGGATAGTTATTTTGTGCAATTTCCTGCTCTCCTATCTATTCAACGGCAAAAATGACAGAGTACAAAGTTGTTGAGAATTAGAATGTGTACCTAAAACTGTCTTTATATTCCTAGTTGAGTATGTAGTTTTTTCATAATTCTAGATAGAAATTGCAAAATATAAATTGAATCATAGCAGTAGCCATGACTTTTGTCTTCCATGAATTATTTCTGAACGTCATTATCTGAAGTTCATAGCAGGCTAGCGAAACGAGAATATGATTTGAATTTATCATATTATTCTCCTGCCATCTATACGCGGTCATATGGAACTATTAGAGATTTATGATCAAGTGATTTCATTTTTGAATTGTTTGGCTTAAATTTGTTTCAAAGTGAGCTGCAAAGAGTCTTAAGTGTCAATTATGGTGGTAAGTAATTTTGAATGTCACAGGAATAAATAAGATGTTAATATACAATTTGTGTATTTTTAGTACCGTTGCCTTGCTTGTTTAGGAGAAAATGTCAGTTCATTCTTAAGCCCGCCGCACACGAGGCAATTTTCCATGCAATTTTGTTCACTTAATTTGCAGCAAGTTTTCTTGCCCACTGGGCCACTTTGAGGTACACTTAGTGTGACACTTATTCTCGCATCACACGATGCAAGCTGCGCCACTCATTCTAACACTAGAACGTAGACTTGGTAGATTTTCACATTACAAGTATGGATGTTGCCGAAACTAATCGTCGGAGAAGAGCAGGAGCATTTGCTGCAGTTATAGCTTGCGAATTACGAGACAGAAAAAAAAAGAAGAAAAAACCTTGGTCAAGAGAGTGACTTTTGAGAAGGAATCAAGCCCGCAGAGTTTTCAACATTTTGTTTGACGAGCTAGTAGGGTGTATACCAAACGTAAAAAACCTGGAAATGTCAGGGAATTTAGATAAACTGGAAATGTCATGGAATCGTCAGGGAATTTCTGATATTTGTCTGGAAAAAATACATCATAGGATATTTATGCATTATCACTCATAAAAGTATATTTTCACTCTTTGAGATACTAGGGCCATCTGTGCAAATCTATAAGTCTTCCAGATCTATAAATTCATGAAAAAAAAATTCATTAAAGTACATTTACTTTTGTCGATTAATGTAAATTCGTTCATGATATCAAGTTCGTTGCGATTTTGTTTTTAATTCACAGATTCATAGGGTTCACACAGAATTGCAACAATAATCTGTGATTATATGTAAACTTGTATCAAACTTTTGTTTTTTACTGTCTGGAATTTTATTGAAAATAACCTGGAAAACCTGGAAGTCAGGAAATTTTCATTTAATTTTTTGGTATACACCCTGAGCTAGGGTACGTAAACATTACCTAATTTAGCCATAATTTTTACTTAATTGTATCTTAAAAAATCACAAAACACAATGTACTAACGAGGCCTGATGCGACATACAACTCAGTGATGTAATCACGTGATTTCGTCGTCTGCTTTGATTGGCTGTGGACAGCAGTCAGTGGCGCAGCAAGTGCGAAAAATAGCACCGAACCTATCTTGGAAAACAAGTCTCGTGGTAAGTCTAGTACCCCGCATCGCACCAAATTTCTTGCATCGGAGCAAGCGTGGCACCCAGTGCGGCGCTAAGTGAACAAAATTGCTTGAAAAATTGCATCGTGTGCGGCGAGCTTCACATTGTATTCCTCAATCAAAATTGGTCTGGAATTTGAATCACTCTTTTGTAGCAGAATACCGTCAAAATCAAGACAAACTTGAAAAACAGGAATAAAATGTCACATTGATGATCCTTCTTAAGAAAAAACAGATAGATATGTATACATATATGGACATCAAAAAAATTACTCAAATTTTGAAATATGGATTTCATCGAGAAACGCCAAGTGCAATTCTTGCCGCAGAATGTCTCAATTTATGAAAATTCATAAACGAAGCAGCATCTATTCAGGGTACCAGAAAAATCCCATAAAATATGAAACTTAATTTATATCTGAAAATGTGAAGAGGTCATTTCAAGACAAAATTCTAACTTCCATTAGAATACACTTTTGATAATGCAGGAACTTGGAGAGAAACATACGAATAATAAATCCGTATTTACTAAATGAATACCATAGGAAAACCCCATAACTCAAGAATTATGGATTTCATCGAAAAAACACCTACCTAGTTTGCAACGCAGAATGTCATGTTTTACAAGAACTGCATCGTAATACAATATCGCGATTTCATTTTCTCTATGTATAAAACACGAGATTAAAAGGGAATCCTCAACGGACAGACAGGCGGACATCATTTTTGTGATTTTGTGAGATGAACTATATCTATATATAGTTTTTTAAATAATGTAATTGAACTATTTCCAGATGCAAGACTATTTGCTATTGTATATAAATGTTGAAATATGAAAATATTATCATTACTCCAAATTCTGTGATTGTATTCATTTTATTTTTACTCGTATCTATTCAATTTGTGATTTGTGATTCTAGTTATCATGATTCAATTCATATTTCTCATATCTGAATCATGAAAACTTGAATCATGAATAAAAATAAAAAAAAAAAAATGTGTGAAATTTAACAGTAGGTACCTAGATTCGTAATCGCGCGCTATTACAGTAGTTCAATAGGACCGCGGATAGATGGCGCTAACAGTAATATGCTAAGTTTGGAATAAAGTGGGCGTTTCGCTCCTTCTTTAGTAGTTTTGTTCTGTGGTTCATAGACAGCAGTCTGTCTTAAAATCAAATAATATAGAACAAGACTAATTTTTCATTATAAAAGTGGAATTCATTCTTCTTCTTTCATGATGGATCAATTTTGATTGTAACAACAATTTCAAAAATGGATAAAATAATACAGATTATTACTAGTGCGGTGTGGAAGAAATTAATGAGAGCAATAATAATAATATCTAGGCCTGATACATCACAATAGATAAATAAATAATTGATTATTGCGATGATTATACTTTATACACAACAAAAAAATATATAAGGAAGATGAATTATAATAGATCAATGTTCAAATAAGCCACCATTTTCTGCAAAACAATAGCGAAGTCCATTGTAAAATGGAGCACTAACATTAGCCAATTGTCTGTCTATTATTTTATTGCATTCTGCGAATATAGCTTGCCTTAGTGAATCTATATTCTCGAACTGCTTCGTATAAATTTAGCTTTTAATTATCTATGGCCCATCCTCGAATATTCTGAATATTGGGTTCATTATTCAGAGTGAAAGTACATTTGCCCGTGAAGCAAATTGACAAGATAAAATGTTAATCACGTTTTGCCTTTTCTTGCATCATTTCACAAAATAAGTTTCTTGATTCAAAATCATGTAGAGAAAGTTCTTGATGATTTTGGAATTTATAAGGCTTATATCCATGAGTTTTCAAAATTCGCAATACTGTTGAATGATGTAAACCACATTCAGAAGCAATATGTCTAATACTGTATTTGAAGTTTTGATGTATCATAGCCAACACCATCTCTTCATTCATTTCGTTATGATGCAGTCTGTTCAGATATATGTATTTAAAGTGTGCGAATCTCATTGCCTTCTAGTCTGAGTGCCATCAGATCTATTCTCAACGTGCATTAACTGTTATACTTACTGTACTTCTAAGACTAATTTGAATAAAAGCCAATCTTTTCACTTCCCAATGTTGCTGCAATTAGATAAATTTTAATTTTATAAAACGCTATTCCTGCTTAGCTTACATCTTGATTTTCAACGTCTCTCCAAGTATTCTTGTCCCATAACTCACTAAAAATTGATCGTGATGTATATATTCCATTTTCACGTATTATGAACATGTCAAAGAATTTTGAACTCCGCATTTCGAGTGATGCAGGTCTGGAATATTTCAAAGGGTTATAATATTATTATTATATGTATTTTTCAATCAATCACCTTGTATTGTTGAGCCAATTACAATGTGAAGAGTCTGTAAGAGTGTACCGCAATCTGGTGGTCAGGTACTTATAGCCCGTTGCACCGCCGTCACTCAACTTCAAGGGAAGAAATGTTTACCATTGTATAGACAATTGTTCCCATGGTAATTATTCCCTACTTGAAGTTAAGTGATAGCGGAAACTGGGCATTGATGTCTTCTTGAGCTATGATATGTAGTTCCAACAGAATTTTTTTTCTTTGTTGATGCCTTTAGTACTTGCTATTTTTTGAACAATGCCCTTATATGTGCAACATGATCAATTGGGATCTTCTTGAAACTTCTTATTTTTTGTACACTCTTTGTTCTTGTTGAAAATCTTGCCCTCTTTTGTGAGTTAGGCATTTTTAAATTTGAATTTATCTCAAAGAGAATAATCCACAATTTTGACAAGACCTCGGAATAACAAAATATTCGTGGATAGCTCACTTCGCAAAAAAATTAATAAATTTATAAGGGAGATTTTTTTATTAACATATTTTACATAAATAAAATATTCGCTTCATGTACATTCTTTTTATGGAAAAAACATAAATTCAGTTTTTGACCATTTCAGTAGTGAAATAGGAAAACTATATGCGATGATAAATAGGATCACTTATTCAATATTTCATAATACTGATAAGTGAAAAATCAGAATAACAATCTAATGTCTTCAACATAAGCCTAATTTTGTACAATAAGAATCATCTTCGTATGGAAACATTACAAAAATACATTCCTTAATCTATAGAATAATAATTGTGTATGGTATGCCATTTCGGAGATAGTACAATTCTCAAAGTACAAAAATTTAATGGACGGTTTCTATTGAAAAATCTGGAGTCAAATTTTTCTATATTTCACATAGTTTTTGAGAAATTGAGTGATATGTTCGTGATGTTAACGTTTATTTTGTTTGCTTTGTATTGTATTCATCAAGAGGAATAGCATATAAGGCAATTTATTTCCTGAAGATTGCGAAGCCGCATGTAAACTCTTATTTAAATAGATTATTTGTTTTGTTTTTTGTTGTTGTATGCTGCATGAGATGGAGGAATCCTTGACCTAAGCTCTTTTTTGTGAAAAAAACCATAAAAAATGTTACATCACGATTTCTCATATTCAATTTCTCGAACACTAAGCAAAATATCAAGATACAAACATCATTTCTTTTCTATTGGATCCAATAATGAAAATTTAGCGTCCCATACATCTTATCCGTGTTTCGTTCCATTCATTGATATTTGTTGTCGGTTTCAGTTAAAATATTATGGATTTTTCTCTCGACATCAACCAGTTGATTTCTTCGGTTTCGGTCTTGTTCTAGTAGAGATAATCCTTGTTTGGCGACGCAGTAATAACGTTGAGAAAGAGAGACTTCACTACCTTTGACACGTGGAATATGGCCAGTGTAACCAGCAATTGGAGGACAGTCAGGAGATATTGTCCGTCCTGGAAAATAAAGTAATTATATTCATTGGCTTTCTGAAAAATATTTAGATCAATAATATATTCTTCTTGTACAAGTGACAAATGAATGATTGAAAAAAGCAGAGATTATAATTACTCATTAATATTCTCACGTCTTTCAAATGAAAATCGTCTTAAAAAGTGATTGAAAGTAGATAATCTAATAATTGATGTTTTTCAAGTCAACAACTATACTTAAGTTGTGATAAAAATAGATGATTTTTATTGGTGAAAGGGCCAACCCTATGAATAATTAAGTCAACTATTGTTATTATCCACAGCTCTATTTTTCTAGATGCATGAGAAATCAGAACTTAGAATCTCAATGATACTCATATTATAAGTAATATAAAATTCCAATATTATAACGACTACCATTTGTTGAGTAGACAGCATCATCACCAATTCTTTTCTTCATCATCATCATCACATTATTTGAGGTGATGAGAAAAAAAAGTCATGTGCCCTACAATTGTAAAATCTGATTACTCAAGTGGAAACCAGTACCACTGTCAATTTTTAAGCAGAAAAACGTCTAACGTCAAACTTTTTAGGTAAGAAAATATATTTTCATCTCAATTAAACTATATTTGTTTGTAAGAAAATTGAATACATTAAACTGTTTTGGAACTGATAGTCCATTCCATACCAGGGCTGTTTATCTTTCTGTACATAAGATCTTCTTTTCGAACTAGAAATATATCGCAATCGACTTACAATACTGACTTTCCTCAGTTTTATTTTACTTTCCAAGTTTTACCACTTAAATTATAAGACTTCACCACTTATAATTCTAACCATTTGAGTGGTACAATTCAGTTGTCTTAGTGTAGCTTGTCTGAAATATTAAGAGCTCTGCGGCCTCAAAACCCTATCAGCTCCAGCAGCTGGTCTTGAGCACAGTTTCCTCAATTTTTTTTTGCCTACTTTCTAATTAATTCATAAACTATAATCCCTTCTTTTTGACGATTATTTCTGACAGTATTCATATTTGTTATGAACAAGATCACGTTTTGGAGTCACAATAAGGCCTGGTTGTACAATCTAAGTTCATCTACAGTTTAGTTAAACTGAGCTGATTCACCAAGGTTACAATTGCGGAAATAAATGTTACCATAGGAAATAAGTTTGGTTCAACTGAACTGCGAATAAGCTAAGATTGCACAACCAGGCCTAAGTGGCGCAGCTACCATGGTGCTGCGAAAGCAAGTATCACTCAAGCGCAGCTCAAAGCGGCCCCGAGCGTAAGAAAACTTGCGGCAATTCAGATGGACAAAATTGCTTGGGAAATTACCTTCTGTGCGGCGGGCTTCAAAAGCTTGTTGAAGCAAATTGCTACAAGCCTGCTAGTTTCATTGTGTAAACATCAATAAGTCTGGTAAAAGGACAGTAGACAGTGGTAAGTTTTAGCAACCAGTTTTTCAAAATCTGCTTGAAAAATAAAAGCAGCTTGTACCACTCTCTAGCTTCTCGGAGGTCACGTGACCGCAAGTGAGTTGATATTATCTCCGTCTAAGCACCTTCCAGCCTCCTATGTATCACACACCAATGGTGAATAAAAATACTGATAGAAAAAAATTAATATAATCAAACTTTAATCCAATATTCCAGTTGTATCAAAGTTTAATGATGATTTGGTAACCTGATCTTCTGTTTCTCTCCTAAAGTCGTTGTTGAACAGTGGAACATGATGATCACTGTACACATTTTCTAGAACGTCAACAAAAACATCCGCCTTGTCTTACTGATCCAGCACGATTTTGTCGTTTACTGTCAAAATGACATCTCTGCTAGACTTCTGGCCAGTTAGTATTTCGAATTGTTGCTAGAACTTGGATTCGTCACGAGGATCAAGATCAAGACATTACAAGCATCTCTGGTCCCGTATAGCATCTATCAGATGTTGCGAGAGCGGAGAATGATCTACACGTATGGTTTCCATCGTTGTTACGATTTCCACAACTAATTGTGATTGAATTGAAATTAGCTGCCATATTTAACGCTGGAATGGCAGGAGGCCTCGCAAGTATGTGGTGAGCAAAAATGGACCACTCAGCATCCTTGAACGATCGAACAGATCTATCAATAGGTTCTGATTAGATGATCCAATATGAGTGATTGATTCAGTGACGATTATGTAGTCTATTATACTCGATCACAGATAGCTTATGGAAGTTGGAGATGAACTGAGGATTTTGAACGACGGAAACTGATCTATGACTCTGACCAGTTCTCTGCGCCGTTCCTGTTGAAGCTGTGATCACCTAAGGTTATACTCCTGCTGTTTAGGTCACCCATAATAACAGTTGGACCAAAACTGCAGGTGTACTCAAAAAGCTCGTCCAAAAATAATGTATTTATTCAAAGGCGTCAGAATTGACCCCGTTGTTTCGCGCAAAAGATTCTCAACAAACAGTTGCTTGTGAGAGAATGTTCCTACATCCACAGTTTTGACACTTGAAGGCCTCCTAGACGCTGACTGCTCCTTTGGGATGAGAAGGACATTTATAATCGGTTGCAGAGCAACAACCTTGACACAGCTTGCAGAAGGCCGTGTCCGGTGTAGCTGTGCATCTTGAGTCATATTGTATTCCTGCACACCTCCAACCGAATAATATATTCTACAATAAGTATTGGAATGGCCTATATTCTAAACGAGCGGGGAGTTTCAGAATGAAACTCATCAATAGCCTCATTTACATCGTTAAAGTCATTTAAACGCTTGAAATGGTGGCTCATGTCAATTGAGTACAGTGGACCAGTGTAAGTGTAAAGTGTCTGATTTTCCAGTAAAAATGAACAGCTGGTGTAATATTTGCTCGAAAGAAAGTAAAATAGGATATGATCAAATTCAATGTTATGAACCATAAACTTCATTACAAGTGTTTGAAAATATGAAAGGCTATTTTGAAACTTTGAAAGCCACGCAAACTGTTCACAACTAAATTTTACATGTGAATCATCTAGAACGGATCCTAGTCTAGCTTCATTTGATGAGGTGAGCATAATGTTGGAGTTCTGGTACAAATTTGATTTGGAAGTTTGAATGAGAGACTGTAAAATTCAACAATTATTAGATACTGTCGATAAATAACAAAAAAAGTTGGATGATAGGGAGATTTTGCAAGCCTTCGCTATTGCTTCGACAAAACTAACGTGGAAAACAGATTTTTTGAGAAATGCTCGCTTAATAGTGCTAGCTTGAATCACAGTGTACTTACAGGAAACTTCAAGGGATAGCAAACATTAATAACATAACAATGCATTTATCTGTGAATTCCAGTAACGGTGCCCAAAGAAAATCATTTTTGACGTTAGCGTTAACGTTTCATTGGCAGTGGCTTGCAAAAACTCCCTAATATCAATGGAGTTAGTAATAACAAAAGAAAAGCTATGCTTATAAAGCAGCGATTGTTATGAAACCCAAAATAAATCAAGATAGTAGGAAAATTAGAAAAGCAATTAGTAGAAGTATGAATCCTCCTGACTTGTAAATCGGGGTGCAAACAATGAGAAATATAAAAGATGATACAGTACTGATCGAATGTGACAAGAAAGAATATTCTTACAAAATGAAGGAAGTATTGAATAATGTAGTAAAACAAGACAACAACATGCAAATGGCAATGTTATGAGAACAGAAAAATCAATATCAATTATATCACATACAAAATTGCATTCTTGTACAATAAGGGATTCATGGGTGGAGACCATCCTTGCTTTTCTCAGCCTGATGATGATCGGTACAGAATACATTGTAGCGCACATCAAAAAGTTCAAAAAGTTTGAAATGTTGTCAGTAAGCCACATCTCAGAGAAAATAAGAACATCGTAATTATTCGTCAATGCACTGGGATAGAGCTCTTAAATTTTGGTATCAGGTCCTTACACATTTTGATTAAAAACTAGAACAGTTCAATGCAGCGAATTAAGTTTTTTGAAACAAGGCGCCAGGAGTTGTCTATGTATTTGATAATTGAATGTTTTTCACCATTGATTACCTTAGTAATTCAATACTCAATTTGCGAATATATTCTTGTTGCTTAGATAGTTTATCACTTAGTATTCTTACATTAGAGAATCTAGAATTGATAATTTCTGTATTACTCATGTAGGATAAATACTATTTTTTGCACAATTTCCGGGCAGCAAATAGCTCTTTGGCTTTTGTGTGCGCAAAATATAATTTGCGTGCGACAAGTGAACTTGAACCATCTACCGCCCAGAAAAATAAGCGTAAAATAGTAATGACTGCGCATTCGTAATAAAAATAGTATTTAAAACTCGTGCAGTATTGTTAATCAAACTTGAGCAAATGAGCGCACTCACTTACCTCGATCTCATGGGCAACCGACATCTTATCGCATTTGTTTCAGAATGTACTATTCTGCCACTTTTTGATTTACCTAAAGCTTGATTGACATTTTTGAAATTAATTTTGATTGATCTAGGCTTACTCTGCCTCTGACTCAACTGTCCTTTTGTGCTTTGTAGTTAGGAGAAGAAATGGAAGGAGGAATAATTGACAAAATTTTAGTTTCAACAGCAAAGTTATTGGTAGATGCCTCCTCACTGATATTGAACAAAAGTACATCAGATCAAACAGTCATACTTGACTGACATCAGAAACCTATATCATCTGGAAGGTACAACAACTATCATTTCGGTCAAATAAATCAAACAAAAATCAACCTGATACTAGGTTTAAAAAATAGGATAGAAAACATTTGTCATTCTACTCTTGAAGTACAATTTCTACAACGGCTGGAGAGTATATTGATCAAGAGCTCCTATTCAAGAGAACTCATCAAACGTCTTTAGTTTAACACCAGCCCAGCTGTTACTGTACGAGAATGTGTCACTGATAACGTAACAGGAAAGAACTATATATCTTTTCCCAATATTTCGAGTCTTACATCTAATGTTATCGGTTCAATTGAAGATGAAAAACATATTATTTTCGCTAAGCCAAATTTGAAAACCATCAATAAACTTTATTAAGAATCAAAAAATTGAATATCTGATCCTAATCACTCAAATTTAATTCACGAAACTCCGTGCGGTGGTTGTAGCAAGAGTCACATCGGCCAAACTCCTCAGAAATTTAGTGCTAGAATGTCTCAACACACACGAAATGAGGGGAAGTTTGACATCAATAATGAATTTGCTATGGCTATACATGTTCAAGAAATACAGCATTCTGTAGATTATGATCAAACGGTCATTTTGGATTTTTAAAACAACTATAGAGAAGATTGTTTTTCGAAATGTGTCACATCAAATTCAATTAAAATAGCACGGTAAACTATAGAACTGACTGTCAGAACTTGAGTGTAATATGCGCTCATCTCTAGGGTCTTTTTGAAAAAGGAAAAAGTTTGAGCTTGGCGCGTTTGTTTTATGACATGATTTTCTTCCCCTTTTCTTGTTGAGTTAGAGTTCGTCATTCACGTGTAGCCAGCCGTCAAAAAAATGATGTCATTACGTTGGCTGTGAATTTTGAATAATGTCTATCATAAATATGGCTTTACCGTTTGACATATAATTTCAGTTTGTGCTACCAATATTCAGTCACGTAATGAATGTATTGTCACGACGACTAGCGACAAAAAAAATTATCAACTGTTTCAAAAATTTGTATAGTTTTATTTCAAGTTATAACTATTTGTAAATTTCTTCAAAATTCATTTTAGGATAATTGTAGCGAATTATGTACGTTTTTTCAGTAGCCTTGACGAAGTAACATAATTGTTAATGAATATTCAACTTCAAATAGAAATGAGATTGGAAGGTGAATACATAATTTAAAAAAACGACATATCATCTCTGTAGTATGCTGATAATCATAGTTATATTCGCCCTTTCTCCCAAAGATATTCAAAATAAGCTCTACACTCTCAGTTCATATTGCAACAGCCTAGATCTAAAGATTAATGCAAATGAAACGCAGATTATGCATTTCCATTTGGGAAGACTTCTAAATAATAGAAGAAAGTTCACCTATGCGGGAATCACGAAATTGAGTTTTACTCACTCTACACACATCTGAGTTTACTTTTCAATACTCCAGGTCATTCTAATCAGCTCATTGGGAATTCATCATAAAACACAAATAGAATAACGGGCAGTATGAAGAATACTCTCTTAACAACGAAAGGTCTCTGCTGGGAAACTATAAACGCATTATTTGACTCGACGGTCGTACCCTCTCTCTTATACGCTGCAGAAGAATGGGCAAACAACAACTATAATTTCACAGAAAAGGAGCAAGGTAGCTATTGCAAGAGTATTCTTGGCTGCCAAAGAAGTAGACCGAACTACATTAATAGAAGAGAGATCAATAAAGACAAGTTGGGGTATCTGTCATCAAGAGAACTTTGAACAAAATGTGCTAATCTGTGGGAGCAGCAAAAATCTCTGAACAAAAAATTCCCAATATCCTGCTATTCCATAGGAATATTTTGTATGATATTGACACTACAAGAATCATCAACTCTTCCATTAATCCTCCTTCCCAAAACTACCAGTACAAATCTTATTTTTTAGTTCTGAATTTGACATATCGGTCTCTTAGGATTATAGGTCAACTGCGTACAGCAATTTTGGAAAGGCTTCGTATTTTCCATGACAGTGCACTACACAAGTTCAATAGGAATGACATCTGCTATCTATGCAAGTTGTATGAAGAAGACGATCTACGCCATTTCCTTTTCCACTGCCCTGTGTACTATGCTCCTAGGCAAAAATTTCTGAAGAAGTATATAGAAAAAGCCTCTGAACCTGAGCTACAAAAAGACCCTTTTCAGCGACCTAACAACTGAAAAGATATACATAATGTTTTTGATTTAGTGGGCATCGTCTTAAAAATAAGATCTTTCATATTAAACGAATAATTTATATTTTACTGTGATCAGCGATAACAACTGATTCAACCTCAATGTAAACTGGAATCGCTACTGCTATGTACCTTTATCATTGTATAGTTTTTTTTTTCGAAAGCAAATATATGTTCTTAATATTTTAATCCCATTTATTCTCACTTTTCTGGTTTTCTACATTGTTGTATACATCGGCTTAAAAGGCAAGCACGTATATCACACTATGATAAGTATTGCATATAATACAATATTTGAATGAGTATGATACATATATATAATTTTTTTTTTTAGTCCATCGCTGAGTATTGGGTGTTGCACGCCTCATCATAACGGACTGTATACTTTGTTTGGTCTGCTCCGGTACTCCGTTTGTTAGCTTGGTATTAGTTAATCATAAGAACTTCTTGTTGTTATGTTTAGTGTGCTGCGTATTATCCTGCATGTATTTAGTAGAACGCTTTTTTGTAAGAGTACATAGGTGTTTCTTGGCATGTCTATTGCTTCGAGTGCTTTGAATAGTTTCACTGGGATTTCTCCTGTTGCATCTATTATAATTGGTACTATATTCAGTATTTCAACGTCCCAGATTCCTTCAAGTACTCCAGCTAATTATGTATCTGTATCTATTAATTTTAGCTTTTCTTGTTTCTTCGATGTTAGTTGCATGCGGGACAGCAATGTCAATAATTTGAGCATGTTTGGTTTCTTTATTCACGTATAGTGGAGTAACGTTAGACCTAAAAATGTGAAAACCTCAGAACCCGGTTCCATGAAATATTTTCGATTGCATTGCTAAAAGCTCGAATGAAAAAGTTCATCCTTCAAAATTCTCAGATCTTTATTACAACAATTTAGAACAACAAATAAATCGGAAAATAAGAAAAATATTGAGTAAAAAATTTTGCAATGAAGATTTCAATTTAATATTCAATACATGATATTCACATAATAGATAACTCCAATATTCATATACATTTTTTGAAATGAAATTAGAAAATTCACTAAAAAAAAAATTGGTAGTGAGGCAAGGTGCTCAATTAATTATCTATTAGCAGTTAGTGATTTCATGTCAATAACTCTCTAACAAAATAAGTTTGTCAGATAAATTTAATTTTACAATAACTCCTATGCTTCCATGATATTCGTAAAATGTTTCATCGATTTAGGACCACTGGTTGAGAAAAGAACTGATTATTTGTTCCAAAGGAGCCAATGCGACAAATAAGTCCACTGATATCTAGAGATTCTGCGTCTATAATTCATTAATCAAAATTTATTGACAACTGAATATTATTTCACACTTACTGCTATTCTTTCTTGATATTTATACAAGGTTTGATCACTATAGCGCCACTGGTTTTGTGATAAAATTTTGTTTCGTTTCGTAAGAGGCAGTGCGACTTATATTTCTAGTTGGAATTTTCAGGTTCCAAATTGACAACTAATGCACATAAATGTATTGATAATTTATTTTTATTTCATGGTCGCACTCATTCCTCCATAATAGTATCGAAAAGTCTGATTTTTGCAGTGCCACTGATTCAATAATAAATTAATTAATTTTTTGGAAGTAACTGATGAATCTCAACTTATTTCAGTATTTTCAGATTTCAGTCAAAACAACAAGAGGAAAAAAGTTATTGGGGACTAGATTTCATTTTATAAACTCTGCTATCCTCCTTTGACAAGCGTATACAGTCTTTTTAGTTCAGGACAATTAGTTAAGAAAAAAATTGACTGATTGCGTCAAAGGTCAAACATTTGGCAAATACAAACTCCATGTCAATTTCTCTTGAGCAAAAACAGTTTGTCGGAATATTTCAATTTGGCAATAACTTCATTGCTTTCTTCATATCCATACAAAGTTTAATTGACTTGGAGCTAATGATTCAGAAACAAATTGACTGATTGTTTCAAAGGTTTGGAGCTCATCAAAGTATTGGCAACTACTGACTCCATGCCAAGAACTTTTGAACAAAAACAGACTATTGGATTGATTTCATCACTTGTATGCTTCCTCAATATTTAGTCAGATTCTCGTCGATCTGAGATCATGGTTTCCTTAAAAACTGATTATTTGTTTCGAAGGAGTCAATGTGACTGATAAATATATTGGCATTCCAAGATTTTATTTTTATAATTTATGAAGGAAAATTTATTGACAACAGAATATTTCTCTACAGTTACCTCTATTCTTCCTTGTTATTCACTCAGAGTTTCATAATTATAAGACCACTGGTTTTGTAATAAGATATTGTGTTGTTTTCGAAGAAAGCATTGCGACTTATAATTTCACCTAGTATTTTCAGATTCCAAATCGATAACTTTAGAACAAATATATATTAAGACTTGATTCTTATTTTGTGGCCAGCCTTATACTGCCTCAGTATTTGTTCTAAGTCTTGTTCATGTAGGGTTACTGATTTAATTATAAATTTATTATTTGTTTGAAAATAATTGATCATTTCAATTTATCTTGACATTTCCAGATTTCAGTCAATACAGCAAAGAAAAACACGTTTTCACCTAAATTTCCTTGAGGCTCCAAGAAGAAGAAAGTACATACCAGTTAGTACTATGCGTAAAACCGAAACTGGGAGGCAAAAATAATCTTGTTATCAAAAGAAAATGGATGAAAGCTTCTAAGAGTTTATAATTATTCATGCAAATAATTAAAAAACTGAAATCGGAAAAAAATTATGGGTGAACATTTTCGTATTTAGTGCAAAGAATACATTTCGAGAGATTTCAAAGAAACTTGTTTGGTGGATCCGGGTTCCGAGGTTTAAACTTGAGGATACTCCACTAGTAGACTATATCAGGCTTATTATGGCGTATGTGGTAGTCTGTATCAAACATTCTATCCCAGTATAGCTTTTTCATAAGGGTGTCTTTTATGTTCTCTGTGCTATATTTGTAGTATGGAAGCTCTTCTTTCAGTGGATTGATCATTAGTGCGAAGTGTTGGTGTATAATTTTTGCTATATTATCATGTCTCTGCGTATACTTTGTGGCTGGCAGTTGTTCACAGTCATCATATATATGTTCTTCTGCTTCATTGCACATATGATATCTATCTTTGATGGTGTAATCTTCCATAACGTGACGTTTATAGCTCCTTCTGGAGATGACTTGGTCTTGAATTCCCAGTATGAATCCTTCCATCTCACAGAACATGTTACCATTTGTAAGCCATGCGTGTGTTACATCTGTATCTATATGATTGTTGTGTATGTTTGCTATATATTCTCCGTATCTTGGTTTCTGCTTCCATTCATGAGCTTTCTCTTGGTCAGTAACTTGTGGTGCTATTGGTTTTTACATTTCTTGCTATAGCTTAAGTGGCGTGCAGTTGTTGTCAGCTTTCTGTAGTTCTTCATAAGCTAGATGATCTACTTGAGTGTAGTATGCATTGTTTAAATAAATAACTCCTCTACCTCCTAGATGTTTCGTCAGATGAAAACGTTCCATGAAACTTCTTGGATGGTGGTTTCTGTATTTGGCGAAAAGTACTTAAAGTCTTCTATTGACTTTTTCAAGCTCAGTTTGAGTTCATAATATTACTCTAAAACTGTTATCAATATTATTATCATTATTATTCATGTTCCTTTATTTTTATACTTATTCATACAATAAATGTATAAACGGCTCCGAGGAGTAAGTAGTATACAATACGTGTCCTTATTGTGTCATAATTAATCGCATTGCAAGTGAAATGATTACATGATCTATTTATACTATCATTATGGAGAAAATCCCTGTTGCGGTGATCAGATATCAAAGGCCTGGTGTGCTCAGTGATATATCATCCATTCCACGGATTGCTGTATTCGTTTATTCATCTCCCTTTTTTTATTTCGTATCAGGTTTTTTCCAATGATGTTCGTCTTCTGGTGGACTGGCGATTCCTGGAGTATGAATTTCAACCTGTAAGCTGCCGTCGTTCCGTCTCTTTTGTGAGTTATTAATTGTTGATTTACGGTAATTTTTCTTGTATTTTCGTCAGTTTTCTATGTTTAGTATCTGCCGTACAGTACGACATGTTTCTAGAAGCGTTGTTTTCTGCAAGTTCAGTAGTATATCTGGTGGCATGCGAATCTCGTCAAGGTAACTGTGAAGAGTCCTTGGGATTTCACCAGTGACTCCAATAATAATTGAGATGATTTTGACTTCTTCTGTGTTACAGATTTCTCTTACTTCTCTTGCTAATGCTGTGTACTTAGCGATTTTCTCTTTTTGGGTCTTCTCCACGTTGGTGATATGTGGTATAGCAATATCTACTAGGTACGTTATATTTTCCTCGTAGTCACTGTATACAATATCTGGCATGTTATATCGAACTGTATGATCCGTGAGAATTTGTCCATCCCAGTATAGTTTCCCCTGTGCTGATATAATTACATTCTCTGGTTGCTGTTTATAATGAGGAATTTTGATTGATTTAGCTAACATTCTCGCTGCCAGTTGCTGATGTATTATTTGCGCGACTTCAATATGTCTTGCTGTATACTCGGTTGATGCTTATGTACTTATTAGGTAGTCTATTTTCTCGCGCGCAGCTGAACACATACGGCATTTGTCGTCAACTAGCGTTGGGTCTTTGATCACAAATTTTCTATGATTCTTTTTGTTGATAACCTGGTCTTGTATTGCGCATATAAAGCCTTCCGTTTCTGAGAATATATTTCCTGTCTGTAGCCATTTTACACTTGCACTCTGATTAATATGATATTCAGGATTTTCAAGGTTTGCGATGTATCCTCCATGCAATTCTTTACCTTTCCATGTGTTCATCTTGTCGATATATTATTAATACCATTTTACATTTCTCTATTTCTCTACAAGTGAAAATAGAGTACTACAGCATATAAATGCAGGTAAGTATCCTCGTGTCTTTCTACTCTTCTATTTTTATTAGGTCTCGCCAAGAACTCTCCTCACTATGCTGCAGGTATGGACAAATACAGATTTTTGTATTGGAATGTACAGATGTTTGTTTGATTGCCGTAATTTCAGGCTATTATATATTTCACGTCGAATTTCACCAGTGCAGCCAACAATAATAGGTATTATTCTGACTATTTCCATCTTCCACATATCTTTCACTCCATCCGCAAGCGGCAAGCAATTATTAACTGTTTCAGCGTGTGTTTTCTGAATGTTATCAGGTAGTGGTACAGCTATGTCGATAATGTAGGTGATCTTCTCTTTTTTCAGGGTGACAACAATGTCTGGGATGTTAATGTTTATCCTCTTGTCCGTGATTATTTTTCTGTTCCAGTATAGTCGAACTTGTTCATTCTCGCAGACTGGTGATGGCACGTATGAATGGTCTGGGAAGTATTTGAACTTAAGTGCTCTATGTATTATGCACGCTACATTGTTATACCTATCCGGATATTGTTTCGTCGCGAGGACTGAGCAGCCTCCTATAATATGGTCTAAGGACTCCTCTTTCTCGCCGCACATCCTGCACTATATATTTGTGAGAGGGTCTTTCAATATCCTGCATCTCTAACTTCTGGTTGATATCACCTGGTCTTGTATAGCCACTATGCACCCTTCGGTTTTTCTGTAAATATTACCTGTGTGTAGCCACATTTGGAATGCCTCTGTATCTATATGGGTCTTGTGTAGATTTACCTTCCGTACATAAGCTTCGCTTTCGACGCTTCTTTCAGCTCCTACACTGTTAGGACTTCTCCCATTTGGTCTGAGTTTGCTTCACAGAGTTTGAGCGGTGTGAGGCTCTTGCCCATTCTCACTTTAACTTGATGGATTCTGCTCGCTTCTGCTTTCTCACGAGAGTATATTCTTAGGTCCTCCAGTTGCTGATGATGTCGAGTTAGCGTACTGGGAATGCCTTGTCCACCACTTTTTCGCGGGAGATGAAACCGCTCGACCGCCGAATGCGGTTGGTGACCTCTGTACTTCCTGAATTCCTTTCTTGTAATAGTGTCAAGAGCATGTAGCTTTGTTTGCCTCCAGGTGAGTATTCCAAAGCTGTACATTAGTACCGAAGTTGCAAATGTGTTAACAGCTTTGGTGATGATTATTGCAGAAAGTTCCTTTTTCAGGATTATTCTTAGTCTATGCACTTCGGTATTCTCAACCTTTTCCTTGCATTTCACCTGTTCTATTCCTCTACTTTGATCGTATCCCAAGTATTTGTAGGTGTCGTCTTCTTTCATGTCATCCATCCGGCCTTGGTGTCTCACTTCATATCCCTCGTTTCTCAACAATTTTCTCATACCATGCAGCTTATTTTGCATTTTTCAAATCTAAACTGCATTTGGATATCGGCGCTGAACTGGCCTACTATCTGCAGGAACTTTTGCAGGTGATCTTCTTGTGTGGCGTATATTTTAAGGTCATTCTAATACCATAGATGGTTGAACTTGGTACCATCTATGAAGTATCCCTTGTTTTGTGCTCGAAGAAGCGTTGTCAAGGGTTTCAGGGCCAGACAAAACCACAAAGGACTCAATGCGTTACCCTGGAATATTTCAGTGCTTCCTCTAACGGTGTTTAAGGTTAATGTTGTCTCCCAGTGCTGCATGGAGTGTTTCAGGAACTTGACAATAAGACCTTCCACTTTGTAGACTACTAGACATTCGAGCAGCCAGCTGTGAGGGATGCTGTCGAAGGCTTTTCTGTAGTCGACATAGGTGGTGCAAGGTGTTTTGTTCCCCTGTTTGGCATGGCTAGTAACTACCGTGTCTATAACTAATTGTTCCTTACATCTTTTTTTTTTTCCTGCACCCTTCTTGTTCTTTATCTAGGAGTTGATTTGCTTCGAGGTGTTGATAGATGTTGTTCGCAATGGTGGACGTGAGAACTTTGTACAATGTAGGTAACAGGTTATTGGTCTATATTCCGCTGGATCAGGGCTTATCGGACTCGTCTTAGGTAGTATGTAGGTAGGATTGGGGTTTACTTAGGACATCTGTGAGTTTTCCTGCAAGCTGCGCGTTGGTTGAATCAAACTTTTTCAGCCAGAAGTTTTGTACTCTATTTTGGCCAGGGGCTCTACAGTTGTGGGTTTTCTCGATAGATATTTTCAGAACCTCAACACTTATCTCCTATTTAAGCATAGTCTGTAGGTTTGACGTGCTTTTCCTCCCGTGGATCAACCATTTATTCCGTTTGTGCTCCACAGGATTATTCCAGATACCTTCCCAGTATTGTGTGATATCTGATTTTTCTAGCGTTTGATCCGCGTCGTCAATTGCGATTGGCTCTGTTTAATTCTTATTGAAAGCTTTTTCATTACTTATGAATAGGAGATTATGTTGTCTTCGCTTATCACTGAGCCTGTGTCCTGAATTTCCACAACTTCCGGATTGTCTAGTGATCTATACTTTTTTGTGTTTCCTGCAGATTTATTTTTGCACTCTCTTACTGGGGCTGGGCGAAGGCTTAGTGCCAGTATGCCTATCTCTTGCCTCAGCGAGTTTATTATTGCCTGCATCCTCCTTTCCCATGGAGCCATATTGCCTGCTCTTCTTGATTTGGGTTCGTGTCTGTTGTTTGTTGATGCCACATCAGAGCTGTCTTCGCTCCAACATATATGAGTGTTATTATTATTATTTTTATCATAAATGATAAATAACTCAAAATCACTCTATTTGATGAGTAAATCCTTCCCCGGAGCTCATAACTATCTATAAGCTAGCCATGCAACAACATTCTTCTACTAGTATTCTCAACTAAAAGACTCAACTATCAGAATCAAATAGTTTTATTCCATTTACTCATTTATTTATTGATAATTCACTCTACAGGTTGAAGAACCCAATTACAGAGGGGCCATGAACTGTGACGATGTTGCTGAGTCACCTCGTAATTTACAACAAAAATTGTACATGTACTGTTGGTCTAGCGGTTAGCGTGCTCGCTCACTGCGCCAACGACCGAGGTTCGAGACCGCACCAAGTAAACTTTTATATTTTTATTTTTGATTCAAATTCGGTATGCAGCAAGTCCAGACTGAAAAATTCAATACTTAATGGATAGGCAGTACATAAAGCCTCCGACTTCGAAGAGAAGTGAGTTGAACCGTAGCGCCTACCTACAGTTGAGCTCCTTAGTCAATATACTCAGTCAGTTAGTATACCCAGTCAGTTAGTATACTCAGTCAGTTAGTATACTCAGTCAGTTGATATCCCCCGTCAGTCAGTACAGTCAGTACACTCAGTAGTCAGTCAGTATACTCAGTCAGTCAGTATACTCAGTCAGTCAGTATACTCAGTCAGTCAGTATACTCAGTCAGTCAGTATACTCAGTCAGTCAGTGTACTCAGTCAGTATACTCCGTCAGTCAGTACAGTCAGTACAGTCAGTAGTCAGTCGGTATACTGAATCAGTCAGTACAGTTAGCAGTCAGTCAGTATCAGCCAGTAGATTCAGTCAAGTAGTCGAATATTTAGACGAGCGGTCAATCACTTGATTGTTACAATAGTTTTGTTGACACTATTTGACATTGTTGAGACGGTCTAGCAATAGAAAATATTATTGCTGTTATTTGTGTATTATCTTTAATGTTTATTTTCAAATATGATAAATAGAAATATTTCATTTCTGGTAAAAGCTGTTACTCTTTTGTTGCGTGTACCTCGTTCTCCTTTTTCAGCAAGATTTCAGAAGCCTGGACATCATACCTCCACAAAGCTACCTTGGCACGTACAACAGCCTGTCGCTCCGTTAGTAAATGGCGCCCGAGCATTGAGTAAAAGTAAGCGACAGGCCAAACAGTTACACATATTTCTGACGTTTCAAGCGGGAACGTTACAGAACATAGACAGATACAAATGGAATGTTTCAAAACGTATACAACAAAAGAATTGTCAGATAAACGAAAACATTACCTATATATAACGGCTGAAAATGCAAGAAATAATTTACCATGGTTTCCTAAAATTTAAGAAACTGATCATTGAAAATATTGACTGTTCCTAGAGTCAAATTTAGATTATTAAATTTCATACAGATCTGTCTAACGGAAGACTCAAGTTCATAATTTGTCCTTGGAGTAGGGTAGGAGAGTATGAAGTTGGCGCGCGATCTTGGTACATGGAAGTTAAGATGACTGAAGATAATAGGATCGTCCATCACATTATTTATTATTTAATGCAAATTAAGACAGGACTGAATTGGCCTACGATCGTCCAAGGACAAAACACCGAACTCAATGAGGCAGTTGTTGTAGTTGAACTTGTTAAATGATGGATATGATCTATATCTCTCAAAAAAGCAATATCTTAAGAATTTTCCCTGGATTGCCTCAATTGGGTCAATGTGTTTATCATAGATAGGACTCAACACCTACAGTATTCAAGCTTAGACCTTACAATAGAGTTATATAAAGACTTCAAAGTTTGCAGGCTGTGGAAAGACCGTGTATTTCGGATGACAAATCCAAGATTTCTGTGGGATACTTTTATCAAGGAGTTATAATGTGGTAGTAGAGCTAGTCCATCATCAAAAAGTATGCCCAGTTCATTGAATGCAGTAACCTGTTCGAGATTACAATCATACATTTTGTATTGATGCACAATGGATGACAGTTCTACAAAATATGTCGTAGCCTCACATTCATCATAGTTAAATGATAATTCAGACTCAGAAGACCAAACTAGAACATTATCAATGTCACATTGCAGTTCTTCACAATCTTCAGTTGTGTTAACGGTTCGATAAAGTCTCAAATCATCTGCATACAGTAGAATATTTGAAAACTCCTCGGATAACATGATGAAGAGTGGATGGAATCTGATCAACAGTATTAAAAATGGTAGTAAGAATATTTTCAATATGAAAATATCGCATGATAATGATACATATGATGATCCGCAGGAAATTGCAAATTTGTTTAACAACTTCTCCAGAGACACTCCTCTACATAAATACAGTTGTATCCCGGGGGTTGATGCTAATGGTCGCAAAAATACCGCCTCTAACACTACAAATTTTTTTCTCACTCCATCTGTGAGGATGAGCTGTCAGATATTATGAAGACTAGGATTAAATATAAAATTTCAGCAGGCCATGATGAGATACCTAATTCTTTTGTAAAATTGGTATCTGAATACGTTGTAGCCCCACTTACACATATTGTAAGTAATTCTTTTGAATCTGATGTTTTTCCCGGTAAACTTGAACTAAATGAAGTTATAACGGTTCATAAGAAAGGAACAAATCTTTTATGAATAACTAAAGGCCAGTTTCCTCAGCTTCAATTTTTTCTAGAATTCTAGAATTCTGTTTTTTGAATAGATTTAGATGTTTTCTAGAAAAAAAGTGATATCATCTCTAAATATTGATATGGTTGCAGAGCGAATAGTTCAACAATGAACGCTTTCCAACTTCTATATAATAAAATCACTGATTTTCTGAGTGAGGGTGAGTGTCCAGTCGGTATATTTTAAGACATCAATATGTATCATCTACTTATTCAAATGAGTCTGGCCCAAACACGGCAAACTAAGGACAACTGATAATTGATGACGATCTTCCGCAGGGGACAATCCTCGCTCCTGTTTTTTTTATTCACTATATTAACGACATTATAACAGTGATACCTGATGACTGCACTCCTATTCTCTACGCAGACGATACTTCTCTGATTATATCCCATAAAAACGAGCACTTCCTTATGGTTAGATGTAATTCAATTATGAACTCTATTTCATCCTGGTCCCATTAAAACAGACTGTATTTAAATCAATCAAAAACTAAAATACTACGTTTCCATAACTACCAAAACTTGAGTAATAATCAAATTGCTTTGAACTTCAAAGACAAAGAGGTGTCTAATGCGAATACTACCAAATTCTTGCGTTTAAATATCAAAGAAAATCTCAATTGGAAACCCCGCTCAATAGTACTTATAAGCCAACTGAATTCGATCTGCTATCAAGTAAGGCACTTAAAAGCTTATCTTAATGTTTTATCATGCTGATGTGGAGTCGAGACTCAGAAATGGTATCTGTTTTTGAAGCTCCTCTCAAATATGCCAGGAGAGGATTATTCGATTTATGGCTGCTGTAGGACAAAATATTTCTTGTAGAAATATGTTTGAAAAATATCATACTCTCACAATTATCAATATTAAGTTTTACGTGCCAATTTGGCCTTTGGTTATTTTTTTTGTTGGGTTAAAATCTGGAATTGAAATTTGGTTTAATTTGGGTCTCCTTCTTTTGGTCAACTTCATTTCTTACTTTTGGTTAAAGATATTTTAGTTTTCAATTCTATAGTTTCAATTCATATTTCAAATTTTTTGTTTCGTTTCTCTTCTTCAAGATCATTTCTATTTCTTTGGTTATAGTCCAGTCAAAATAGACATTCACCCTTGCATAAATTCCCAAGAAGCTGAAAATTGACATGAACGTCAACGATACTATTTTAATGAAATTGTGAAAAGTCCCCAACGATCTCGTGTGTGCAAAAAATGTTATGCGAGGTCAAAGTTCGCAAAAATAGGTTTTTTGAACTTTTTAGTGGAACGATCAGTTTTATGTTATAAATAGCTCAAACACAAATTGTAGATCTTTCAATTCTCTACAAAAATGGTGACTACTTCTTTTTTCCTAAGATCTACCATTTCTGAGAAAAGCCATTCTTAAGTTATATTCCCCATAATATGCACACGTTTCCACGCCACCTATGAGTAAGTGTACTTGGCGCGAATTTTCCAATGTGGTTTTCCCGGAAGGCCTACTTTACGGTCTTCTTATTGAAGTTTAATATAATATTAGTTCTTCTTATTCAACTTCTTCTTCATCTTCATCTTCCTGAGTTGACGTAAATTGTTCAAATAGCGATTCAACAATTGTTTTATCGTTGATGTAAGGATTCTCTTCTGTTGAAGATTTAGTATTCAAACACGACTGGCTCTGACAGCTGGTGCATGCTGGTGAACAAAGTCAGCTTACTTCTTTGCAGCTGAATTTCGAATTACTCTCCTTTGTGCAGTTATAAAAAATAGTATTAAGGAGCTTTTCTGGTGCAGGTGGAAGTAGAGTATGGATTGATTTCAATATATTATTTATTAGCTTTCAACCCCATTCTTTTGGGTCCAGTTGATTTGCAAGCCATACTCGAAGCTGCTAATATACTTGATAAAAATGTTGATGAGCAGAAGTCTAGGTTGGAGGAAGACAAGCTTATTGAACACGTTTTTCATAACGTGTATGTTTTGCAAAAGATACGTAACGTAATTTATATATGCAAGTAATTTAAAGTAAGTAATAGACGGACACTGCTACGTTGACAATTGAACAGCAGACAGATGCTGCTTAAGGCCACATTTTCATCACTGGCGCAACAGCCTTTGTAAGGGCCTAGGCCTTCATAATCGGTATCATCGAGCCGCGGTATAACACCGCCGTACTGCCGATCAGAATTTCGTGCCATTGCTACATATTTTAAGGTGTATATGTAGGCAACCTGTAGCATCCGAGTGTGATGATGCAAGTAGCTGCATTTTTCATTCTTACGATAAATCACCCATTGTCGGTGAGTGGATTCAAACCTGCGACCTCTTGGTCGAGTGACGTCACAGCATGTATAGATGAACAAACACGCTAGGCCATTCGCACACATGGTCACATAAAATGAGGGACTGGGTTTCTTTCCATTTCATATTCTTAGAATTGTCATACAATATCAATGTACGAGTACTAGTTACGCGGAACAACAGTTTGACCTATATTATACGTCTATAATGTACATAGGCAGCGTAGTCATGCATATTATTAAGAATATAACTCTAGAATGGCTTTTTCTCAGAAATGGTAAGTCTTAGGAAAAAAGGAATTGAGACTATTTTTGTAGAGAATTGAAAGATCTACAATTCTTATCTCAACTACTTTTATCATAAAATCAACCGTTTCACATAAAAACCCGGAAAATCCATTTTTGTGAACTTTGACCTCGTATAAAAATTTTTGCACACATGGGATCGATGGGGACTTTTCACTACTTCATTATAAGTGTATTTCTAACGTTCATGTCGATTTTCAGCTTCTTGGGAATTTATGCAAGGGTACCCCTATTTTTGAGACTAACTTGACTGGACTATTATATTAGAAACGTGTATTTTTGTTTATTTCTGTCAATTAAGTCTCAGTTCAAAATTTTGTAATTGTCAATATTGTAATGCGCGCGCTATAGTCAGTGACGTTACTCAGTTTTGTTTTTAAATTAATAAAAACGAATTTTTCCTATTTAAGTCCAGTCGTCCGAAATTGACTTGACTGAAGTCGTCACTCTACAGTTGGTCTTCAACTACTGCAGTACATTTTATTTATTTGTAACAAAATTTTTGAAGAATCGCTTTCTTGTATATTGCCTCGCGCAATTCTCTAGGAGGGATAAAAAACTAGCTTTTCATTGCTTCGTGGAACATTTTGGGCATTTGATGCAGTTTTGTGTTGCTCCGCAAGCATCTCCATTGTTGGAGGATTATAAAATTTTGTGCACTATATCGCTTTTTTTTCATGCATAGCTGAGCTACTTTGGACCAACATCTCGGCTACGGAGTGCCTGAACCATCTAGGCACCCTCTTTTCCAACCTTTGACCCTGGTGTGACGTCACCAGATTTCCTGAGCAAGTCCGAAACAGAAAATATCTGCTCAAGGCGTCCATCTTGGTGTGACAGACCAATAGAGGTCAACAAACTCCAGCAACCAACCGGAAGTGACAGCTAAGTGGCATTACGTTCGTGGTATTGTTTTTCCATTCTGACTGCAGATACTTTTTTCCTCTTCATTATTACTTATCCACTTTGGGTAGCCAGGCCGCCCTACACGGCTGAATTTGATTAACTTTTGCTTACTGTTTTTTTGCGTGGTCATTTGGACCACGCTGTTATTTCGTAAATTGTATAGGGTCAGTCGACGAAGTAGTTTGTTCTTTTTACGCTTATGTGGTATACTTCGCTGTGAACTCGATTCGAGCGAAGAAGGGCCAAATTTATTGTTGTAATTCTTTTCGGTATACTCACAGACGTACACGCGAATTGTTCCGCATTTTCATTTACTTTGTTTTTGTATTTTTCTGTACAGCGTCGAGGGCTCTAACATATTTTAGCAAAGCTTATTCATGTTCATTAATTTTTGCGCTACTCAGGAATTAGGTCATTGTAAGAGCTACTATTCACTTTATTTATATATTTTTGGGTTATTCAGGCGCGTAATTTGAATTCATTTATTCCGATCACTTTCATTCAGTTTTTTTGCACTACTTAGGTGCGTTGTTAAAATTATTTATTCCAATTGAATTCATTCATATTGGGTAAGTCCCCTTTTCTTATTGAATGATAACTGCCCATACTTTTTTTTCAGCAGTGTAGAAGAGAGCGTTATTTCTCTCGGTGAGCTCGAGGTAAGTTGCTGTTTGAATTATATCAAATTGTTTGGGAGTCAGCAAACAGATTGACGCTGACAAACAGAATATTGACACCCATTCTCCTATTTCCCAATTATTACTTTCAACACCCTAGTTTCAGGTATATTCGTGATTGAGTACCTTGGGAAAAGTAAGTTCAACTACATGGCGCCCTACTATTCATTCTTTCACCCAAATTTTATTGTATATATTCTGCTGAAGCTAGCCTCATTTCATCCAATTGTTTTCCCTCAGTCTGAGCTAGACTTACGTAGAATTTTTTGAAGTCATTTCAAGCTTAGCATTCAGATTTTACTTAATATTATATATTTGAAACTTGTGTTTCAATTCTCAGTAATGAAACTGATTTCCTTGAGAATAGTGAAAAGTATCATCATGACACTAGAAATAAATATGAATTTTATGTTCCTAGATCTAGGATCAACATCGTCAAAATAGCTCCTGATCGGGTTGGTCCACAGTCATACAATAAACTTCCATTGTACAATAAAAATGCAGATGATGTGAAAAGAGTTAAAAATATGTTTTCATAATACCTGCATTGAAACAACGCATTTCAACGCCTGTTTTGTCAGTCGAAACAAGATAATTTCAGACAAATGCGAGTGTAGCCGGACAGAAACACACTTGTTTCTGCCTTAGGGGAGAAACAAGCTTGTTTCTGCCCACTGAATTTGTTTTTCACATCGTTTTATCCCTGGCAGAGTCGCATTTGCTCATTGTCAATCTTTAAATGAAAATCATATAACCTCATTTAATTCGACAGTTGTATTCGTAACTGTAGATTGAATCAAAAAGAGGATTAGTACTAAGAAAAAAAAATATGAATACGATAATTTCAAGTACACCACAACAACTTATGGATAAAGCACAAGCAGCTACTCTCCACTTGTTATCTGCAAAATCAAAAGAAAAATATTTATTTTCTCATGTAAAATTTGTAATATGGAAAGTTTCAATGCAGGTATTATGAAAACTACAGTGTGTGGCACAGAACAAAACACGATTTCAGCCGAGGGTGATGCCAGCCCTTGCTTCGCTCGGGCAAGCAATTCTCACTCTCAGCTGAAATCGTCTTGTTTCGTCCCTAGCCACACAAAATACTATTAAATTGTGTTTAAAGAATCATAATTTCCACGATTTCCAGGAATTTGATAGAGTATTATAATCTTCAACCTGTTTTCTGTGTTCTGACTTCCTCTAAACACTATGTTTGTACCATTATCATTATTATTATCATGATTATTCTCTAAATTCACTTTCAGGAAACAAGCGGAAAAGATGATACTTCCGTTCCTTCCCAGGTTTTCTGGCTTCTTCTTGGAGAAGCTCTTCTTCTCGCTCCAGCGACATAACATGTCGCCAAGGTTCGAGAAACTTAAGTGAGCATTTTCCTTTTTATGTGTGCTGCACCATATATAGCTGTCTTCTGTAATTCCACAGGTATTTGGTTCCCGGGAAGCTCTGCAACATCTATCTCAAACTCTTTGTCCACGTATCCAGTTCCTCCTATGATTATTGGAGTTATTCCAGTCTTGATCTTCCACGTTCTGCCCATTCATATGCAAATATTCTTATATTTTAGTTAATTGTTTGCGTCTCTGAAAATAATGTTTTCATCCGCAGGTCTATACTTCTATGATAATTGTCTTGTTGGTACTCCTCACTATTATGTCAGGTCTATTCGCCAGGATTGTTCTATCGGTCTGGATTGGAGTGTCGTACAGAATTGTTGTTTTTTTTATTCTCACTCGATGTCACTTTATCCGGTTTAGGATTATACCAATTATCTGTGTTCGTAGGACAATTGAAATGTTTACACAAATTGTAGAGTATTTGATTACACACTTGGTTATGTCTATTGATATACTCTGATTCAGCCAGTTTTGAGCATCCAGATATAATATGGTAGATCGTTGCGTCTGCCTTCTTGCAAATCGTGCATGTGACATTTCCAGCGGTGCCATGAATCCTTGAAGAAGTGTATCTTGTCGTGATGGCTTGTTCTTGTGCCGCCATGATTAGTTCCTTCTTTTGTTCTTCCGGATGCTAGCCACTTGAATGATTCTATTGGATCAAATGCTATTTTTCCATATCTCTAAGTTTTCGGCCATGCATTGGTTTCATTCTATACGTTTCGTGAATTCTCTTGATTGTTTCAGATTTAAAGTTTTGAGTTTTCAGTGTTATCTCGTCTAATTGAGAATATTTTGTTCTCTATCTTTTTTGCTGTCTTTTGTAATGACCAGTTCAAGGGTAGACTTTTGTCGTACAATTAGATATTTTCAAGAATTGGGCCTGTCGTGCTTTGGTACCTATGTAATAATGCGAACTAAATTTTGAGTTCTAGAATGCCGATTCTAGCTGCTGTAACCCTCTTCCTCCCATTTTCCTTGAAACGTACAGTCTTTCGACATCTTGTTCTGGAAGTGACTGGCCATTCATTGTCAGTGATTCTCGTGTTTTTCTGTCTATCTTTTTTACTTCGAACAATGTCCATTCGATAATCCTAGAGCTGTATCTCATGACAGGTACAACTAAGGTTGATATTTCATGAAATTCATTCTTGCATGTTGATTTAGTGCCTAGGATCTTTCGAACTCTCGTAAAGTATTCTTTCTTTATCTCTCCTCCCATTTTTGCATGATGAATTTCATTTCCTTCTTCTATACCAAGGTATTTGTATGCCATTTCAGGTTCTAGAGATTTTATACTCTCTTCATCATTTTTTTCACATTTTCTGTTCAAACTAGACGGCCTCGTTGAAAGGTTGCTATTGCACATTTGCTTAGGCCAAATTTAATTTTAATATCTGTCGAGAATTTCTCCACCACACTCAACACTTTTCGCAATTCAGTCTTACTTTTGCTTGTTATTTTGAGATCATTCATGTATAGTTGATGCGTTATGGGTGTCTCACCTTCTTTTAATTCATATCCAGTTGCTACATTGTTGATGAGTGTCATGAGTGGTGCTAGTGCTAAACAGAACAGTATTGGGGATAGAGAATCGCCTGTAGTTCTTCGGGTCTTTGAGATCTCCATTTTTTAGCAATAGTTATGTTTTGTCCTTTGCAAACCATTCAGGTATTATATAAGGGTCTTCTATCAACATATAACATATAAACTATCGTAAATATGGCGGGCAACGATAGTAAGCTGTGCTTTCAATGTAAAGAAAAAATTACCACAAGCGATGAATTAATTGTTAATTGTAGTGGAAAGTGTAATGAAATATTTCATATGCCTTGTGCCAATTTAAAAAAAAAGTGAATTCAATGTTTTAATAGGCAATAAGCAAATCAGCTGGACTTGCATGAAGTGCTTGAACTCAAATACAGTGTCACCTGTGCCTATAGTAGAACAATGTATTTCACTTATAAAAGCGCAAGAAATCACAATACAAAAGTTAACGAATGAAATTAAAGCCCTTCGTGATAGGTTTGATAGTGTGATTAGTGTTAGACTTGAGAATAAGTCTATTTTTTCAAATGACATTGAAGTTCAACCTTCAAAAAAACATAATCACATCACACCTGGAGATGGTGCTGGGGTAAACAATACCGACAATATCGACTCAGCTCAAGCCACCAGTACTAATCAAATCAATCTAATTAAGAAACCGATGAAAAAGGAATCAGTTATTCGACCTGTCAGTAAACAAAACAATATGGAGACTTTTGCATCAAAGTTGAAACTGAGGTCCGATATTGCTGATACTGAATAGGTGCAAACGATTTCGCGTACTGAACAAAAAATAACAAATAATTATCGGCTCTAATATATCGAATAATAATGCAAAACTGAGATGTGCTGATAAATTTGCCTGGCTTTACGTCGGCAAGGTACTAGTCCGTGAGACAGCGCCTAAATTTTTTGTTGATTACCGCTCATTTGAAACTTTGTGAGTGGCTTCATTGTGATGAGTCCGACAACTTTTTCATTCAGCAAAATTCTAGATTTGGGGGCGTTCACCCGCGAGGGCTAATTAATTGAAAGAATATTACCGTAATACTGATCTTTACACTAATCGAAAGATTTTTTGATAATAAAATGAAGGAAAAATATTGTCCGACATGAATATTGAGGCTACCGGTGAATCCGACAAGCCGCACTTGTCATAAGTATGTTGGTACTAATGGTAAGTATGTTGGTGCTTATGACAAGTCGGACTCACCGGTAGCCTCAATATTCATGTCGGACAATATTTTTCCTTCATTTTATTATCAAAAAATCTTTCGATTAGTGTAAAGATCAGTATTACGGTAATATTCTTTCAATGAATTAGCCCTCGCGGGTAAACGCCCCCAAATCTAGAATTTTGCCAAATGAAAAAGTTGTCGGACTCATCACAATGAAGCCACTCACAAAGTTTCAAGTGAGCGGTAATCAACAAAAAATTTATGCGCTGTCTCACGGACTATACACAAATATATCAGTGAAAAAGATATAGCCGAATATCTATGCAACAAATGCCCAGGAAAGGATTTTTTAGTAACTAAAATCTCAAAAGAAACTTCAAATAATAACTCTTTAAGGGTAAGAGCAGACTATGATTTACTGTCTTCACTGAATGAAAGCTCCTTTTGGCCAGCTGGCCTAATTATTAAAAGGTTCCAATTTCTTCGATCCCACAACTAATTCTGCCTGCTGTTCGACGCAAATTAGAACATCTATCAGTGAAAAGACATCTATAGATGTAATGCATCTCAATATCCAGTGCTTGAGGAATAAAATCGAAGAAGTAGAAGTTTTTCTTGAACAACATCCATGCGATATTCTTTGTGTGACAGAACATTGGATGATGGAAAAGGAAGAGTCTCTACTTTGTATAAATAACTTTTCATATATGTCTGCATTTTTTAGGATAACACATATCCATGGTGGTGTAGTTATTTTTAGTAGGAACAATTTGGTCTGCGAAAATATCGACTATATTGGAAAGCTGAATTTAGAAATATCATTTGAATGTTGTGGAGTCAAATTTATAACTAATGATAATGTTATTAATATTGTTCTACCCATGTATCGATCTCCAGATGGCAGTCTTGATGAATTTAATAGACGAGTGAACCGCTGTCTATCAATGATCTTTGATCATGAGGAAAATATAAGACTTTTTGTGGTTGGCGATTACAATATTAATTTCCTGGATATTGGAATGGATACCAAATTATTCTTGGATCTGATGGCCTCATATAATCTGTATCCTTGTATCACAAATCCTACAATGGTGACTAAAACTAATAAAACATGCATAGATAATATTTTCACAAATTGAGATCCAAATTTATTTGTAGCAGGAATAATTGATTACTCAATATCTGACCATTTCCCACAAAATATTATCTATGACGTAAACGACTTGAAAACTAATAAAACTAAGGATCATTCTCCTATATTTAGTATCAATATTATGGATATGTTCAAATTCTACCTATCCAAAAAAAAATTGGGAAGATATTCATAAAACCTACACTGAAAAAAAAATATTGATACTCATAGATAAAACGAATTATCTGGAGGTGAATTAATTCACAGAGATGAAATGTTTATTGAAATAATGAAATTATGTTCTGATTTACAAATTCAGATTTGTATATAAAATAATTTGTATTTCTAATCATGTATTATTTATATTAGTTAATATTTTCTACTGATAATCAAGTAGATAATTTTTCTATGTGTTGTACAATATTATATTCTTTATCATAGAATTTATAATCACTGTTGCAGAAAATAAATCTTTTTGCTACTGTAGCTGATATAGTTGTACAATACAGTTCAGAATCTTGTGTCCTGGAGTTGAAATTTTTGGCGTTTAACGAATTTGTTGGCTCTTTTCAACTACCTGCTCTTTTGTTATACGCAGACTGACAAAGTTGGTGCAGTCCGTAGTTAGTCCTTCCTTGCTCGGTTCCTTGTTCAAGTTGTGATATTTTTAAAAAGTGAATTATAAAAATAAGATAAATAATATGCAGAGTTATATAATACTCACAAATTAAAATTGACTATAACATCTTTTCAATTTTAAAGCGAAGATCAAATGAATAATAATAGCGGATATCTTTGTAGTTGGTGTATTAAAGGAAGTGTTGCAAGCATCGTGAATTTAAAATGACTGCTGGATGTTACATTTTGAAGAAGAAACATTGTTTATTCACTATCTCTAACACATCAATTAAGAGTTTGCTATCGACTGTTATCTAATAATAGTCTAACACAGAAAAATGTGTGCGGTTCTGGCGAAATTATACAATCACGTATGCTGGAAAATCATGATTCTTCATCAGATGATTATAAAAATAATATGGAACAATATTATTACTATTCCAAATGGATAAGTATCAAAGGGACATATTGTAACGTGTGAGAGTGAAGAGGTTCATAGGAGTGGGGTAGGCTTGGGCCTGAACTTATCTGGGCAGGGCCTTTCGTCCTCGTTGTATTGTATCGCGTCGCACCGCACCACATTACTCCGCCCGATGGAAGCCTCTAACAATATTCCAGAAATGTGGTGGAACATTCAAGAATTTTCTATATATAAAGGCAAGCAAACGACTTGAGAGTGATAGTGTAATGGTGAATCTAGAGCAGTGAATATCAAACAGTGAAGTCATCAGTGTAAATAAATAGTTGAAGATGAATATCCGCGGCTTTGTTTGAGATAGAAGTAAGTCCTAAATAAATGTTTAGTAATATTCGAAAGAATAAAACTTCTATTTCATTTTCAATTATTAAATAGTGACTTTCATTTAATTATGAACTATCTCCTTTTGAGCGATAAACATTACAATATTATCATCATAATAATACAGTCATCATTGATATCAAAAATATAAATCTAGTTTTTGGTACCGTTGTTCATATTTTAGTAAGTTATAACAATAGTATTTCTTTCTTTTGTAATGTTTCGAATACATTATACTTCAATCAACATGTTCACGCGTACTGTGTTGAAAGCTCGCAAACTTTCATGAGAATATCCTAAGAAATTATAATTGGGTGTGATAGATTGGTTAAAACTCAATATTTACATAATATGTATGTTTCTTTTAAATCTAAATTATTATCTGCAGTTTGTTAATTTAAGAATATTTTTTTGTAGTGATCTAAAATTCAATAAAAATATACATGTTTGAACGAATAAAAACTATTTGCTATCCCACAAATAATAATAACTATTCCAAAAGTAATATTTACTATCTGACAGATACTATTACCTATCCTACAAATAATATTTACTATTCTAAAAATAATATTCAATATTTCAGAAATAATATCCTCTGGTTCGGAAAATAATTTTCACTACTTCAAAATTCATTTTGAGCCACATAGTATTTTTTTTATCTAATTTAGCTTATAATATTTGTAGCTTAACATATTATATTGGCTCACAACAGAGAATATATTGATTAGTACAGATAATATCTTTACTATAATTGCTAAACTTAATGTCTGCGATAGAAATATTCTACAACTATTTGAAACATAAGTTTCACTAAGATGACAAATGATATTATCGGTGGTAGATATTTATATTAACTAATGCAGATAATTTCTTACTACTATTTCTAGAATTGTTATCATCTGCAGTAGGCGTAATATAATAGCAATATATTTTAGTTCATCTAGCGAACGTTCTAGCCTGTCACGATTTTAAGCAATGTTTTTAACTATAGTATCTAAGATTTTTCTTTCAGTGTATGACGTAAACAGAAAATATGATATTTTTGTAAGCATTTTTTTATATTCTTTTGAAATTTGTTTTCCTAAGTCTTACCACAGTTGTAAATCTGATACTTGGATAACAGATTGTATAAAGCAACGTTCAAGAGATCCAAAGGATATGTTTTGGCTTTATAACAATAACTTAATTTCTAAAAAATATTATAATGCTTCTAAAATTGGATACAGAAATTTATTAACACAAACTAAGAGGTATAATATTGCTCAAAATATTGAGGAGTCCATGAATGATAGTAAACATATTTGGAATATCATAAACAGCAACATGAATCTTTTAAACAAAAATAAGAAAGACACAAATGTAACTGGATTAAAAAATAATAGTAAGGTCGCCTGATCCCCCAAAGAAATTGCTAGTCTGTTCAATGAATATTTCACGAATATTCCAAATCTTAATCGTAATGATGCTCATATAAAAAGTTACTCGAAACCTGCTTTGTCTAATATAGTGAATCATTATGATAATATTCTCTTAGAGCCAGCAACCGAGATCGAATTAATTTCTGTTTTAATGTCTCTCAATAATTCGTCTTCAACAGGAATAGATGAAATTCCGAGTAAATTTTTAAAGAATTGTTACAATCTCTTCATTGAACCTTTAACCCACTGTATTAATTGCTCAATGTCCGATGGAATTTTTCCAGATGCATTAAAATCTATCAAGGTAGTGGCTGTCCATAAAAAAAGCCCTAAAATACCATCTCAAACTACAGACCAATTAGTTTAGTTTCAGTATTCCATAAAATTTTTGAGAAAATTATGCTCACAAGAATTTCATCTTTTCTTTGCAAGAATAAGATATTAATACCGGAACAATTCTGTTATCGGAAAAATTGCAGCACAATAAGTGCTTCAGAAAATCTTATTAACATTATATATGACCATATAGATGCAGGAAGATCATTATCAGGTATTTTCCTAGATTTGTCAAAAGCATTTGACTGTGTTAATCATGATAAACTGATTGAAATAATGTGTCACTATAGTTTTCGTGGAATTTTCGAAGAATGGTTAAGATCTTATCTTAAAGGACGACAACAACTGGTAATATATAATAATATTAAATCTGAATATAGAGGAATCGATAGTGGAGTGCCACAAGGAAGCATTCTTGAACCCGTCCTATTTATTTTATATATTAATATGATCAAATACATTATCAGTGAATATTATTTTGATGGATTTGCAGACGACATTTCTATTCTAGTTCCATTCTATAATATGAGAGAGCAAGCAGCTGTACTATCAAATCTAGTTACTGAATGATCAAATTGGTTCTCTTCCCTAGATCTTACGCTGAATGTTACCAAGTCTGTTGTCATAAATTTCGATTCATGCAAACGCAGCGAGAGTTTACTGATAAAATGTAATAGTCAATCTCTACCTCAAGTGGCGAATTCTAAAATACTGGGCATTAACTTAAAAGAGAGCATGGATTGGGATCCTGAAATAAACATTATATGTTCTAAATTATCACCTCTTTGTTTTGTCATCAAAAGGCTAGTACAAATATCGAATACAGCAACTGCCAAAATGTTTTATCACGCAGAATTCGTTTCAATTATGAATTATGGCATAATACTTTGAGGCAATACATCTTCATCTTTACGAATATTCAGAATACAAAAAAATACTGTTAGAAATCTATTTCGATTGGGTTCCAGAGAATCATGTAGGGATACTTTTATACAAGAAAGAATACTTACCCTTCCTTGTTTATTCATGTTTTCCGCTAGTCTATTTGTGAAATCACAATCACAAAATTCACTAAGTCATGAAAATGTTCATGACTATAATACCAGGCATAAAAGCAATTTTATTGTTCCCAAACATAAACTGACCAAAACAAGTAGAAATCCAAGAATAATTGGTACCAAGCTATACAACAAACTATCGACAAACTTGAAGAATGTAAGCTCTCTGATACAGTTTGAAAAAAACCTAAAAAACTTTCTTCTTGATAAATGCTACTATAGTATAAATGAATATGATGATAATATGATATTGATATATTCTTGCACTATTCTAAGAGATTTTCTGTCACATGTGTGAATTTTTGTTGTGTAAATTTTCTAATTTGACGTGCTACATATCAGTGTCTCTGATCAATTGATGAATAAACATATTATTATTATTATAAGCTGTAGCCATGTCCTTATGTGCGGCATTTAACTTCCTCAGCCGATAGTTGAGTATTTGATCATCACCAGCTGCTTTCCACTTATTTGTTTTTCTAATGATTCCGTTGAGTTCTAAGTCTGTAAACTCTTCTTATTTCATAGTATTCCTTCCATGTGTATTCTCAAATTGTTCGATCCATGTTGCTTCTTTATTGTGCTCTACCTCGTTCTTATAAATTTCGCTCCAGTATACTTCCTTTAGGTCTGTACTTCATTGTTTGGAGTGCTTCAATTCCTCAATGTTTTGTAAAAGATACTTGTATTTTGCGAGAATGGTTTGTTCTGCACATACTGCTGTTGTCTTGATTTGTACCTGCGTAATCTTTGTGCTGTTGTAGCTAAACGTTGTGGTACTTGTTCTGTTACTTCCGTAAAATCCTTACTTTTATCTGCCAGGTACGTATCTTCTAGGTTTTTGAGACTCTTCCTTGATCTTAGTTGTTTCCCTTGTTTAATTTCTGTTGATTTGGACAGATCTGCCCTTAACTTATCCACTCTATTCTAAATTCTTCTCTGCCATCCCGATAATTAGTTGTTCTTTGGCCTTCTTGGCTCATTTTCTTCTATTTCTTTATTATTGATAAGTTCTCTAACACATAAGCTGTGCTGTAAATACATGTGTTTATATAGTGAATGACATTTTGATCATTTTCGTTCAGGATTTTCTTCAATATACTGTTTCTGCTTGTTATGCTCTTGTATTCGACGCTCCTGTTGTGTAACAATACTTTTGGTGATTTTGGCCTCATCTCAAAAGATCTGTTCAAGTATTGATCTATTTTCTGTTCTATTTCTCTCTTCAGTTCTATATTTTCCAGTGTCTCAACTCTTCCTTCATCGTTTTGTGGTATGGGATGGTCTTCCACTCTCGTTTGTGGAACTTGCTGCTCTATTTTTTCTTCATCTGAGCTGTGTTGTTCATGTGTGTCAATTCCTTACGTCCTTTTTATGTTTTTTTTATTTCCTCAATTTCTGCTTGTGAAAGTTTTTTATTTTGTTCTATAAATCTTCTTTGATTTGGCACAGTGTTTGCATTCAAGTTGAGACTGGATTCGGGGTTTCTTCCTCTCCATATTCTGAACGCTTCCTTATAATGTTTCCCGGTTAGCTTGCAGTGCAGATGACACCACATCAATTCTTCATGTTCTTCTTTGGACCAGGGTTGTTTTTTGGATAAGTTCATAGCTCCTGATCTCGATGCTGCTGATTGAGAGGGGCTGCGTAGAGTATCCTCGGCGGTGATCTTCTACTAGCTGTTGCGCTGCCATTGTGATGTTCTGTGCTCCATTTCTGATTTCACTGCAGTAGTCGCTTGCCATAGTCATACGCCCTGGTTATGACGTGATTCGACCAGAAGATTTCGGCACGCCACGCGTATGGGTATGTATTTTATAGCTACTACCAGCTTTGTTTTATTATTATTATCATTATCATGATCATTATTATTATGATCATTCTTACTATTATGATTATTGTGTTCATTCATTGTAAATTCTCACATCAATGGTATAGTGGCCTTGTTGGGCAAATAATATACAATAATATTTCAACAACAGAATATGATCACATTCGTAGTGACAATTTAATACGATATACTCCGTTTTGTTTCAGAGTTGGGGCACGGTTCGGTGTTGAAATAAATACATATATATATATATATATATATATATATATATATATATATGTTAGATTTGGTAAAGGTTTTATTAGGAAACTCAACAAATACACTTTGAAAAAGTAACTTTTATTTAGCAATCACCTACTGTTCACTTCCATAGACAAGATAATAATGAATCCGTTCACACAACAAACATTAATATGAATACAACGTATCTTATGCAATATAATGCAACACAATTAAACACCTTATATAACATAACATTCATAGATAAATCAGCCAACACTCTTAATTGATTATAATAAATTAAGAGTATTATAACCATCCAAAATTAATTACGAATTAGTTAAAATCGTGATAAACCATAACACGGCCAATTCTGACAAAATAATTCGTCCTCGAATTACCTAGGAAATACACTCGAGAACTGCGAAGCGCGCCGCATTCCAACAGTCTCAGATATCAAGATTTGACCAATCTATATCAATGTGAAGCGTTTGGTCTTCCAACATTGTATCTTATAACCAAGATCACAAGATCCTACCAATGCAAAGCGTTCCGTCTTTCAACATTGTATACCTTAAAATAATAAAACTAAATTGCAGAATGACCCCAATGAGAAACATACTGTTTTCCAGCATCATATTTTACCACATATACTGTGAAGCGTTTCGCATTCCAACAGCTATTCCATAAAACTGTAATTGTCATAACACAAAAATACTAACTAGAGTTTTCAGAGAATTCTCCGGGCCATTTTCTGATCATATCTTTGGCTACAGTTCTTTTTCGATTGGTGGCCAGGTTTTTTAATTCAAATCTTTCATTCGGTAGAATCTGAACTACTTCAAAGGGTCCGTCATACTTTTCATCTAACTTTGATAGGTGTGAATTGCCCGATGGGTGGAACACAAAGTCGCCAACTTCAATAACTTTATTAGAACGTCTTTTTTTGTCGAATAAAGTTTTGGACGATTCCGCCTGTCTTTTCATACGTTCGTACGCAATTTTTCGATCATTTTCTAAGTTACTGGGAGTATCAATATTTTGAATAGGGTCAGTGAGGGTAGTTATCTCAGGAGAGCTAGTATTGATACCGGTTAATAAATAAATTGGACAAAAGCCGGTAGTTTTATGTATTGTTGTGTTTAGCACAGTTTGTAATTTGGAAACCGCGTTCGGCCAATCTGACTTCTTTTCAATTTCGGTAGTTAACAGATTCAATACTGTTCCCACGTACCTTTCTACTTGCCCGTTGCCACGCGTGGCACTTTTAGCTATTAAATGTTGCTCGATACCCAGATCGGAAAGCAACCGTCTCACTAGACTATCAGTAAAGTTAGTGCCTCTATCACTAATGAACCGTTTGGTGCAACCAAATATATTTAAGTGAATTCTTAGTGTATCGCGGGTTCCTAAGCCGCAAAGTGTCTTTAATGGTATCAAAAATAGGTATTTTGTGAAGGCGTCTACGATAAGGAGAATATGTTTATATCCTTCAGGAGAGGCGGTAAAAGGACCTACGCAATCGGAGTGAACTGTGTAGAAGGGAACTGGCTTTTTTTCTATAGGGTGCAGTTTCCCTTGTTGGGGTCCGGTGTGCTTTTTGTTGATAATACACTTCAAGCAATGCTTACAATATTTTCGTACAAACCTGGTCATTCCCGGAAACCAAAAGTAATGATTTATTTTTGCAAAAGTTTTATCTGGGCCTACATGACATTGATCATCGTGGAAAAGCTTCAGTAAGCCAATACGACTACCTTTTGGTATAAAAGCGCGATAAACAGGAGGATTGCTGCCTGGATTTATTTTCCTAAATAGGATATCATTTTGACAAAAGTAATAATTTGTTAGCTTTCCCTCATTGAGTTTTTGTTTAATATCATTAGTTTCATGATCTTTTGCCTGAACCATTTTCAACCAATTATCTTGTGATATTGTGTTAATATTTGCTACACTATCAACGGTCTGTGTTGGGACTGGATTCCGACTTAGGTAATCAACGTGGGGAAGATATTTTCCCTTGCGATATTCGATTTCGAAGTTGAAAGTTTGTAAATAGAGCCACCATCTAGCTACACGAGGGAGTAAGTCCCTTTTGTTCTGCGACAGTTTCAACGAGTTACAATCGGTGACCAATTTGAATTTTATACCTAGTAGGTATACGCGTAAATGTTTAACAGCGTAAAATACAGCTAGAGTTTCAAGTTCATACGAATGGTATTTGGACTCGACGGTCGATGTGCGTTTGGAGAAATACGAAACAACTTTCAGCTGATTATCATGACGTTGAAACAATATAGCCCCGAAACCAAGTGAGCTGGCATCGGTATGAAGCTCTGTTGGTAGCTTAGGGTTGAAAGTTACTAACAATGGTCTTTGACTCAAGTAAGTGAAAATATATTCTTTCGCCTTGTTTTGATCGTCGGCCCAAATGAACTTTTCATTTGCCCTAGTTAACTTTGTAATACTAGCTGTACGTGCAGCGAAATTTGGAATGAATTTCCGGAAGTAGCTAGCTAAGCCCATGAATTGACGGACTTGTTTTACATTTTGGGGTGCTGGTGTTTTAAGAAGTGCATCAATTTCATTTTTCCCTGGGCGAATTCCATTTTCAGAAATTTCTTGACCCAGATATTCAATCTGTGTTTCAAAGAAACGACACTTATTCATGTTTAAAGAAAATCCAGCATTTGTAAGAGCACGGAGAACATCTTCCAACCCTTTCAGACCTTCTGGTATGGATTTTGATGGGATTAATATGTCATCTAGGTATATCAATGCTACATTGTCTTTTAGTTTACCCAAGGCATTGGATATTGCACGTTGAAATGCAGCGGGTGCATTAGACAATCCAAACGGGACCCGTAAATATTCATAACGTCCGTCTGACGTTATAAATGCTGTTTTCTCAATTGAGTCTTGGGCAACCGGTATCTGGTGAAACCCGGAGGCCACATCTAGAGCTGTGAAGTACTTATTTTGACCTAACCTATCTAGCTGATCTTGAATAAGAGGTAATGGATATCTATCCTTGATAGTTATTTTATTCAAGGCTCGAAAGTCCACACACAGACGGCAGTTTCCATCTTTTTTATGAACTAGTACAATTGGACTCGCGTAAGGAGAAGTACTCTCGCGGATAATACCGTTCTTTAGCAAATCGTCGATTATGGTTTTAACTTTTTCGCGCTCGGTTATTGCCATGCGATATGGTTGGTAATGAATTACTTTGTTTTCCTTTAATTTTATGGAGAGTTCAGCGGTTTTTATAGGGTTCACCGAATTACCTAGTCATATTATTGGAAAACTTGCTCAGTAAATTCAATAAGTTCTGTAAGTCAGTGCCAGAAAGAGGGGTTTTCACCGTTTCAGAAGAAATGGTGAATGGTTGGATTTTACTTATCTCCAAATTTCTAAAAGTGTCTAAATGAATCCTAGTTCCTCTGAAGTCAGTACAAATTTGAATACCCTTGAACAAAAATAAGTTCCTACCTAGAATAGCGTCAAAGTTAATAGCCGAGTCGTCTACAACAAGAAAAACTATTTCAAATGCCGTGCCATTTCTTTCAATGCGCAACGTGGTTTTGTTGTTTGCATAAACGATATTATTTCCTAAGCCTTTTAAAGCTCTAAAAACGGGCTCTAGTTTACATTTGACGACCTTTGTTATTCTCTCTGATAATAAGCTACACTCTGCTCCCGTATCGACAAGACATCTCAATTCTATTTCCTGAACAATAAATTTGGTACAAAAATCCTCGTCCAAAGTTACTGAAAAACAGTTAATTTTTGAAGTAGATGGTTGACTTCGCAATCTGAAAAAGCAATTTTCGAATGTATGACCCAATTTTTTACTAAAATTACAAATTGTAACAGCCCCACGCTCGTTCTCAAGCTTAGGACGTTTGAGAGGCAAATTCGAATCAGATTTCCCGTGACTTTTGAATTTATTGCAATTATGTTGAATATGCCCTGGTTGTCTACACGTGAAACACACCTTTGGCGCAGATGATTCTATGGAGTGTTTTCTCTTGACAGGGTTATGTAACGCAGACTTTGGCTTATTATAATCCTCTAACAAGATCAATAGCTCGCTCACAGACGTTGGTCGGCTGTTGAAAGCCGCAGTTTTAATCTGGACATCTTTTATGTCACCTATTACTAATTCAAGTAACTGATCTAAAGATAAATTGAAATTTAATGATTTGTTAAGTGCAATCTTTTTTCTTGCATACTCACTATACGATTCAGCATCATCGCTTGTATACAACCCAGTTTTCCTGAATCTTTCACTCAAGTTTCTCCTCGGAGGATATGAACTCTCAACCTCTGTCTTGAAGTTCTTCCAGTTTCTCTCAGCAGGTCTCCACGTCGCGTACCAGTCCTTGGCTTCACCAGCTAAACCACTAGCACCCCGAACCAGCATTTCATAATCAGACCACTTGAACAATTTCCCTAGCTCCATAATTTCATCAGTCCACTTGGATGCACCGTTGTCAGCGACCTGAGGATCGAAAGCTGATATGTTGATAGCACTGGATGGTACAGCGCACTTCGATGATTGATCTCGCAGCTCTTGTAGCGTATCACCCAACACTTTCACTAATGCTTCCATTTTTTTTTTTTGGTACCTCTAATGAATTCTATCCCACTTCTGATGTTAGATTTGGTAAAGGTTTTATTAGGAAACTCAACAAATACACTTTGAAAAAGTAACTTTTATTTAGCAATCACCTACTGTTCACTTCCATAGACAAGATAATAATGAATCCGTTCACACAACAAACATTAATATGAATACAACGTATCTTATGCAATATAATGCAACACAATTAAACACCTTATATAACATAACATTCATAGATAAATCAGCCAACACTCTTAATTGATTATAATAAATTAAGAGTATTATAACCATCCAAAATTAATTACGAATTAGTTAAAATCGTGATAAACCATATGCGGCGCTAACATATATATATATATATATATATATATATATATATATATATATATATATATATATATATATATATATATATATATATATATATATATATATATATATATATATATATATATATATATATATATATATATATATATAAATATATATATATATATATATATATATATATATATATATATATATATATATATATATATATATATATATATATATATAAGTTACGTGAACTCATAGTTTATTATATCAGCAATTCCATTCCTATTTCTATGAATTTGTGACGTAGCATAAGACGTGTTAAAATACTATAAAAATGCAGTAAGATTATCCTAAGAGTTTAGATCGTGTTCTATTATTGTAATGAATGACATATGTTTTAAGCATTCGTCTCTTCAATAAAATTTTTGCTTTTTAAAAATAAAGTTTCAATTATTCAATATAGAACTGGCGCAGTCGGTAGGATAGTGCCGAGTTGTACAAAATCAAAATTTCTGCAAGAAATCAATTCGTTTATATTCTGTCAACGTTGGTTTCAACCATTTGCCGCACCACCAAAGAATAAATCAAGAAGACGATCTCCAAGCCTCCGAGAACCGTAGCGAAAACATCGCCATCGATTTCGGCTTGTAAAAACTCCAGAAGACAACTGCAGACTCAGCCCTCCAAGCACAGTGCCCGTAGACCGAGAGCCTGCTATGAAGATAGCTGTAGTCATATTGTCTATTCTGTAAGCAAAAATCATTGTTCTACTAACTAACTAAACTGTTAGGGAGTTTTGAAGGGTGTAGTGTACGCAACCTTGCGTTGTATGAGACTCACGAGCTCCGGCACAGAGCAAAAGCTAGAAAATATTCTTAGGGTTATTAGAAGGATGTAGTGTACGCAACCTTGTGTTGTATGAGACTCACGAGCTCCGGCACAGGGCAAAAGCTTTCAACTAATATTGTTAAACACTAACAAATCAATTTTGACAAAATTGAGGACTTAATAAATAATTTAAATAATTTAAATATAGTAGAGAATAATTCAGGTTCAATAGAAACCAATACAAATACAATGGCTAGTCGATTATCTGATTTTAAAGACGATTTACAATTACTGCCAGATTACGATGGTGGAGGTAAAGCTCAGCTTAACGTTTTTATATCTAGTGTCGACAAATTTATGACCTTTGTTAGTTTAGCAAACCCACCCATAAGTGACTTTGAGAAACATGTCATTAAAAATGGCATTTGAAAACACATAATTGGTGATGCTCGAGAATTCATTGCGAATACTGACAGATCCGACTGGATTGAAATCAAAGAAACATTAAAATCATAATTTTTAGTATTAAAGATCCATTCAAATATTTCTAAGCTGTTGAAGTAAAGTTCAAAGAATTGCGAGATTTAATTGAATATAAATACCCCACCGAAGATTATCTAATAAAAGTATTGGAAGAAATAATTTTGTATGAATATATCGGCAAAGTGAAGGAACCATTTGCATCAAATATTGCCAATCGAAGACGTAAAACGTTGAATGAATTAGGAAATTTATTATTAAACGATTAAAACTTCCTCAAATCACGTAGTAACAATTACAACGCTCAAAGTTCTACAGTAGAACCTATACAAAATAGACAAATAGGAAGATCATAACCTAATATCCCTCCAGCACAGTTTCCTGCCCACAGTTTCCCATCGCAACAAATATAACATTACTCTAATCAATCTAAAAGAAATTTTGCACCAAAACAGAACATTATTAATGCACAACAATCAAGTAAACTTATCCCTATGTCAGTAAACACTAAATATACAATAAATAGACCCAATGATAACACCTCAAATAATTATTTTACTAGACAAAACACCCAATTTGGAACAAGGCCTCAGAATTTTATCTGTGAAGAATTATTCAATCAAGAACAGGAGACAATCGGAAATGATAGTAATAATATGGACGATGAGTATGGAATTGGAAACGCTGACTTTGTAAATCCTCAACAAGACCATTTTTAGAGACAGACGTAGAAATTATAATGAATATTATGTCTAATTACAAGTTACCATATATTAAAATGAATGATTGTATTATTTTATTAGATTCAGGAGGCTCCGTGAATTCAATATCACCAAATTTAGTTAGTAAATATAAATTAGAAGTTTTCAATGGAAAAACTAGTTTTGTTACAGCAAAAGGAAATTTTGAAGTAGCTCAATATGTTAATTCAAGATTAAATAACGAAGCATTCAAATGTTACATTTTCAATTTTCACAAAGATCTCAATTTACTTTTGGGTACAGACGTATTAATAAGATTAGGTGTAATTTTGAATTTTAAAAATCAAACTGTGACAATGATAAAAAATCAAACTAGACCTTACAATTATTTTGATTGCAATATAAACGAAGATATTGAGATTAAAATAAGAGCTAATCATTTGAATTCTGGAGAAAAAAGAGAATTATCTAAAATCATTCAGGAATTTCCAAATATATTTATTAATGAAAATGATCCACTAAGTTTTACTGACATTACACAACATGAAATCAAAACTAATGATGAAACACCAGTTTATAGTAAGAATTATCGGTATCCCGAAATTTACAAAAATGAGATAAAACAACAAGTTGATAAATTATTGAATGATATAATTATTAGACCTTCTTTTCCTCCTTGGTCATCTCCCGTATGGATGGTACCCAAGAAAGACGACGCATCTGGCAAGCGTAAATTCAGAATGGTTAAAGATTATAGAAAATTGAATTCAAAAACAATTAGTGATAAATTTCCGATACCAAATATAACAGAAGTTTTAGACAAGTTAGGCAAAAACATGTATTATACAACTCTCGATCTTACTTCCGGATTTTATCAAATTAAAATGCATCCAAATTCTATTTCTAAAACTGCATTTAGTACGGAAGAGGGACATTTTAAGTTTTCAAGAATGCCCTTTGGTTTGAAAAATGCTCCCGCCACATTTCAACGCATGATGAATTATGTTCTCAAAGAACATTTGAAAAAAATATGTCCTGTCTATCTCGATGATATTATAATTTTGGGAACCAGTTCACAAGAACATATTAATAACATCCGCAAAATTTTCAAGACTCCTCAAAATTATAATTTAAAAATACAGTTGGACAAATCTAAATTTTTATTGGAAGAAGTTGCTTATTGAACCACATTATATCACAAGAAGGCGTTAAACCAAATCCAAATGAAATGGACGCCGTGAAAAACTTCCCGATCCCAAAAGCAAACAGAGAAATCAAACAATTTTTAGGCTTAGTTGGCTATTATAGAAAATTCATTCCAAATTTTGCTAAAATAACCAAACCTTTAACACAATGCTTGAAGAAAGAGAAATTGATAGATATTGATGACAGAGACTACAAAGAATCATCCGAACTATCAAGAAAATCATTAATCAACGAACCGATTCTGCAGTACCCAGATTTTACAAAAGAATTTACGTTGACAACGGACGCTAGCAATTTCGCTATAGGAGCTGTTTTGTCACAGAAAGTGAATAATAAGGACATGCCGATGGAAGCAGAGCCCTAAACGAACACAAGTGTAATTATTCCATCACTGGAAAAGAACTCTTGGCCATAGTATGGGTAACAAAATATTTCAGGCCGTACCTGTACGGTAGAAAATTTAAAATTATGACTGACCATCGACCCTTATCTTGGCTCATGTCTCTTAAAGACTCAAACTCAAAACCTATGCGCTGGCGAATTAAATTGGGAGAGTATGATTACGAGATAGTTTTTAAACCGGGAAATTTGAATAGCAATGCTGACGCTCTTTCTCGTATTAGACAAAAATTCGAAATTAAGTATACAGTAGAAAATATTTTTGACTCAAAAAATATAGTTCATTGCATATCGAGAGATTTGAAATTGGGACAAGGTTTCGCCAAAATTATCAATCAAAAGTTTCAAACATTTGATAATTTCAAAGACAAGGATATAGAAGATGAATATTTACTAATTCAAAAAATTGGCAATAATAATAGAATTTTCCATTTAATAACACAAGAAATTTATAGAGCCAAGCCAACTTTGAAGACAATAAATTTATGCTTGAATGAATTAAAGAGATATTGTGTACAGAACGAAATTTATGAAATACATTCTCCCAAAATAGCATGTTGTTTAGATGAACAAAATTGGTTGGATATTGAAAATCTAATACATAAAAATTTTGAAGAAACTCACGTCACTTGAATTATTCACGAAATCAAGAATGAAATTTTTGCAAATGAGAGCTAAGAAAGCTTGATAAATAATGTCAGTGATGGAGATACAGTTTATTCAGACGAAGAAAATTTGATAAATGTCATAACGTATATGGAATCGCCTATCAATATAGGGAAAAATCAAATTATTATAGGAAAAAGTGATGAAAATAATGTCCAGATAGAGAAGTTTTGGAATAAAATGCGTTCGATTGTAACAATAGAAGACAATAATTATTTGAACAATTTCATAAAAGAATATTTGCAGCCAAATATAAATTATTATTTGCTTTGTGAAAGTGATGACATAGTTAGAAATCTGAATGAAATCTTGAATAAAAATTTTGTCAAGGATTCTTATAAAATTATTAAATGTAAAAATGTGGTGAAAGATATAATTGATGAGAATGAACAACAAGAAACTATTCAGAACTATCACTTAGGCAAAACAAATCACCGTGGAATCTCGGAAACTTATCAAAAATTAAAAGAAAAGTATTGTTGGCCTAACATGCAAAAACAAATACAAAAATATATTAATAATTGTGAAATCTGCCAAATTTGTAAATATGAACGTAATCCATATGATATCTTCAATCAGTTAACACCCACACCTAACCATCCTTTTGAAGTTAATCATTTAGATATTCTCACTTTGAATAAAAATATATATTTGACTTGCGTATATGCCTTTTCAAAATTTGCTATAATTGAATCTTAAAAAAATTCAACTTCAATTTCTATCGTTGATAAATTAATTTCAATATTTTCAGATTATTTAGTACCTAAAGAAATTATAACTGATAGTAGTGTTGAATTTAAAAATGAGTTGATTCGGAATTTTCTAAATGGATATAATAATAATAATAATAATGTTTATTTCCCAAAAGATCACAAATACAGTAATATAAGGAGTGTCAGAAAAAGCAATTACATATTATTCAAAGAATTCATCTACAGAGTAAAAACTATGTTTCAACAAAAGATTCTTAAGAATAGATTTAAACATAGATAATGTTTCGCAAGATTTAATTTCAATTGGTAATCTATTGAATACTGAGCATCCCATATGATATGGATTATTTTCGTAAAGTGTGATCTATGAACATTTATTACATAATTTTTTCTGTTTCTTGTGTTATATTGATGAAAATTTGTGTGTTTTTTGAAGTTACAATCCGTATCTTTAAGTTTATATAGAAATATTGCTAATTGGTATACATACATACAAGGTACAGTTAGCAATTTTTCTTTCTCAAACACATGTCGACAAGACATATTATATTTTATTTTAAATATGTTCCTAATAGCCCGTGTTTGTAGAATAAAAACTCGTAGAATATTAGTTGAGTTTCCCCAGAAAATTATACTATAATTTATTATAGAGCAAAATTTTGCATTATGAAATGTTTTTATTACATTTAGACTTGATATGTCCGCAAGTCTTCTTAGTGCATAGCAAAGAGGGGCTAGTTTCTTACAAATCGTCTCTACATCTAGATCCCATTTAAGATTTTCTTTGAGATTTAAGCCCAATAACTTTGAAGTAGCAACTTGTTTTATAGATTTGTTGTTATACTTCATCAACAAGCTCTTATTGTTACTACTGGCTTTAAAATTCATGCTGATTGTCTTTTCTTGATTGACCGATAAATTCAACGTATTAAACCAAGCACATAAATCATCCAGAATACCATTAACAGTAGTTATAAGGCTATTTTCTGATCTTGAATAACATATATACGATAAATCATCAGCATACATAACATATGATCCCGAGTTGACCAATTTGTGTATATCATTTAAATAAATTATAAACAAAAGCGGCCCTAGGACTGAACCTTGCGGTACACTTCGAGTCACTGTTACATAGTCTGATGAACTATTTACAATAGAAACAAATTGTTTTCTATTCATGAGGTATGATTCTAATCACTTAAGACAGATACTACGAATTCCTAAGCTTTCTAACATACAGTAATATCTCATGATTCACTGAATCAAAAGCTTTCGACAGATCTATCATAACACTTAGGGTAATATTTCCCTTATCAACATTTGTGTATATTTCATGTAATAGTGTTATTAAAGCACTTTGTGTACTTCTCCCTTCAACAAACCCATGTTGTCTATCAACTATCATTTTATTACAATCAAGGAAAGAATTCAATCTAGATGCAAAACATTTTTCGAATATTTTATGGAAAACAGACACAAGTAAAATTGGTCTATAGTTACTCAACATATTTTTATCTCCTTTTTTGTATACAGGTATTACTTTCATTATTCTTAAATATTCAGGAAAACAACCTTGTTCAAAAGATGAGTTTATAATGTATGATAAAGGCGATATAATATTTATAAAGCAGTTTTTGATAACATTCGAGCATATTTCATCAGCACCATGAGAGTAAGAATTTCTTAAACTTAGTATTATGTTTGCTAATTCATGAGATGTAACAGGTTCTAAGAACATAGATTTGTAATTACGACTGCACATCATGTGTAAATCCAAGATATTATAACTAGCTGTAGATACATTGTTCGCAACGTTACAAAAGTAGTTATTGAATAGATCAGCAATTTCATCTGAATCTGTAATTATGTTGTTGTTGTTCACAATTTTGGTTACAGAATTTTGTTTGGTATTTAAATCTACAGACTTATTTATTTGTTGCCAAACTGCTCTACTTATATTAGCAGCTGTACACATTTTATTATCATTGTATTTTTTCTTGGCTAATTTTAGTAGTTTAGAGTGAATTTTCTTAAATTTGTTGTAATAATCTTTACTAATCAGTCCAGTGCGTGATTCATAAAATAATTCTTTTAGTTTAATAGAAGAAACTCCTAGACCAGTTGTCAACCAGGCTTTCCTGTTGTTACATCTTGTATTAATTCTTGTTCTATTGAATATCATATTAAAATAATGCAAGAAAGATTCAATAAAGTACCGAAATTGATCATTTACATTTGCTGCAGAGTAAACATTTGTCCATTGCTCCTAACTAAGTAAGGTGTTAAATGCAAGAATATTGTATTGAGAAAAAGAGCGTATTACCTTATGCTTTGATTCAAAATTACTAAAAGATAAATTAATTAGTTGTCCACTATGATCTGAAATACCATTCTCGCATACTTTACTTCTGTACTCATTTACATTTATGAAAATGTTATCTAGACATGTTTGACTTGTTTTACTAATTTTGGTTGGTTCATGTATTGTAGCTTGAAGACCGAAAGAATTAAAAGTGTCTTTAAAGATATTACTGTTCGTAGAATTTACCAGTAAATCAATATTGAAGTCACCGCAGATTACTACACTATTATCACCAACAATGCTTGATAACTTTGATAAACATAAATTTAGTTTATGGAGGAAAAAGTGTATGTCACTGAGAGGAGAGCAATATATACATAATACATAAAAGAACTAGTTAAATTTTTTCAATGGTAATTTCACTGCTGAGCACTTAAATATCAGCTTTTCGTTGTACTGCATAATTTCATTCACTTCTTCAACACAATAGTTTAACATCAATCAGTAATCCAAAAAGTAATGGCATCATTGAAAGATTTCACAGTACTGTAATAGAACATTTAAGAATATCAACACAAAGAGAGGAATTTAAAGATCAAAATTTGAAAACTAAAATTAAACTAGCAATGATTGCATATAATAATAGTCTAAATCAAACAGAATTCACCCCAGTAGAATCTTTATTTGCTAAAAATAGTAAAATAATGAGTTTTGATAATTCAAAAGGTGATTATATCAATTTTTGGGAAAAATAATTTGGAAAAAATTAGAGATAAGGTTAGAAAAAGATTGGAAGCTAATAAAGTAATGAGACATATGAAACAAAAACCCAAAAGGGATGATTACTTGAAGAACTGGACAAAGAAGTTCTAATAAAGCAAAATCTCAGACTATTAACTAAATATAAAAGTCCCTTGTATAAGAAAGCGACTGTCGAGTATAATAAAACTGAAAAACAAGTAAGATTAGACGACGGTCGTAAATTCAAAATAGATGAATTAAAAAGAAAACGTTTGTATGTTCCAGGGCCCTCAGCCTAGGAATGGAGATGTTAGAGCCAGTAGCAAATAACATAGGTATTAATATAATAGATTTAGGAATTGCTAATATTTTTGTAAAAAATAATAATTATTATTATAAATATGATTTATCTGATTTAATTGATAATAAAATGAAAATATAATTACTCTATGAAGAAATTATCACAAAAATTGCAAGTAGTAAGTCAGAAACTTATTATAAAAGAGAGTTAGAGACTCATTTGAATATTTTAAAATTTAACCAACAAAAAATTTATGATAAATTTGCAAATTTCGAGCACAGAAAGACTAGAAAAGGTTTAATTAATCAGTAATTGAAGGTATTACTGGTAATCTTGATGCAAATGACGCAAAAAATATTAGAAATTACTTAAACAGATCAAACAGAATGAAGATATACTTCAAAGACAAAATTTAGATAATATTAGCTATAATAGAGAAATGATTGATAGATTTAACGAACAAATACAAAATTCAAATTATAATGAGAAAGAGTTGAATTCTCGGTTATTGCAAATAGGAAAATTGTTGAAGAAATTAATAATAATTTAAATTTCTGGAAAATATCAATATTAATCACCAGCCATTGTAAATATAAAAATAATGTAATAGAATATTTGCTCGAGATACCAGAATTTAAGGAAACAGATTTCAAAGTTAAACAAATTATTCTGATACCGTTTGCTGATAATAAAATATCAACGATAGATAGACAATTAATATTGGAATAAAAACTAAATGGATATTATATTGTTCAATACTGTTATAATTTGAGTAAAAATTATTATTGCGAAACGAATTATTTAACGATTGATTCATGTTTAGCAAATATGTTGAGAGATTTTAATATGACTTTTTGTAAAATTATTGATTATGATAAATATTTAGATATTATTGAAATAGAAAACTTGAATATTTATTATATTGTAAGTAAAGAAAAGAAGGAATTTGATTTTGAATGTGAAACTTAAAATATAAAAAGTAAATTACAAAGAATTTATAAAATTAACCAAGCAAATAATTATAAAGTGGATGGTTATCAGTTAGGAAAGAAAGAAAATGTTGAAAAGGAATTAATTATTAAAGATGTGAATTTGAAATTTGTAGATGATCAACCAATAATTATTGATTCAGAAATTGGTTTGAAAGATGTTACTCCAGTAAATATAAAGCAGTCTGATTTGGAATTGAATAACAATGAACAATATATACCTATTGAATGGAGTTTTGAAAGAATAATGATAATAGTCATATTTATAATAATAATTTTTATGTTAATTTGGAACTACAAAAATAAACTTATCTTATTTAAGAGTAAAAGTAAGAAACAAAACGTGAAGGAAGAAGAACCTTTAAGTCTCCAATTAGAATAATTGTAATAAATTGTGAAGATTTAGCAATGAAATCACTGTCTTAAGAAAGGAGGAGTTACGTGAACTCATTGTTTATTGTATCAGCAATTCCATTCCTATTTCTATGAATTTGTGACGTAGCATAAGACGTGTTCAAATATTATAAAAATGCAGTAAGTTTATCCAAAGAGTTTAGATCGTGTTTTATCATTGTAATTGAAAGACATATGTTTTAAGTATTATTTGTCTCTTCAATAAAATTTTTGCTTTATATATATATTTATATATATACATATATATATATATATATATATATATATATATATATATATATATATATATATATATATATATATATATATATATATATATATATATATATATATATATATACACACGTTTTCTCCAACATGTCAACTGCCAAATTCTCTGCCTTCAGCAGGTTGCTAAAATTATACATTACAGTCATAACGACAGGTAAGTATAATATGTGATCCTCAAAACTCTTGTTATATTTCTAGGCCTATCCAATGAGTCTCCGTACAGTGCTGCAAGTATGTAGGATTACTGCTCTCTGCAAAGATATGTATAGTGATGCTCTAAGTTGTAGCGTTCCTAGGCTCTTCTCCAGCTTTTTTGATATTTCACCTGTGAAATCCAGGACAATTGGGATGATCTGTACTCTCTCCATTTTCTATATGTTCTGTATCTCATCTGCTAGTGGTATATATTTGTTCATTTTCCCCGCATAAGATTTCTCTATATTTGCGGAGAGCGATACTGATATGTCGATAATATAGGTGGTTCTATTTTATGGGTAAGTACAATATCAGGTATATTACATTCTACTGTTTTATCTGTTATAATCTTTCTGTTTCAGTAGATCTTTGTGCTCTCGTCTTCACATATTGCCAGAGGATGATATTTATAGCAAGGTAAAGTATCGTTTTATTCGGTGAAATATTTCCTTAGTTCTTGACATAGGATGGCAGCAACTTCATTGTGTCTATCTAGGTATTGTTTTGGGGCTAACACTGAGCATCCTGAAATGATGTGATCTAGTGTTTCTTCATGTTTATCGCACATACGGAATTTGGTATTTGCTACGGGTTCTTTCATTATTCTCTTTCTGTAGCTGCGGGGTCCTACTACTGGATCTTGTATGGCAGCAGCGAATCCTTCAGTTTCGTTTAGAAGTGAGCCTGTTCTAAGCCACATGCTTCTATGTCTATGTGCTCTTTCTCAATATTTGCGAAATATCTGCCATGAAGTGGTTTGAATCATCACTTAGTTTTAGTTTGTTTAATGGTTGGTACATTGAGACTCAGATTCAGCTCTTCATTTGCCCGTTGTAACGGAGTTAAACCTTCATCTACTTGGACGATTGTGAGCTGCATGCTGGATATTTCTGCTTTTTTATATAAATACTTTCTTAATTGTGTGCCCTGTTTCTGGCTCCTTATGTATACACTAGATATTCCTCTTCCACCGGTATATCTTGGCAAATGCAATCGTTTTACTGCGCTCTGAAGATGATGTCCTCTGAACTTCCTATATTATTTTCTGGTCATCCTGTCCAACGAGTGCAGCTCAGTTTCAGTCCAGTTGAATACTTAAAAGCTGAAGGTGAATATGGCTGTTGCGTATGCAATTACTGCCTTTGATAGATTCCTGGTAGACAGCCCACTCTTCAATCGATGGAGGTATATGTTGGTGAATTCTTGTTCACTGGCTTCCTCTTCTATTCCTCGGGCTTGTGCGTATCCAAGATATTTATACCTTTCTACTTCACTCATCGGCTCAATATTCCCTTAATGCGTGTTCTCATAGCCTCTGTTCCGCTCTCATTCTCCTTTGTTCACGCTGCTTGTTTTGCACTTGTCCAATCCACAGTTCATTCAAATATCTGTGCTAATTCGTCCAACACAGTTAAGCATTGTTTTGAGTTGTTCTTCCCTTTCCGTAAGCAACTCCAGATCGTCCATGCTCCAGAGGTGCGTGAATTTTTTATTATTAACTTTATATCCTTCACTAAGCAGGAAGTAATGGGTTTTATCGCAAAACAGAAACATAAAGTACTAAGAGCATCGCCCTTATAGATTTCTCGTTGGATATCGATATGTCCTACATTAGTTATGCCCTCACCTGTGTTAATTATAAGATTTGTGTTCCATTGCACAATTGCATGCTGCATGAACCTTATTACATCTTCTTCTATTTTATATAGTCGAAGAGAATCCAGTAGCCAGGAGTGCGGATCACTGTCGTAAGCTTTCTTATAGTCTATGTATGCTGTGTGGAGTCCACCTTTGGTTCTTATCGCATGTTTTGTTATGCCTCTATCCACAATGAGCTGTTCTTTACATCCTTGGAAGCCCTTCTGACATCCTTTCTGTTCCTCTTCAAGCATGTTATTGTCTTTTAAGTGAGCATATATTCTTTCTGCAATGATTGATGTCATAAATTTGTAAATTGTTTCCAGACACGTGATTGGTCTATACTTTGACGGGTCTGGACTGAGTACATCTGTTTTTGATATGAGTAGTGTGTTTTCTGTAGTCATGAATTTGGGCATACCCTCTGGATGTTCTAGTATGTTAGTGCATAGTTCTGCAAGTCTTCCATGTGTCGATACAAATTTCTTATACCAGAAATTATGTATCTTGTCTAGACCTGGCGCTCTCCAGTTTTGCGATCTTTCCATTGCCTTCTCTTATTTTGCTTCGATTACTTGCCATGTTAGCATAGTTTTGAGGTTGCAATTCTTTGTCTTTTCAACGAAGTACCATCTGTTGCATTTATGTTCCTCTGGTCTACACCAAATGCCCGTCCTATACTGTCTGATTTCATCTGGGTCTGGTGATATTCCTTCTGTACTTGCATCGTCTTTATGTTTACCCACGGTCTTGTAGAAGGCACTTTCATTTACATTGAACAGGTGGCTGTGCTGCCTTTGGGTATTACTTTTCTTAGTATTTTCATTCTTGCAGCATATGCTGCCAGTTTTTGTTTGACTAGATCCATTATTTCTATATCTTCTGGGTTCTCATCTCACTTGTATTGCTCAATGATCCCTTTTGCAGCTTTTTCTGTTTTTCCACTTGGGTTCGGGCGTGACTGTTGTGTCAGGATGCCTATCTCTTTTCTGAATCCGCTTATTCTATTGCTAAGCCTTCTTTTCCAGGCTGGTATTCCATTATGTCCACTTGGTTTTCCTCTTCCACCAATTTTGATTTCCTGTCCATGTGACTTGAACGTTGTGACTGCTCCCACATAAACTAATGTATGTAGTAGGGTGATGTTGATATTCACACATATTTTGTTCGCTAATGCCTCATTCACTTTGACTAGTATATCATTGGTTTCTCTGTTTATCTTGAGTTTTGGGAGTTGAGGACGATATAATGGATCCATCTCATTGAGCATGAGATATTGATTGAGAATTTCTACTTTAATTGGGTTGCTTTCTCTTGTGTTGTATGTGTCTGTGTCTTTCTCTACTGGTGTTTCTACTTCCGTTATGAGTCCTAGTTCTATGGCTACGTCATTCTTGATTCTATTTATTTTTTCTGCAGGCAGTCGATTATTTCAGAAGATTGATCGTTTTTCATCAATGATGTTCTGAGCAGTTTTAGTGTTCAGTTCCGAGAACTTTCTCACAACAAGCTCATGCAGCTCTCGTACAAATGGTCCCTGTTTGGTTTCTAATTTGGTAAGTCTGTAGTAACATCGAACTACATATTCATTCATTTTCACGCTCCAACTAGTTCTCTGTTTCTTTCTGGGAGATGTGGTGGGCGGAGCCACTTGCACAGCAACATTCGCATCTTCAGCAGGCGGTAGTAGTTGATTAGTGCCCCAGATTCGTTTCATTCCTAAGTATTTATGAGTATCCTGTCTCATTCGATTTTCTTAGTATTCCTCTTCACGTGTTTTGTATTCTTCGATCTTTTCTTATTTTCCTTCTCTTATCCCGCTTGTCTTGCATTTATCCATCCCAAATTTCATATCTATATCCTCACTGAAGTTTTCTATGCTTCGAATAAGTTTATGTGAATTTAGTTTGGATGCCGCAAAGATGTTAATACCATCTATATACATTAAGTGAGATAGTGATGTCTTGGATCTTGTTAACATATATCTGTGATTCTGGCTATTCAAGATTATAGGTAGAGGATTTAGGGCAAGGCAGAACCATAGTGCTCTGAGGCAGTCACCCTGAAATATACCTCTATTTATCGTAATAGGCTGTGATACTGCACTGTGATTGTTTATTACCAACCTCTCTCTTATCATGAGTCCTAGCATTTTTATTATATAGGGACGGATCTTGTACACTTTGAGTATGTCTATTAGCCAGTCATGCGGCACACTATCATAGGCTTTCTTGTAATCTATGTATCCTATATATAGATTCTTGTGCTCTGCTTTCGCTTCTTCAGTAATTATAGCGTCAATTGTTGATTGCTCTTTGCATCCCCTGGTGTTTTTCCTACTTTACTTCTGCTCCTCAGCCATCACGTTGTGTTTCTCTAGATGTTGGTTCATTCTATGTGTGAGAATGGAAGTAAGTATCTTGTATTCAGTCGAAGGGCATGTAATTGGTCTATATTTTGCTGGGTCCGGGTGGGATGGTGCAATTTTAGGTAGAAAGTAGGTCCTACCCGTAGTTAACCATTTCGAGGTTTCTTCTGGAGATTGCATTAGATATGTATAGATCTTTGCTAAATGTGCGTGTCTACTCCGGAATTACTTCCTCCAGAAATTTTGAATTTTGTCCGGTCCAGCAGCTTTCCAGTTTGGTGTTCTTTCAACTGCTTCTTTGATATTTTCTATGGCAATTAACCATTCCGTCATAATTGGTATTTTATCTGCAACTTGTTTCTCTCTTTTAACCCACTTTCCTTTGTTGTTATATGTTCTTTGTCATATAGTTGCCCATAACTTCTGCGCTTTTAGCGATTCTAGAGAATTTGATTGTGTATTTTCTTGATGGTGGTTGTTGTTGGTATTACTCAAGTTTCTAAGGAAATGTTCCTCACTATAGGTGGAACTACTATTCTGAATTATTCGCGTGCTGCGTTTTTCAAACCTTTTAAGCCTGTTCGCTTCAATCGCTAGCTTTTGCTTTAAGTAGTCTCACTGATGTGTTATTCTGTTCACTTCTATATTTTTCTGTGACTCGTAGTGCTTTACTTCGTACTTTGTTGCTAGCTCTTTTCCTGCGTGCTTGTGATAGAAAACCTATCCCTTTCCTAAGGTCCTCTATTGTTCTCCTCAATCTTCTTCCTTATGATGGTATATTATCGTTCTTTCTCCTGGCTGGGTCATGATGTCGGATTTTCTGTTTGTCTATCCTGAGTGCTGTTATAGCCCCGATATATACTGGATCAATGATGTCTGTGATTGTAGAGATTGCTAGTATTTCTTACTCAATCGCATGATTATTTTTCCTGTTATATTTCAGGCACGGTATAGGTGGCCTGCTTCCGCATTCCATTCCATGTTAAAGCAAGCGGTGCTGTTCAAATATGTTCAATATTTTCTGACGCTGTCAATTTCCCAGGTTTCTCTATTATTGTTATTATTATTATTATCATAATTATTTTCACTGATATTACTCGTAGTTTATTGCGAAGTGAAGGTACGCTTCGCCTGAAAATCCTTGGCATCAGTTATAGATATTTTGCTTTTGCCTTCGTGATGATTTCCAAGATGTGTTGTGTGAATACGAGCTTGTAATCAAGAGTTATTGTGAGATATTCCATTTTTCACACCGGTTTCTATGTTTATCGCTTCATGAAGCCTCTTAGTGAAAATTGTCGTTTCCTGACTTTTTTACAAGATAGTCGTATCATCAACATATTAAGCGATAACTAGCCAGGTCTCAATATTCAATAGTATGTCACTAACATAGATATTGAAAAGAAGTGAAGTTAACAGTGAACCCTACGAGACTCCTGCGGTGATTTGTCGCTTCTTGGTGACTTACTTGGGAGCTGCTGTCCTTGGGACATGATGCATTTGTTTCAATAAGATTCAATGACATCTTTGCTTTTATCAGTTTCCAGATGAGCCTCTGATCCCATATTTCATTGAATGCTTTCTCTATACCTCGTAATATCCCGCATATGGTTTAGCTATCTTGAATGCCCTTGATAAAATGATCTACAAGTCTGTTAAGTTGGTGGACCGTTAAGTCTCTACTTCAAAATATATGCTGCTTGTCTGGGATATCAGAATTTCCAATGTTTTTCGAGTTGCTGGACAATGATGCCTCCGTCTATTTTGCCAAAAGGTTGAATGAGCTAATCAAGCGATGTTTTTCTCAGCTCAATATTTTGTTTTAAGTAAAAAATATTCTTTGACACTCTGAATATAACTGACTCACTGTGCTGTGCCTCTTACGGACAAAAATGTTTTCAACTAATGAGCTCAAGGTCCACGTGCTCGTAATTTTGGGAGCATTGGGTCTTCGAGCTCTCAAATATTGCCTAAGATTTGTCTTGAGTTGTGTAGGCTAGACCGTGCAACTCCAGATGTGGAGCATTTTGCTAGTCGCCAGTGCTTTCTGTCAGCTGCATCAAGTGTACCTGCCTAGCGTTTATTTTGTGGATTCGAGCTTACCTCTGAATCTGTGTTATCAATCGGCTGTACAGTAATTTGTCACTAGGATCGATACTGTGTTATCAGATTTCTCGTGTGTCTTGGCGATTTTTCATGATTCGAAGAATATTTTTTGGTAGCTTTAATCGGACTGCCAGCTTCTTGCAGATCGATCATGATAGGATTGTGATCCGAGGACAGATAGTTGATTGCGCAGTACTACAGAAGAATGTGTTGTTGCGCATCACTGCAATATCTAGGAGGCATGTTCTACTGAAGTTAGTTGATTTTCCAGGCCCTGCATCTGTGAGCTGGTAATTGGCAGCAATGTGAAAAGGTATACGACCTCTTCTATTTGTTGCTTGATTGCCCTAGGCAGGGTGCTTCGCAATAAGATCTCCAGCAACTATTCGTGGGATATTGCCTTGTTTCAATAGAATCTCGAAGTCCTACCATATTATTTGTAGGACATCGTAGCCATTAAATTATGCATATTATATTCAATAATACATACTATCAAAATCATCCAGTTATTGATAAATTTTATCTCATTGTGTTTTGAACAAGTTCGGAGAGGAGGGCACCTTGATTCAAACCATCTGTTCGGTGAGAGGAACATTTTTTCTTGTTGTATGTAAAATTACTTCAAAATCAAATCAGAAGACAAACTGTCAGTAATGAAATTCAGACAATCATTGTATTGACTTGTTTCTTATCAACCCACAATTTCATATCCCATTACCGAAAATTTTCATGGAGAGGAAAACACGTTTTACCGATAAACACAACGTCGACACAGCGTCGGTGGAGGAGTTCCCTCAATTTGCTGTACTTATTCGCAAGAATCTCTGCGTTCCATGCAAATATGCAATGTGCATGGGTTTATTACTGCATTTAAATAAGGCGATGGCTGGAGGACCGTTGCATGTCTGCCGAGAAGTGGAAATAGTATCTCACACAAGTGTTCAAATGAGAAGTGAAAAGAAGATCGACGATAAAATTCAAGTCGATAAAAATTTTACTTATTCCATTTTTGATCAAATCAATTTTGTTGTTTTAATACTTAAACTATTTTCATTCATTTCTTGATGTTGTACTAACGCAACTTGGCAAAATTTCTTCTTCCTACTGTTGCAGGTGGTCGTGCAGATGCGGATATGGTTCCGGGTAGGAGCTCTTGAGTTGATATAGTAGTTAATGGATCATATTGCCATCAACTTGTTAATCGACTGTAGTTACTGATGCGTAAGGCCGATAGTTAGTGGCGTTCAGTGTAATTGCCTCCAATGTTTTTGTTCCTCCAATGATTGCTTTCTTTGTTGGGCAGCCTCTGTAATTGCGTTGTGCTCATTTCTGCAATTTGCACATTTTGTTCAGGGCTCATCTTTGTTTTTCTGCACACATTTCTAAGCAGCGTCTTCTTCACTATATTAGTTGCGGCAAGCGGAGAAATGGCCGTATTTCTGACAGCGGACATTGACCGGAGAGTAAGGTCTGTGCTTAATTTTGATTGTAACTACATAAGGTCATTCAGCTCGCAAACTTTTCTCTCTCCATCAGATTTGGATTGCGTGAAATTCCAGTAACACATTTTAAAGAGAGTATGGTAGTGGTAATCGTTGATTGACTTGGGCTGCGTTTTGGTCGCACCAGCGGTACTGCGTGACGATTTTATTCCAAGTTCGGTCATTCTAATGAAATGCGCGTTTTATTCATTGATGTGGTGTCTTTGAGAAGGATTGGGAGGAGGAGACGATCTAATTTCAAAGCATTTTTGGATGTAACTGCATCAATGTCCAGGATTTCGAATTCATTGGTTGTTGTAAAGAGAATGGCTGTATCATCGATTTTTTGCTTTTGACTGGTCTAAGTTGCGACTATGAGATCACCATTGTCAGACTTATTCACGTCGTGTCAGTTGATTTTGCAGCGGTCATACGGGTAGGTGGTGCTGATGTTGATAGCGATTTCAGAGCTGGCGCTGTAGTCGGTGGTACCCATACTGAAGTAGATGACTCCACAGCTGTACATCAAGTATAACTAGCGGCGGTAGATGACGCCAAAAATCCGTAAATGAGAGTATAACGGAGTATGCGAGGCGTGGAGAGACTTTGCGAGGCAGTATCATAAACGTGACACCTCTTCTCTACTTTTATATTGATGCTTGTTTGAAGTACGGAAATCTTCTATTTTCATTTCGATTTTGCATTTTGATTTGAATTTGGCCAGTCTTAACACATCGTACTTTTTTCTTCTTTGTGAGAAGAGTTGTAATCTTGGCAGCATATATCTCAGTCAATTTGCACTCTAATTCATTCAAGGCTTGAATCTTGAGGTTCACTTGCTCCACTGCAAATGCTGGGTGAATCACTGTTCTTCTAAATGTAGCACTGCAGAAATTCAGCTTGCAAATTTTTTTCCCTCCATCAGATTTGGTAGCTTGGACTGTCTCTAAATTTCCATGTATTCTGATTCAGAAAACTTCTAGAATCAAAATTATTTTCTTGAGGGCTATCCAAAATTTTTGTGCTAATAATAGATTGAGGTAGCCCATGAATAAAAACCTGCATACGTGTCCGTAACAAATCACGACTAGACAAGAGCTCTTATCCCTCTACTCGGTCCAGCAGGATGAAAGTGTTTTCTGGCAGTTTATCATTGTCATTTAAAATAAGTTTTTATTCATAATTGCACTGAGTAAGGCGATCGCCCTACTCGTATTCACTGAAGAATTATCCCTGAACAGAGAAACAGTCTCGATAACAGATATATCTAATCGATTGATGTCCAACTAGCACTGGTTACTCTTTGATTACTTTTATTTGAAGGCTCCTGAGCCTAAGGCTCCCATGCAATTATCTCAGTGCTTCCTTTGGTGAATAAGTTTGTCACCGCTTGAGATTACTACAGTAAATTATTACTGCCCAAAATTCAGTATATTTTTATCGAAATTCATGGCTACTAGAACTATTGCATTTTTGTGCTGTTCCATTAGAGCAAGCAGCTTTATCGCATCGTTGCGGATGATGATGTTTACTGCCTTTACCTTCAGATCTTTGTGCATGTTATCATTTCTGACATAGCGTTGCTTATTCACAATGCAGCATTTGCAACTTCTTTTCTGCTGGGTCGTTGCGCGACAATAAGCATTTGTAGTCGTTTAATTGATTTGAACAGTCGTAGTCTGCTGTTGTTTCGATAGTTCGGAACTCAAGCCATTGGCTTTCTGGTTCTGATTTCTATAATTGTATGTAAGTCTTGTTGATACTTCGCGCGAGGCTTGTCTCGGTCTTGCTCTCTATATTGTAACGAATTAGGCCCCAAAATCCGTTACCGTTGCACATCCCAGAGCCTTCTGCCACCGTCAAACATTTTCAGTCCATCACAATTTTAGTCACTTCTTGCGCACCCTGTAAAATTTAAATTCAGTAACTCTGTATCAACCTGCAACATCATGTACCGTTTATTCATCCGTTTTCAGCTGCTCCAATACCGATTACTATCTTTCACATGTGGACGAATAAGGTTAGATTTTTAAAGACACCTTAAATCAAAAGAAGTTGAGATCCTGTGATCTGTATTTATGTCTTATGTCTCACCGTAATAAAGTCTGAATGTAATCCACTGTTGTCCTGTAAATATGTTGTATATTGTATATTTTGTTGTTGTTTGACATTCCGCGCCACCGTTGACCATATACAAACTAGATCCGACACTCGACAATTTCTATATTATCGACCGATGTGAAAATTATTTAGAGTAATTTTAATATTAAGGAAATAAAATCAGAAAAGGATGTAGTCGACAGGAGAGTGATAAGAAATGTATTATTGTAACAAAATTTGTATTTGAAAAATGACTTCTTCTTTTTTCTGTATTTCTTCTTTCTATTATTGCTAGCGCTAATATGGATTTAATTTTTAAAACATGTTAAGTAGGGTTTCATTAAATTATGGGTATAAATAAGGCCTTCTGGCCGACTTGAGTCACTTCTTTGTAAGTCAAGTCTTCTGAGCAGCCGTTCCAAGTACGCTACCAGTTCCGATACCGAGCGTCATCTTCAGAGTGTGTACCGTCCAAGTGAAGTTTTTGTGCCAAGTCCGTTAGCACAGCTGTCCGACACAATTTGTGAGTTTGTTTTGTTCTTTCTAAGTCCGTAAAAGGAACTTAGAATATTCTCGCTGTTTTGAAAATTAGAATATTTTTGCTGTTTTTGAACTTGGAATATTTTTTTGGATTATTTAGAAGCACCGCTGAGGAAGTCTTCGTGATTTCGAAGTGTTGATTATTTAACGTAGAAGCTCCGCTGAAGAAGTCTTCGTGATTTCGAAGCGTCGATTATTTAACGTAGAAGCTCCGCTGAAGAGGTCTTCGTGATTTCGAAGTGTTGATTATTTAACGTAGAAGCTCCGCTGAAGAAGTCTTCGTGATTTCGAAGCGTTGATTATCTTTAACGTAGAAGCACTGCTGGAGGAGTCACCTGGTGACTTCACAGTATCGAACCATATTAACGTAGAATCACTGTGAGGGAGCAAGTTTTGTTCCACTCGCATAGAACGACTTCTCGCCATCTGCGACCGCCTGGGTCCGTACTGCGACCGCTGGTGTCGAGTGTCATGTACAGCCGTCCGTCACCGTCCGCCAAAGTTATCATCGTGTAAGAGTTCTGTAAAATAATGTTCTTTGTTCATCGTCGTCGTTTTGTGTAATAAATCTCATTGTGACACCTACCTCCGGATGATTATTTTCAAAAATCCTAACCCTTCCCGTCTGAGCTATCCAGCTGTCCGTCATAGAAAAACTGCGTCACCGACCGTATTGGCGCCCGAGCACACCGTTAGCAGTTTTCAAAAGCGACGTCAAAAGTAACAACCACGCCATCAGCGGAGGGTATCGTTACAATATATTATTGAGCATGTGATTTGAGCGTCTATTATTGACAGGCTCTTTCTCGTCGAAAGTTGTTGCAACTTCTGTGCTCCATTTTCCATACTGGGGATGCGTATATCAGATATGACCGTACCACCGCTGTAGATATCCGCACTTTATTGCAAAGTGATAGTGTGCTACCATTGCCTATCAGTGGAATCAGTTGGAGACATGTTGCTCTAGGCTTTTTCTATGTGTTTCGTAAAAAGGAGGTTGCAAACAACGACTTGTTCTAAATATTTCATTTTGTCTCGTCATGGGACAGGTCTGCCAAATAGTCTAACTGCACCTGCTGATTTCTGTTTTTTCTTGCTAATAGGCTCGCGATATTTCTTCCAGGATTCACAGTGATTTGGGAATGGTAGGATTCTTGCTTCCGTATCATCGGCATTATGAACAGTGACCACTTATATCTCAATATTCATTGAAATATCACTAATATGAATTTTGAAGAGAGGTGGAGATAATAGTGAGCCTTGGGCAGCCCCTGAGGTGATCAGTTACTCCTCCAACGTCGCATCTTGATGTCAAACTTATAAGCTGCGGTTTTTAAAATATGATGCAACAGTTTATACAAGATTTAGTGCCAGATTACATTTAAAGCTGCCTCCACGTCCAGAGATATCACACTTGTAACTTTTCACTCACTTGTAAAGTACATGTAAGTATTGTGGAACCGACAAAATTCACCCATAAAGATTCTGATGGAAATATCTGTTTTGGGCATCTTTGAATCTATTTTGACTATTTTTGGCTTGAAGACGGTACGTGTGAACGTGCGTTCGTTCGTAACTCGCAAATTTCAAAACTGGCTGAAAGTATAATGTTGAAATATTGTATTCAAGGCTGGCAGAGGGTCTAGTTGTACCTCATATTATGATCCTAATCGTCTGTACCGAAACTGTCCCTTACTTGAAACTTTTTTCGAATTATTCAAAAAAATTCAGAATGATCGACCGTAGGATGTTGAAATTGAGTATATAAACTTGATGTTGTATCAAAATGGTTATCTGCTATTTTTGTAGGAATCGATCAAGCCTGAAGTGCACTTTTTTTGAGTTTCTTGCATAAATCTAGAATAATCAGCCATAGAATATTGAAATTTAGTGTTTGAACTAGTAGCATCAGGATACTTTTCTGCTATTTTTGTATCAATCCGCTGAGCCGCCAGTGCAGTTTAGATGTATAACAGACATTCAAAGTTTGCCGTATGAATCAATCAGTTCAATTGTAATGATGAGATAGGCTATGATAATTTGTTATTTCCACTTACTTGTACAAAGTTACAAGTAAGTATTGTGAAACCGACAGAATCCACCTATCGAGATTTTTATGGATATATCTGTTTTGAGCATCCCTGAATCCATTTTGACTATTTTTGGTCTGACGTCGGTACGCGTGCGTGCGTGCGTAACTCGCAGATCTCAAAACTTGTTGAACGTATAATGTTGAAATTTCATATTTACGACTGCTATAGGGTGTTTATTTGCACCTCGCATTATAGTTGCAATCGCCTGTACCGGAAGTGCACTTTACATCAAACTTTTTTTGAACTTTTTGTATAAGAATATAGAATGATCCGCTATAGCACATTGAAATTTCGTATAAATAACTTCTATAACATCTTATTGTACATCTTGCATTATGATTGCGATCGGCTGAACCGGGAGTGCATTTCACTTGAAACTTTTTTCGCAATTTTTTGCATTGATTTGGAAAGATCAGTCAAAGGATACTTGAATTCAGCATTTGAAATTGCTGTAGCATCTTAATGGTCATCTCCTATTCTTGTAACAATCGGTTGAGCCGGAAGTGTACTTTATTTGACAGACTTTTTGAATTTTCCGCATAAATTCTAAACAATCAGTCGTAGAATATTCAAATTTTGTATCAGGCACTTTTATATAATATATAGTTGTATATCTTGCATTATTCGAGACATTATTTGAATTCTCCGCATAAATCCAAAACGATTGGACGTGGATTCTTGGAATTTAGTACTTAGGCCAATTATACCGTGTAGTTGCTCATATCCTATTTCTTTTGTGATCCACCGAGCCGGAAGTGCACTTCACTTGACAGTCTTTTTGAATTTTTCGCATAAATTCGAAACGATCAGGTGTAGAATATTGAAATTTGGTATTTCAGTCCGCTGTAGCATCTGAATGATTGCCTACTATTTCGAAACAATAGACTTAACCGGAAGTGCACTTCAGTAGGAATTTATTTTCCAATTTTGTGCATAAATTCAGATCTGGTGGCAGTCGTGAGAAATTTTGGAAATCAATATTTAGGTATGCTGTAGTATAAGAATATTGGCCTACTGTTTCCATTGCAACCGACTTGGCTGAACGCGAATTTCACTTGACAGATTTTTAGAATCTCTTGGGTAAAACCAAAACGATCAACTGAGGAAGGATGAGATTTTGTGTGTGATTATATATATCCAATGATATATATGATCAAACACAAAATCACATCGTATTATATATATATATATATATATATATATATATATATATATATATATATATATATATATATATATATATATATATATATATATATATATATATATCCAATAATGTACAAGTGAGTCACGTGATGTTCACGTCAGATTTTTTGATTTTGTTTGACATTGTTCATGTCAAATAATATTATTTTGTGAACTAGTAAATTGATATTTTTCAACATAGGTCACTGGATTTGGGCTCAAAACTTTGGTTGTTTTCGGTACATCTCTGATGTTCTTTTACACTTCTTCTGTTCTATATCGAAATTCACACTTTTAATTTCATCTAAAGTAATTGTATTCCGTGGCCAAATATTTCTTGGAAATAATGTATTTTTTTGAGATTAGTCAGAATCAAAGTTTCTGGGAGATAATATTTTCTTGTCCAAATCATAGATTTTCACTATGAAGAAACGTTAAATGAACAGAATAGTATATTCCACAACAAGTATTGGAATGACCTATATTCTGAACGAGCGAGTTACGGCTCGCAAGTGTGGAATATGGCATTCCAAACATATTGTATACTATACTCTCTCCAACAAGGTTTTGGAGACTCACCAATATTTCAGAGGACACTTAAAAAATTATTAAATGTCAAACGTAAGTCCAGATATAAGTACTCAAATTGTTAGGAAGTAACCATGGTAGTAGTCAAACTAACAACTTATGATTCGTCGAAATAATTCTAACGGCATACAGAATCATTCTAAACGGCATACGGAATCATTCTGAACTATTTTTTGGATGTCATTCCTTCTAACATAATTTTTGGTTATGGAATATGCAAATACCAAAACAGTGTTGGAGAAAGAGTATCTCTATAACATTCAAAAGTCATGAGCATTTTTGCATTATATTTTACCAAATCCTAGCAACAATATATAATGAAAAAATATTTTTTGTAGTAGTATATTATGTAACAAGGACCGAACGACTGTCATTCCTGTCCAAGATAAGTTTGGCTGCACTCGGTGAAGACAAGGGCAAAGCCCGAGGCAAAGGCGAGGGCAAAGTACGAGGCGAAGACGAGGGCAAAGTACAAGGCGAAGAGGAGGATGAAGCCCAAGGCATATCCTCGTGCAGCCAAATTTGTCCGTGACAATAATGACAGTCGTTCAGTGTCCGTGTTGCATACGATACTTTCTGTAACAATGCACCGAAGAACCCCTAGAACTGAGTTTTTTGAATAAATTCAGATCTATTGGAATTATCTTATCAGTTTGACAAACAAATTTTTGCAATTGCGATCACATCATAGTAAACTAATTTAATGAAACATAACTTAGATGATTCAGGCTATTGATTTATATTTTTCACATTTTCTGTGCTATCCCGTTTACAATCAATGCACACACTATAACAAACACTACCTATAATACAAATTTCTTCCAGATATTTATTTGACATATACCAATAAAATGAAAAAATCCAACAGCATCCATGATCCACAATTTTTATTCCTACTCAGCGGACATTATTATCCATTATTTCTTTGTCAACTGAGAATTAATGAGAATTGTTACAATGGTCTGGCATTAGGAACTTTCGGAGCAGAATTCAGCTCTGTTATAGAATACTTTTGGTGCATGTGTTACAAAAAATACCTTAAAATCTTTCTAGTGATGTGCGTATGGCCTTCTATTGCTGCGTGCTGCCATCTGCACTTTCAGTATGGTACCTCAAAGATGAATATGACGTTTCTCACAACCTTACTTGACTAAATTTTGTTTTGGAGATATTTTTTATGTAACTTATAGTTTGGTACTGTATTGAATATAGAATAACGATTTTGATTCCAAAAATTTAACGAAGCTGAATCTAATGCTGTTTCAGGAAGCATATCGACATGAATAAATCATTTGAATGATTTTTCCCTATTAATAAAATTGTCTTCTTTATTAATAACTCTGTTATTAGTACATTATAACTCTTGAGTTTCTGACTATACAATTAGGTCTACGACTTCATCATGCAATAATTCACACTTCAATACTGTAATAATGCTTGGACTCCACTAGTGAAATGAATGATGCCCATGCAATACTTATGTAAGTGTGAAATATTCCGTATTCGTATTACTTGAGAGAATAATAGTGAATAATGCTGCACTATTTTCATTTATCATTGATGTACATGTTAGTGTTTCTACAAATCTTAAGCTCACTGATCCGCGGCCTCACATCTTATATCTTTAAGAAACTTATTTTTTATGTGATCGATAATTTTAGTAAGATTGTTTTTGAAATGTCTCATTTGTGAAATGTTAAAATGTGAAAATTCTTGTCTATGACGTTATAATCACTGACCTTTCTAAAGTCTGACCTACTCCAAAACAAGATTAGACTAGACAGGGACAACTTGTATCGTTCCACCTTCTTATGAAATCACAATATTCTACGACTGATTGTTCTGAATCTATGCGAAAAATTCGAGAATACCAATATAAAATACACTTTTGATTCAGCCGATTGGTACAAGCATGAAAGATAACCATCAAAATGCTATAGTAACTCCAAATACTGAATTCGAACATCCTACGGCTAGCCATTTTGAATTCATGCGAGAAATTAGAAAAAAATATTAGACTAAAGTGGAATCATAATGCGAGATGTACAATTAGACCTTAGACTAGTCTCAGATGCGAAACTCCAACATTATGCATTTGACGTGTCCTAAGATTTACGAGTTACATACATACACACATGTATGCATTCACACAATCATTATTATAAACATATATACGTACATGAGTACCAAAGTCAATAGTCAATAGTCAAAATTAGCATTAGTTACTTATACGCGGATAGCTCCTTGCAAGCTCCAGGACTGAAATATATTATTCAGTTGTTACATCCTGTATAGTCTATTTTTGGAAAAAACTTCATAAATCTCACAAGGAGAAACAGAAGATGGATGATTATCATAGTCTTATTGAACTAAATGAAAACTTTGATTACCTTTATATTTATTGTTGTCGTCATACTGCTTGAGTGATTTCGTAACTTCGTCCCCAGATCGCATTTTACTCATTTTAGGTGCACTGATTGCTCGATGCATCTTATTTGCTTCCCATTTTCTTCTCAATTCGCTTTGTCTTTCTCCGAACTCGTACATACTGTCGTCGGCAGCACGACTGTATGATTTCCCATATCGGAAATTTAAACCTGGGATGTATCCTAGTCCAACAAAAAATTTATCAGATGATGAATTAGAATGCATTATTTATGATATGAAGTAAGAATCATGAAAATACATTCACAATACAATCTTAATCCTAATTTCGGAATTATTTACTACTTTTCTACAGAAGTATTTTGTATGGAATAAACCAGTATCATGTTCATTGAGATAAATCGAGAACCTGTATGCTTTTTAAACAAATGTAAGAAATCTTTAATATATTAATACTACCTAGTTGCGAAAGTTGACAACAAGCTCATTGAGATTTTGAAGGGGACAAGTGATCCAGCATGAATTATTTTCAGAGCGATGAAACAATAACCTTAGGCATAATGCCGTTAATTTTGGATGGTACAGGTGACTACACAGATGAATTTAATTTTACATCTGAAGATACGCTTTTATGACCAAATATTCCTATATCGCATTCCAAGATCAATGACAAATAATCACCTAGAACTCATTGCAGTATAAAAATAATGAGATCGAAAGTCAGGACTATTTTTATCTCTCTTTAAATTTTCCCCAAAATTAAGGTGATTCTTGATTATTGTACAGCACTTGCACAATTCGATCTCTGTGCTTACATAGACTTACTATTCAGCAATGCCGTACATATTTGTTAGTACAGGGGCTGGAAATTCCGGGCGCATCTTCTTACCCTCAACTAATACAGTGTTGGTGGGATGAGCCAATATCAAATTCAATAGTCTCAATGCTATTTGATGTCAGAATGACATTTTTTGTCCTGCCGTACATTTTATATAGAACATAAAGCTGCGTCTTGAAAATTCATTTCCATCCGAGAAAAGTAGTTCCGCGATGAAGTTTTTTTCACAAGACTAGCATATTTTGTTGATACTCAAGACAATAATCAATAAGAATCGAATGTCCTCTAAAAAATACGTTCCAGATGGTTGAAATAGATATTCAAGTACTAAGGTCATTCAGGAAAGTTTACTGATGAAGAATGATGGCTTGAAGGCCGACCATAGGTAATGTTTCCAAATATTATGCGAATCCAAAATATGAATCAGAATTTTTTTTTTCAAGTTGAGTTACTACTGGTGATGACTGTTCATTCGCTGTCAATTGTCAATTTGATATTTCATTGTGAATATTCAATTACACATGAAGATAAATCAATATTTTTTTTTTTTGTGAAAATCCACAATTTTTCATTTTCCGCCCTTATCCATGGATGGAAAGTCAGTAACTATGCTGACCACAGCTTACATAGTAAAATGAACAAACCATCTCAAATACAGGAGCGTTGAATACATAAAAACACCCAATCGTACAAAAAAGTATTTTATCAGCCCTAAGAGTTTTCAAATTTTCTCAACTTTTTTCTACTTCATAATAAGAATATAACGTGCGAAGGTGCTATAATAATATGAAAATAGAATAGGCTCCAAATTCGCCTCTGTCTGGGCGGAGCTTTTCATCTCTTCGCGTCGCGCCGCTCCACACAGTGGAACATTCGAGTAGCTTGCTGGAATGACGCAGAGATTTCTAGAAATGAGCATGCAAATATATAAAGGGGGCGGCCTGCCTGAGTGAGTAGTGAATATCCAGAGCATGATCAGCTGTGTGCGAATTTTAATGAATGAATAAGTTGTTGTAAATAAATATCAGTGGCTTTGTAGTTGAAGTTTAATAGTAGTGAGTGAGAAATAAATTGTATAGTGTTTGTTGCAGTTGCATCAAAGAATATAACTTTTATTCTCTTCTCATTCATCAAGTAGTGACTTTTATTTTATCAATAAACAATTTCCTAAGAAGCAATAAACTGTGATGTCAGATGTGTGGTTTTATGAGCAATTTAATATTTTGTTCAGTACAGCTTTTTGTAAGGCTGTAAAATGGCGTTCAAGAAGTTGTTGATAGATTTGGAGATCGAATCATTGAAATATCAATTAGAAGAGCAGGATTTAAAATCCAGCAATCGCAAATCAGTTTTAATAGAACGACTGCAAGAAGCTACGACTGAAGACATATTTGCTTGAGATTTAACTTTCTTTAACCAATTTGGTAGTAAATTCAGAAACAACATTGAGATAGAACTCTATAAGTTTAAAAGAGGATTTGGAATCAAAATTGAGGGAAAATTCCACAAGTATTAGAGTATTGGGAGAATAAGGAGAAGATTCTAGAAACATAGGTGAAGAACTGCATGAAAAATTGAGTGAATACAAAGAAAGTTTATTAGGAAAAATATAAATGTATGGGAAGAAATATATAAGGATAATTTGTAAAATGTTAAAAGCAGAATTGGATGCGAAATTGGAAGAGAAATTGGAGAAAAGAATAAAGATTCTCGAGGAATTTTCTAAGCTTGGTGTTCCATCTCCAGAAAAAGCTGCAAAAGCTGAGATAATCAACTACAAAAATGCGTGTCAAAACTCCAATCTTCGATGACCAAATATCTTGAGTGAATTATAATGGACAATTAGAAGCTGCTGCTAAGGCTAATGGCTGGGATGATACTAGAAAAGTCTCAGCGCTTACGGTTGCTCTCCGAGAATACCAAAGTTCCAACGAGAGTCTATAGGAGTCTGAAGCTGATATGGCATGCATAGTTCAACTTGCATATCCAACTGGCCCTGATGATTTCCTGGAGAGCTGGGCTGTAAGTTTATTTGTGGACGGCATTCAAGACAATGAAATACAACAAGCTCTGCGTCTGTCGCTGCCTAAGAAGTTGGTTGAAGCATTGGCGCATGCGCTGGGATATAGAGCGGCAAAGCAGGCGTTCACAAGCAGTGCCTGAGTGCGGAAGGTTAACTACGACTTCGATGCCACAGGAAGCTTAGAAGCCAAAGTCCAGCGGTTGGTCTAGAAAGTAATAATAGATCTTAAGAAGTCCAGACAACTCCAGTAATGAAACTGTAGAGAACTAGGTGACCCAAAAAGTCGATGCAAGAAACTCTTGAAGACGTGGCCCAGAAATAGCTCCAGGCAGGAGAACTAAATTGGGTCAATATGTCGAGGCAAATATCGATCCAACCTTAATCTGCCTCACAAAATATTGCAATCATCGCTCCACTGCGTTATCATTTTGACAGCCTATCTTTGGTTAGTTACATGTACGACAAGCCATGAAGTATTCTGATGGACACAGGCGCAACGAAAACCATAGCGAGTCTTGATTTACAGCGTCCGTACACATCGTGCATCAGGACAAAATGGCAACTTCGTACAGCTACAGGTGACCCAGCTACTACACATGAAGAAGTTGATATCGTCATTACGATTGGAAGATACAGTATCTGGTGGGACTCAAGAAGAAAGCGTAGCAATTCTGGAACCAAACAAAAATGTTCAGCTGGGAATTTTGGTTATTAAAGCCCTCATTAGCTCAGAAAAATAGTACCAGTAAGATTGGTAAACGGTAATTATCATCCAGTTGAACTAAAAGCTGGTACTATTTCATGACGCCTTGCAAGAGTGTCCATAATTACAATTATCGCACAAGTGTTACGTGCCAATTTGGCTTTTGATCATTGTTTTTGTTGGGTTAAATTCTGAAATTATAGTTTGGATTAGTTGGGTTTAATTTGGTCTACTTCATGAACTTACTTTGGTTAAAGATATTTTTATTTGAATTCAATAGTTTCATTCATATTTCAATTCTTTAGTTTCGCTTCTTTCCTCTAAACTCAGTTTTTGCCGTGAAAACGTCTTATAATTCGATGGAGCCGGCTGCACGCACGAAAAAACATGACTCATGCGGCGTTACCTCGCTCTAAGGCGTTCCATTTAAGATTTATGAACAATAATTTAATCACAGTTTATTCTTATAATAAACTATTCAAAATTATGCTAGCCACTTGAGTTACGTCATTACAAATGCCAATCATTATTTATCAATAAGAATAAATTAAATGAGTAATCAATAAGATTATGATGTACTACTGTAATATGTTAAGAGACGACAGTTGTTGTGTTAACGATTTTATATGGGACGGACGTGAAACACGATTTCAGGTGCAACGAAGTAATGGAAAGATTCATTTAATTGGGATATACTTATTTTTTGAATTCTTGCCTATCCTGACGCTCACAATTATTACTTTTTGACGTGACAACGTCTTATAATTCGATGGAGCCGGCTGCACGCACGAAAAAACATGACTCATGCGGCGTTACCTCGCTCTGAGGCGTTCCATTTGAGGCTTGAAGTGCAAGCGAGAGCGCGGAACGAGCGACAAAGAGGCACAATCGGCCTCCGCGTTCGGCAGGGTTCGACATCTGTCTCTCTCCTACTTGAGTGAGCGATGCGTTCGCGTGGACTGCTGCTATACAATAATACATTTACATGTTTTCGTCAAGTATGAAGTGCAGTGGAAAGTGAATGTGGTGTCAATTGTTTATAGCAACGATAATTGCGGCGATGAAGGTAATGATTCTTCCGATATTAAATATATGTTCAGTGATATATTGTCGAATATTCGTGCTTTCATCATTAAAATAAATAGCATCGGTCCGCTAGTGCAGCGATCGTAGGTTATGCCATAATTGACAAAACTATAACAATGAGTTAATAGAACTATTTCACGATGAGTAAAAAATCAATGGCTTTACTATTCGATCGAAATAATTTTCCTATACTCAACAGAATAACACAAATTGTAAGAAGTTGAATATCGCACATGTTTAAAAGTTGTAAATAAAAGTTGTAAAACAATTGCTCAACCCACATTCATATTTGTAAAAACTATGAACATTGTAGAAAAAAAAATAAAAATTGCCATAATTGTATTTATGCGAACAAATAAATGTTGATCAATTCAATTGTGATTTCCATTCACCTCCTTCTCAATATTCATACAAAATATCTAACAAACAAATAAAATTAAAATTTTCTTTTGAAAAATGCAGCCATTCCATCAGTATTTTCTTATGAGGTTGTCACGGTCAACTATCGTCAGTAAACCGACTCCACAGATAACCGATTTTGTTTTAGTTAAAATCAAAGCGTATTCATTAATAACTTCTGTCAATTAGTTTAGTTCAAGTAATTTGTTCACATTTGTCACTATTGTAATGCGCACGCTGTAGTCAGTGACGTGACTAAGTTGACGAATTGAAAACGGTCTTTTTCTAATAGTCAAATCGACTGGATTTGACTCTACTTGAGTAGGTAGTCAGCCTCAAGTCCTCGTATGAAATGGATGTTATATTTTTTGCTTTTTTTGTTACCACTACAATTCTGCGGGTTTTTCCCAAAGTTTACTTTTGCATGTGCAAGCCCAGGTTTAGGAACTCTTCTGGGAAAAAGCCTTCACTTCGGCCGAATATTCTGAGGCAGTTTGACCATTGAGTTTATTCAGCGGAGCAGCCCACGTGTTGGAGATTAGAATTGTTAGTAGCCGTTATATTTTTCTATCGCTACCACATGAGATTTAACGTCGTCCACACAACGCTGTTGAAACATCTGACTCCCACTCTGGATTCCCTGACTCTTTGTGCTTTTCTTGGTGCTATTTGTCCAATTAGGCACCTCGTGGCGTCACCACGATTGTTGTTTATTTTTTTTGTATAACTTTTCGCTTCGGTAGGCATTCGTTGTCGCCTCTTACTTTTATGCTTTTGTTACCACGTTATAAACGCTACATCTTGATTTTGTGAACCAGGTCGATCGATTTTGGGCCTGCTTCTCATTTCCTTTGTTTTTTTTCACGGAGTAGGTTTATGAGCATTTTGTTTACGTTAGCTTTGTTGAGACTTGCTGAAATCTGCGTTAGGAACGCAAATTGCCGCCATTTTGTTTTACATTTACTGCCACATTGATCTTTACACTAATCGAAAAATTTGTCCGACATGAATATTGGGGCTAGCGGTGAGTCCGACAAGCAGCACTTGTCATAAGTACGTTGATATTAAAGATTACTACGCTAGTTTGAGATTATAGGGACGTGTTGAAATATTTTTTTCTTGAATTTGATCATTTTGTCCGTCGAATTTTGTGGGATGTTCTCTCAGTCCGACACTGGAAACGTGTCAGAATTATAGCAGCTTCTTCACGAATGACCGCTTATCGCTATGTTTTTTATTTCCCATTGAAATAGTGTCTAGAACTTTACTGTATACATATTCGACATTGTAAGTGCGGCAATAACTCTCACAAATCAGAAATATGTAGTATGAACGCGACCTCGTTCATAGGAATGCATATCAAGTCAGTATGATTGAATTATTGACCTACTGGTATTAAAATCATTGTTCGCAGAATTTTGCTAGATAATTTGAATAACATTTTATGCAAGTAAGCTCTAGATCGACATTCATAGAAGACTTTTTCATTCAAATACATTTCAACGTCAATGTGTTGTAATCGGTCAAACACATTTCAGGTGGTACAATAGTACTATTATAACAATGATGAATCGCTTCAAATTTGAGGAAACAATCATAATTATGAAGATAAAATATACAGCTTCAAAATAAAATTTGCGGTATCGAACGTGTGATGAGCAAAATGGTGAATGAATTAAGACTTGTATATTGATATAGATATAACGCCACTCGCCATTGTTGTCTTTAGAGCAATCACCAGCACCACAGCTCCAAGAGAGAAACTAAAATGACATTTTGTTCAGCACATTGATCGGATGTATGAAAACATTATTCGTCATGAAATTACTCATAATATATATTTGAATTTTTAATTTTTTCTTAATAGTGGTACCTTTGTGAGAATTTAGCTTCTTGTAGTTGAGTTATCAGCACAAAGATGTAATAGGTGATGGTGGGAGTGACGGTGGAAGTGAAATTCAGAGCGAGCCTTTCAAAATCTTATGATAAAGAATGAAACTTAAAACAATAAAAATATCAAAATATTCGTTTATCTATTTTCTGAATTTCTTTTGATAAAAATTAATTTGTTGATCAATCAATGATAACTAGCTTATAAACAACGTCCATTGCTCATCCCTTACTATTGAATTCATCAGAAACTGAATTATATATGTGCGGGCGTTTTTTTTTTTTTTTTTCGTTGGACTGACGATAAGAACCAATATATCTGTCGGACAATGTGTTTTAAGGACAGACAATATATTTCCTTATCATGATTGCTCTGATGAAGGAAAAAACTTTTCAGAACTCATTTTTAAATAAATATGTTTTATTGGGTTTAAGTTCCGTAATTTATTAGAAACACAACGTTTCAACAGCAAAGTGCTCCTTTTTTTCAAGTGAAAAGAAATAGAAATATAACGTTTCAACAGCAAAGTGCTGCCTTTTTTAAGTGAAAAGAAAAATAAATATAAATAAAATTGTCAAGACAACAAAAATAAAAATAAAAGTACAAATCATAACTAGATTAATTTAAAATATATTAACTCCTAGGATCGTAGAGCTCTGCCTGTAATTGATGATTCAATATCCACAGGTCTTCAGGAGATAATAATGAAGGTCTAAATAGGGAAATTGTCAACTCCTTGTGGTTCTAGGTCAATCTGGCTCTACTCTTTTTGGTTTGGCGCATAACTGAACCATCCACAGATCTTCAGGAGGTGGTGATGAAGTAACTCTTGCAAGTAGATTCGTAGATACAAATAACTTGAAATTATGAACAAATGATTGGTAGCCATGATCGATTAAGTTCATAACCAGTATTCAAATTCAAATTATTCGGTGATTTTTTCTTTATGATTGCTCTGGTTCGACAAGCGATCATTGATGAAGGAGTTGTTATAATTCGGACACGTTTTCAGTGTCAGACTTAGAAAACGATCCGCAAAATTTGTCGAACAAAATGGCCAAATTCAAAGAAAAAATCATTCAACACGTCCCTATAATCTCAAACTAGCGGTAATAAGTTCCCATACCAACGTACTTATGACAAGTGCGGCTTGTCGGACTCACCGCTTGCCTCAATATTCATGTCGGACTTCATTCATTTTCATTTAATAATCAATAAGTCTTCCGATTAGCGTGAAGATTAACACAGCGGGAATACCTTTTCAAGGCATTGTGAAACTGGCGCGTTTAAATAACCCTTGCTGTAAAATGCCTCCAAATCAAAAGTTTTGCCTGATGTAAATGCTGTTGGATCCATTACAAAGAAGCCACTTATAAAATTTAAAGTGAGCAGTAATCAAGAAAAAAAATAAGTCCTGTCTCACGGACCATTCATTCTAACCAGGGAAAAAACTTTAGGTCCAGGGAATATGCGAAGTATTAGGCATTTGCAAAACCAGAACTACTGCATTACACCCGCAGATTGATGAAATGGTGATGCGGATGTATAAGACTATAAACATTCACCTGACCAAAGTTGTCGCTAGTTATCAGAGAGACTAGGACAAATATCTCCATCCGTTCTCTCTGGCATACCGGACAGACTCCAGCAAAAATTATTTTTGGACGAGACTTCCATGCGACCTAGAATTCGGCTGCAAACCTGGGGAAAAATCTAACTGGCAAAAATTATATCATTGATTCAAGGCGTCAGATGAACGATATCAACTCCTGAGTCCGAATAAACATCTAGAATGCCAGCGACTGCATGAAAGAGTCCTATGACGTTAAATCACAGGACAGGTGTTTTCAACCAGAAAACTCTATGTGGCTTTATAATCCAGGGCGGCGGCGTGGTTTGTCCCCAAAATCACAAGCCTTTCAATTAAGAATTAAAAATTAAGAACATAATCCATGAGATCAGACGCAGCCCCAAGGGCAAACCAAGAGTGGTGCATTTCATTTGGTCAGCATCATTTGCAGGAGACAATTATAAAGACAGCAATGGCACACGTGTTTACAAAAACTATGAGCAGGAAGACTTGTTCCAGGAGCTTATGAAGACTTTTTCCAGCGGACGAAGGGCTCGATGTGGAATAACTAGCGGAGTGCTGCAAGATCTATTCAGGGTCCCGGACGACTTCTTCTTGGCCTATTGCGTATTCAAAGATTTCAAGATGTCTCGAAGAATAGCAGCAGTCTTTAGGAAGAGATTTGACAGGCCTATAGAAGAAAAGGTCGTACCAAACACAAAAACTTTATATTGACCACCTTGTAACAAATGATGAATTTCATAACAAACTAGCCTACCGTTTTACGTGGGAAGCACTGAAAGATCTTTTTGGATATGAATAAATATGTACCTGAACAATTTGGGAATTCTCTTCAAGAATTTATTGTATTTTGACATATCGGAATGACAGTGAGGTTATCTAGCAAAATAGCTACCAACCTAATACAAACTAGGTTTGAGCTCTATAAAGAGGTACCTTACGACAAGTTTCATAATAGTTTACTGAGAAGAAAGTTTTATAAGACCTGATTTTAGAGCACGCGTTCTTGTGGCCAAGTGACCTGAAATGTCTCATTGAGCGTGTATCTTATACAATTGTTTCAATTTAGATTCATATATATCAAAACATGATAAAGTATCTGTCTTGAAAAAATCCATAACGAATATTAAATTTTTCATTGACCCACGATAACATTGAGATTTGCCAGATAGTTATTTGAGTAAATCACAAATACTTTTCAAAACTTGTTAATTGGAATGTTATTACTTCTTAGAAATAAATACATATAAACCTGAACAATTTCAGAATTCTCTTCTTATGAAATATATTGTATTTTGACATATATATATAATCGGTTTCCTCTTCTACCCTAAGGTGTAGAGGTTTTTGCGCTTCTTTTCTCTACTCTTTAACGAATTTGTGCCATATTTTTCTGTTGGATGCCATCGATCTTGCTTCAGTTACTGATTTTCCTCTATTTTCTAAGATTCCTTCTACTATCTCATCCCAGGTTTTCTGTGGTCTTCCCCTTCGTCTCCGCCCTTGCGTTCTTGATTTCCATATCTTTTTCACAAGTCTATTGTTTTCCATACGTATTAGATGTCCATACCAACTTAATTGTTTTTCTTCAATTTTCTTTTCTGCAGCTTTTATATTAAGATCATTCCTTATATTTTCACTTCTAATTTTGTCTAGTTTAGTTACTCCTTGTACTCTTCGCAGGTATTTCATTTCCATAGCCTGTATATTACTCTTAAGTCTTTTTGTTAATACCCACGATTCACTACCATGTAGCAGAACTGCCTCGTATATTGTTCTATAGACTATTAGTTTCGTATTCTTTGATATGTATTTGTTTGATACTATTGTCTTATTTATTGCTTGGAACGTTCTTGCTGTTGCCGTTATTCTGTTGTTGATTTCTTCCTCAATTCCACCTCCACTCTCTATTATGGACCCAAGATATTTGTACCTTGGTACCTGTTCTATTTTTCTTGTATCTAATTTTACATTTACTTCTTTTTGGGATCTATCTATTACCATGCACTTGGTTTTGTCGGTATTTATTTTCATGCTTCTTTTCTCAAGTGCATTCTGCCAGAGATTGAGATTTGTTTGTAAGTCTTTTTCGTTTTTGGCAAATAGCACTATGTCATCCGCAAATATGCATTCGGATATGTTCGTTCTTTGAAGATTCAAGAAACCTACATTATACAATTTTACTTCATTTCGTATCTCCTTCAATACTTCATCCATAAGTGTTATAAATAATAGGGGACTAAGTACCCCTCCTTGTCTCAAACCTTCAACCGTTTTAAATTCATCAGATTTTGCATTCATTGTTCGCACATAATTTCCTGTTTCTGCATAAATGCTTTTGATGGCTTCTATCAAATGTTCATCCACATTTCTCTGTTTCATGATTTTCCATATTTGTTCTCTTGGTGCTCGATCAAACGCTTTTTCTAAGTCTATAAAACATAGGAATAGTGATCTATTAAGTTTTTGTGTTTTTTTCTATCAGCTGTCTTACTGTAAAAATGTGATCTTGGATGCTATGCCCTTTACGATTCTCTTCTTATGAAATATATTGTATTTTGACATACTAACCCAAAAAAATTAAGTTTGAGATCTGTAGAGACGCATTTCACTTAAACAAGATTCATGAATTGCGCTTCATGACACCCAAATAGATAATGGTCATTTTTGGACGATTGGGCGTTTTCATGTGTTCACCAGTCGTCTATTCAAGCTGATATGTTGATTTTACCAGTAAACTGTGATTATTATGGTTATGCTGACTTACCGTCCATGGGCAAAGGCGGTAAGTGAAAAATTGTGGATTTCCACAAAAAATATTCATTTATCCATATTTTTTTTGTAATTGAATATTCGCAATAAAATGTCAAACATGACAGCTGCAATCGTATGAACAATCATCAGTAGTAATTCAATTTGAAAGAGAAAATCCGGATCCATATTTTGGAGAATCCAATCGTGGGAAAAAATCTGTAAGCATTACATTCAATAAGTATAGTACCGATTTTGTATAATATTTGGAAACCTCGCCAAGGCTAGGCCTCCAAACTATTATTCTCAATCGGTAAACCGTACTAACTGACCTAAATACTTGATAGTCATTCAAGTATCAAGGTCAGTAGGTACAGTTTACCGATTGAAAATTCGGTATTGTACTTATTGACCGTGATGCTCACCAAATTTTTTGCACGAGTGGAAGATGTACCCAAAATATAGATCCGATTTTTTTCTTTCAGTCGAGCTACTACTAGTCTGTGAGACAAGGCATGAATTTTTTGTTGATTACCGCTCACTTAAAACTTTTTGAGTGGCTTCATTGCGATGAGTCCGACAACTTTTCCATTTGGCAAAATTTCAGATTTGAGAGCGATTTTCAGCGAGGGCTAGTAATTGAAGAAATTTGACGTGAACATCACGTGACTTACTTGTACATCATTTGATATATACACGAATTCATTCAATAAAGTTTTCTGATGTCGCTTCAGATTATAATTGATATGATTTAAATAGCATTTTGACATGTAGAATGTCAAAAAAAATCAAAAAATTGACAACAGATTATCATTGCCTACCGTATCATTCTAGTGGAACTGATTGTTCTATACGGCAGATCTCGCATGTCTGTTTTACATATAAACCGTACTTCCGGCTCAGCCGATTGATACAAAAATAGTAGATAACTATTTTGATGCTACAACAAGTTCAAACATCAAATTTCAATATGCTATGGCTGATTGCTCAGGACTCATGCGGAAAATCCTAAAACAAAAAAAAAAGGTAATCGCACTCCAGGCTCATCTGATACATACCAGAATAGCAGATAAACATTCTAGTACAACACCAACTGCAAATCCTCAATTTCAATATCCCACGGTTAATCATTTTTGATTTATTAGGAGAATTCGAAAAAAGTTCCAAGCAAAGTGCACTTCCGCTACAGACGATAGAAACCATAATGCGAGGTGCACAACTAGACCCTATACTTGTCTTAAATACAAAATTTCAACATCATACGTTCAACCAGTTCTGAGATTCGCGTGTTACGAACGAACGCACGTACACACGTACCGACATTGAGTCAAAAATAGTCAGAATGGATTCAGGAATGCTCAAAACGGATATTTTCATCGAAATATCGATAGAATTAATTTTTTCGGTTACCAAATACTTCCTTGTACTCAGTACAAGTAAGTAAAAATGAGAAAATTATCATTCTTTCTATTTTAAAAAATCTGACCTGAACCTCACGTGACTTACTTGTACCCCATTGGATATATATAATCAAACAGAGAATCTCATCATTCCACGGCTAATTGTTTTTGATTTATCCAAAAAAGCTTTGAAAATCTGTCAAGTAAAATGCGCTTTTAGCCTAGTCGGTTGCTATGAAAACAGTAGGTCATCATTCTCATGCTACAAGATTCCTGAATACTGATTTCCAAGATTCTACGGCTCACAGTCCTAAATTTATACACAAAATTGGAAATTAAATTCCAATTAAAGTGCACTTCCGGTTATTATTATTGTTATGAAAATAGTAGGCAGTCATTCAGATGCTACAGCAGATTGAAATACCAGATTTCAATATTCTACAGATGATCGTTCTGAATTTATGCGAAAAATTCCAAAAGACTGTCAAGCATAGTGCACTGCCGGCTCAGTCGATCTCAATGAAAATAGGATATCATCATCTAGGACACGGTACTATCGTCTTGAATACTGAATTCTAATATTCTACTTTCAATCGTTTCATATTTATGCAAAAAATTCAAGAAATGTTTCGAGTAAACTGCTCTTCTGGTTCAGTCGATCGAGATCATAATGCAAAATGTATAGCTAGATATTATATTAGTGCTTAATACAAAATTTCAATATTCTACGACCGATTGTTTTCAATTTATGAAGAAAATTTGAGAATTCTGTCATATAAAGTGCACTTTCGGCTGAACCAATTGGTACGAGAATAGGGAATGACTATTTGGAAGCAACAGCAATTTTAAATGCTGAATTTCAACATTCTACGGTTGATCATTCTGGATTTATCAGAAAAATTCGAGAAAAGTTTCAAGTAAAGTGCACTTCTGGTACAGACGATTGAAACTATATTGCGAGGTGCACAACTAGACCCTATATCAGTCTTAAATACAGAATCTCAGCATTATACGTTCAACCAGTTTTGAGATTTGCAAGTTACGCATGCACGTACGAGCGTACCAACATCAAGCGAAAAATAGTCAAAATGGATCCAGGGATGCTGAAAACGGATATTTCCATTAAAATCTCGATGGGTGCATTTTGTCGGTTTCACAACACTTCCTTGTACTTAGTACAAGTAAGTAAAAATATGACCGTCATATTGATCTTGAAAAAATTTTGTCTGACATGAATATTGGGGCTAGCGTTGAGTCCGACAAGCCGTACTTATCATATGTACCAACATACTTACCATAAGTACCAACATACTTATGACATGTGTGGCTTGTCGAACCCACCGCTAGCCCCAATATTCATGTGGGACAATATTTTTTTTTCATTTTAAGATCAAAAAATGTTTTGATTAGTGTAAAGATCAATATGACGATAACATTATTCCAATTAATTAGTCCTTGCTGAAAAACGCCCCCAAATCTGTAATTAGGTCTAATAAAAAAGTTGTCGGACTCATCACAATGAAGCTATTCACAAAATTTCCAGTGAGCAGTAATCAACGAGAAATTTATGCCCTATCTCATACACTATACTGATAATTTTTTATTCGCTGTCGGCTGTCAAGTTTGACATTTAATTGTGAATACTCAATATAAAATAAAGATAAATGAATGAATATCTTATGGGAAAACTCATCATTTTTCACATACCGCCTTTGCCTTATTCATTAATCTTTATTTATAATTGAATATTCAGAATAGAATATCAAACTTGACGGCTGACAACGAATAAACAATTATCAGTAGTAATTTAATTTAAAAACCAATATTTTGGCTCTTCCAATCGTGCAAAAAATTTTGTAAGCATCACGGTCAATAAGTACAGTATCGATTTCGTATAATATTTGAAGACCCCACCAAGGCTCAGCCTCCAAACTATTATTCTGATTCGGTAAACTGTACTTACTGACCTTTATACTTTAATAATTATTTCAATCATCACTTGTTATCGTCGGTAATATTTTGTGCCGATATGAGTCATGCTGAGTCATTTAGCCCCTTCAAAATCTCGATAGGCTTATAGACTATAAGAGAGTTCAGTGCTTAGGTGGATGGATATGCACTTGCATTAGAAAGAATTGGCTAGTGGAGACAATATACGAGGTTATATGAATGAGATTATGAATATGGATGAAGCAAAATATGTGTGCATGGATAGAAGTATCTTGTAAGAAGTCATATTCAAATTCAATATAAAAGCTGCTTGAGGAATGCATAAAGAAAATTATTCTTAGGGCCGGTTGTGCAATCTAAGCTAGTCTGCAATTTAGATGAACTAAATTCAATTTCCATTGTTACAATTATTTCAACATAGTCAATAATTTCGGTTCAAGTAAACTGTAGATAAACATAGATTGTACAACCTAGCCTTAACAATACATAATATGAGGCCTTCATTTACTTATACGTAATTTACAATATTATATATGTATGTACTCTCGTTGCTCATATGAAACCCGCTCAACGTGCCTTCTTTTGAAGGTAGAGAACTGTCAAATATGTATCTTATGTAATATGTATGTATGTATGTAAAAAACAAACGCTCTATTATGTAAATGCACCTAATAATTATGTGGAGCATTAGAATATATGTAGCTTTTATTACGTACATACACATTATAAGTTTGTGAAACATTGAAAAAAAAATGTATATTCAGGGTTCGAATAATTATATTCACGGATAATGGAGGTTTTGCCGTTCATGTATTCACTCACATTCCCTGTGAATCTCCTCCTGTGTTCTACGAAGAAAAAGAGGTTACTCCATTACATCTCCGGTAAGCTTGATTATGGTATTCAGCACATACATTCGATGAGCTCTTACTCTAGTTGTACTGAGAACGCTAAACCAATATCAAACAGCTAATTGTCAATTCTTTCTTATACTCTTAACAATCTGATATCAGGGTTTTACTACAATTTGTTAATTGTGACTTCTTAATTTCGAAAAAACTTGACAATTGAGTATCTTTTTTTGAGATTTACAGACACATACAGGGTGATGAGAGGCGCTTGGGTATTTTGCCTAGGACTAGAATTCAGAAGACATAGGTACTCATAATCTATAAATTCTTCAAAATTTTATTGAATAAAATACACTTTTGACTTTCAATTCTTCATGCCTATTTCATTTGAAACTCTGACGTTCCAATTCTTTGACCAAGGATCTTCTTCAGAAGACAATGATACAAGAATAACCTTTGTTTTCGGCGTAGGCGACCAAGGGAGGTCGAAATTGACATCATTTAGTTTATAGCTGAAATTTATTCTATGAAGGAACTGTTAATGGAATATGTTTTCAGGATGTTTCATTAATATTATCGCTGAGTCACAAGAAATATCAATCAACAAGAAGGAAAAATATTCGAAATTAAATGAATAAAAAATTCTGGTCAAATTATCATCCATAAATCAGTTTTTACTCTCCCAGTTATTGCACATTATGGTTTTCTTGATGACAGAATGCACTTGGCACATAGAATAATTGCAATTGTTGCATCTATTTGATGTTTTTCGGTCCGAAAAACGACTACACATTTTGTCACCTGCCACGTTTGGATTGAGTTTGCCTCAGATTTTGCTCTTTACCAGATACCTCGACTTTGTGTCCTGCAGCCTCATCAGTTTCAAGCACCATATTGATTGCCGTTTGGACATGTTTGTGTGATCCTTGGAAAGGTCGTACTTTTATATAAGGTTTATGAAGAAACAGCCTCCTCCTGAATGACTTTCCTATTTTGTAGTCAGCATATTTATCAACATACAACACAAAAGCATCTATTGCTGCAATGTCAATAAAATTGGAAAATTAAACAAACAGCTATCGTTTTGTATTACGATAGCAGGAATATTACTTGACCATTTTATCTAGGGTATCAACAGCATCTTTGTGGTCATTGTAACCGAGAATAATTTGAGGTTTATAGATTGTCCGTTCACCTGAGACATTCAGTTCAAAATGTTGGGTGCTCAGCAACAGAACACTTCTATTCTTCTTTGGTACATAAGAAACAAGAATTGCATCTTTAGTGTATAGGATTTCACTAGAATGTGCTGGACCGGTTTTTGAAGGGAAACATTCCTTGGGTATCTCTTTGCCATTTCTTCTTATTGTTCCTGTTAAAGTCTTGTATTGGTCCAGAAGATCCTGCGATAGATGTGCATTTCCTTTAAACTTGATGTCATGCAAAAACTCAATGGCATGATCAGCTATAAAGAAGATTTATTTGGATGGTTAAGTCTTAGGCAACCCTATTTCTTCATCAACTTATATGGAATTTTTTGAAGAGAAGGCATTAGAAACTAGTTATCATAAATTATCCTCTTGGCTTCGTTACGTAGATAACTTTTTATTCCATTTGACTCCATGGTCGTGATAGTTTGTATGGTTTTCTGAATCATTCGAATAATATTCGTGAAAATATCAAATTTACATCAGAAATCGAAGTGATTGGCTCTTTACCATTTCTTGATGTGAATTCAAAACGAACTAATGATAGTAGATTTTTGCATACTGTTCATAGGAAGCTTACACACACAAATCAATATATTCATGCTGATTCACATCACCATCCTTCACAAAAGTACGGAACAATTCAATGTTCATTCCGAAGGGCTAATGATATTTGTCATCCTGAGGAGCTTGATAATGGAAATGATTATCCAGAAGTGATTTTCTAGAAAAATGGCTCCAGTTATCATTCCTTTGAGAAGGCTCTTCGGCCCAAGTCTACCAATGCTACTGTTGAGGATACTAGCCTGGGTAAAATTTATGTTTCTTTACCTTATGTGAGTAATGTTTCAGAGGAGATCGGAAGGATCTTGTCAAGATTTGATTTCAAAATTTCCTTCGCTCTGGTAATGAAACTCAATCAGTTCATGTGGCCTACGAAGGTCGTGATTTCCCTACAATCTTCGGTCATTTATAAGATTCCTTGTACCTGTGGGAAAGTCTACGTTGTACAGACAGACCGAACTGTGAACACTCGCATTGCTGAACATAGGAGATGCATGAGACTAAACCATCCAAATAAATCTTCTTCATAGCTGATCATACCATCGAGTTTTTGCATGACATCAAGTTGAAGGAGCAAGGATAGTCGTAAAATGTTCATCGATTTATTATAGATTGGTCAGAGAAGCAATTGAAATATCCAAATAACTTCAGCCATACTGATGGTTTTGAATTATTAAATGTTTGGCTTCCTATAATCAATAATACACATGAATAATGATTTTGTCTTAGTTCGAATTCGTGTAGTTCTGTGTATGTTTTGGATTATAAAGTACACTGGAGACTAGTTGACACTGCATTCGTGAGCCAAACCAATAACGAAGAGTAGCGCTACGCTGTCATGTTGAAATATCGTGTATTTCGTGATTTGGGATGTGTACGGAGCTGTACCAAAAAAGACATATTTCTCTGTTTGGGGTTTTCACATGGTTTTTCCTCAAGCCTTAAGTGGATGCCAGGGGAATTTTCTCTTTTTTTTAGATGTGATATCCACTTTATCGCATCTAGTATTCTGTATACTCTTGGTATCTAATTACTTATGCCTTGTTTTATTCTTATACCATTGTCTTCTGAAGAAGATCCTTGCTCAAAGGACCGAGACGTCAAAGTCTTAGATAAAATATACAGAATTTTAAGTGAAAAGTTGTATTTTCTAGGTACTCGTATTCAAAATCCTAAATTTATACCAGTAGGATTTATTTTAATTTCCCCGATCCATATAACTATATGATAGGGAAAGTATTGTAAACGTGACCATTTGACAGTTCAAAATTTCAATTAATCTCAGCGTTTAGGACCTTACTGAACCCAAGAATACATGATAAATATAATTTTCATCAAAAAGCTAGATTTTAGCTCGTAAATGAGTTTTTTTCAATCAGTAGCACCTAAACTTTATTGTTTTTTTGCGTTTATTTTATGAACAGTTGTATTCATCATATGATATGAAATGACTGAAATTGATCGTTCAATAATTCAAATAATATTTACCTAGAACATTCTCAAAATTATCAGCGGTTGATTTGTCATCATTATGATTTGAACCATTACAAAATTCGACATTTTTTCTGAAGTAAAGAAATTATAATAATAGATCATAATGTTGAATCTAAATTGTAATTGATCATATTTGGACATCACATGCAAACGTTTGACAATTATTTCTCCAAACTAGGTAATTGGCTCTATCGTGCTTGGTACCAAATCAAAGCTCTTGTTTGAATGATTCCAGTAGAAGTGTCCAAGAGGATATTTGAACGATTGTCAGTTATTTCTTTTATGAGTTATTCAAATGATGTTTAGTTTGGAATCAGTTTCAAGCTCTCGAGAAGATAAACTTGATAGAAATCTAAAATAAATAATCACTGAATTCCTCATGACCGTCCAAAACATCTTTTAAAAGAACTAGCGGTTCATTTATTATTAATTAAATTTGAATTATCATGAAATTCATTATTCTCCTTATCTCATTATCACTTATATTTGGACACCACGTGCGAACGTTCGCCAATTGTTTTGTGAAGTGAGAAATTCAGTCCTATCGTGTTTGGTATCAAATTAAAATTCCTGTAGTAGTAGAATAGTATAAGTGTCGAATGATGTTTAGTTTGCTATTGAAGCTATCGGGAAGATGAGCTTCAAATAGATAGTTTTTTTGATTGTTATTTGATTTTTCTCACAACTTAACCAGACTATATCAGGTTTGGGATGAAGTTGAGCAACTGGACATAAAACTCATGGACATTGTAGAATAGAATAGTGACTCCATACAATTGTCATCTGTCACTTTAACAATAACTGCTTTCACTTTGGAATTTGCAATTAATTGATAAGTCAGTCTCAATTTATTGAACAACAATGAAGCTTGCCATATAATCCATGGTTGAGGGAATACTGTGCTGGCCGCAGTAGATTTTTTGATTGATTTCTCAGGCTCCCGTATTGTGCAAAGTATCTGAAGAGCTTCTCATGGTGAAACTTGTGTCCGTATTCCAGATGTAACAAATAATAAAGTATGTGGATTGTTCATCGACATCATTTTAGTTTTTTCTGAATACTGTGACTAGGTTTGTGAAAAGATGTTGAATCTTTACTCAAGAAGAATACCATTCTCATTAGATTAAAATACTCTAAGTACTTTATATTCTGCAGGAATCGATTCCATACTCTCGTATACTATATTATTTTGCGGCAATTCAAATGTATCTAATACAGTTTTCAGAATGCAAAAACGCATTCTACAATATACGGCTAATGTTAGCAATGTTGTGTCCTACAGAGAATTATTTTTAGAGCTCAAAATACTTCCACATGTAAATGAGAATGTTTAAGATATTGTGTTATATAGCTCTAGACAACAAGGAGAAATCTCAATTTCCAACTACCTGAACAAAGATTATCTCTATTTGGAAAATTTGTAGTTAATGCTGGTGCTCTTTTATATCACAAATTGTCTGAGGAAATCAAAATCCTTGGGAAAGTCACTATTTATTCACTAAATAAAGGTCGAGACACACAATATCGCACCGTACCTTAGCCATCAGTCAGCCGGGTGTTGATCATCACTCAGGCAAAAAATAGCACCATGTACACAAATACGACTGTTCAAATATTTCGTGTAATACTCGAGTGCACTCGACTCACCGATCGTATTTTGACATATTTGCTTCTAATTGTCAAACAAAACATAAGATAGTCCGCCGACATCGCACTGTCACCTTTGAAAAGTAGAAAATTTTGAATCGGACTCGGCCAAGTGTCGGGAAATCAAGTGCGCTCCAACGTGATACGATAATGTTTGAACAATCGTATTTGTGTACAAGGTGCACTTTTTTGACCGTGTGATGGCCAACATTCGGCTGACTCACGGATCAGATACAATATGATATTATGTGTCACAACCTTGGGTCACTATTTGGTAATGAATATTTGTGAGACTGATATTGTACCTTTCTGTTCACTACCGCCATTTAATTTTCTGTGAGCTCTGGGTGTAATAAATATTATTATAATCATTATTATTACGTCAGATTGATACTATCAACATGATAATATCTAAGGAAAAAACCCAAAGAGGAAAGAGTTATAGAATCATATCTTTCTCATCATTGCTGGGAAGTGTAAAAAATATTTTTCTAATAGCCTTAAATTTTTTTGAAATCAATGTTCCATATTCTCACCTCTTGAAATTGCACTTCTTCCTAAAAATTCATGCAATTTCTCTCACCATATCATGCTCTATCCTATAGCACTATCTTCTTTTATTAAAATTTGTGCTGAAGTAGTGCTCATTTGAGAAATGAGAATACGGAGCTTTGAATTTCCCTCGCTGATGAACACAGCAAAAAAATTAATACAATGTTTTCAAATTTTGTAGTTTTTGATGGATTGGTGATTATATAATGAATCGAATATTGATCTTGATGTTTTACGAACTTAATGTACGAACGTGAATAATAATAGCACCTGTATATCCTAGAATATATCTGGATCCTCTGTTCTTGATATCGGCAGCCGGATCTCGATTTTGGTCTCTAGAATACCTAATGGGAGTCAGAATAACTCTTCCTGGATCATCGAGTCGATATTGATCTCTTGTTTGAACGCTTCCTAACACTCCTTTGTCCCTCAATTCCTGCAAAAATGGAACTATTTGTAAGTATGTTTGAACTTTCTCTAATATTATGAGGCGATAATTTTTGTCATACATGTACATTTTAGTACGCCACACATGCACGCGTATATCTGCGTAAGAGTGGGATAGAAGGGTATGTATGTATTTTTTTGATGAAATATCTTAAGAAATATGAGGCTCAGAGCATAAATGATCCTACAAAAAATCAATTTTCCTACAAAAAAAAATTGAGTATTTTTTCCATAGCCATAAGCATTTTTGAGATGTTTTTCTTAGTTTCTAAGTCTTTTCTTATATTTTTGACCTATTGGTTGGTTGTTTACCATGTAATTAAGTGCACACTCACATTTTCAATCTAACTGCAATATATGTAAGGAAGAAAAGGATGGTGAATGATTGAATAGGAACAAAAGAGTGAGCATTTTTATACCGTGTGTTCCAAGTATATGTTGTTATAGGACTTTGATGAAGGAAATCAGTTTTTTGCAGATAAAAAGTCTCCGGAAGAATAACATGCCACAAAATCATACAGTATGTTAGTGTATTCAATCCTCTGTCTTATTTTGCATCATATTTATCATTTTAATCCCAAGATTTCCAAATGAAAAGAGAAAATTGAATATGAAATACTTTAATGTTTCTCTAATTGAATGTGCTGCAAGTGTATGATGGCTAACGAACGTGCTCCGCATGCAAGAGTATGCAGGCAAGCTGTGAATTCGACTCCCGACGGGACCAAGAGTATTTTATTGTCTTATTTACTCCAAAAATCTTTTTCAATCAACTTGAAGAACTTCAATATTATCGTACTTTAGTTGCAAGAAGCAAAATTAGCAGCATGTTCATAATTTTTTGTTTGTTTCCAATGTTCGAAATGTCGAAATTAATACGATATATATAAATGATCGTGTCAATATTATCAGAATATATTATGGAGGACAGAGTTTGCACGATATTTCAAAATATTTCGCTGGTATCAATAATGGTTGGTCTCCATCTTTAAGAATGGAACGCAAAATTATTAGGAAATTTGAAAGTACTGTCTGCGCTGCTCGCACCATTCAGGTAGAGAAATTATCCAATGGAAAGAATATGAAAACGCAGAAATAGAAATAAATGTTTGGGCCAAGATTTCCTTAGATCAGCGGATTAGTGTGAGATTGTTGCCTGCCGGAACAGGCTATAGTCAAACAAAAGTTTATCGAATTTTGAAGAAGCATGAATATCGTAGCTACAAAATTCAATTCATCAAACATTGGAGACAAGCGATGAATAAAGAAGTATTTTTTCTGTAAAAATTTATTCGAGAAGTATGAATTTATTAGCTAAAATCTGTTCTACCGATGAGAATACATTCAGACCGAGGTCTGAAGCCAATGTGCAGAATGACCAATTGGATGGTCAGCAAGATCTCCTGACTTGAGCCCGTTGGATTTTTTTTTTGTGGAGTCATTCCAAATCCAATATGTTTGAACATGAAACTGAATCCAAAAATTCAAAAGAACAGTGAAATTGTAGAGGAATGTGGGAATACTACACCTCGGCAATTAGGTAATGTTTAAAGGGCATTTTATGATAAATTTGGTCATTGACTTGTAGAAAATCTTGGACGTTTACTGTAACTTTCTCAATTTATTGTTCATTCAACTCATTACTCTATTTTGTTCTTTCTTTTCTAATGGAATGCTCTCTTATTCCCAATCAAAAAAGAATATTCATTCACTCTTATTATAATAGAATATTTCTTCGAGAGCTGAAGACAATGCTTGATTATTGATTAAAATATTGTTTCGAGCTTCCATCGTCTTTATTATTGTTGAAATACTCAACTTTTTGATTAGTACAAATCTTCAATTGTTATCAAGTGACTTTGAACTAATAGTTATTTGGATATCAAGGGGTCGAAAGAAGATCTTTGCAGACTGGGGCAAGAGATTGCAGATCGAGCGAAGCAAGGTCTGCAACTAGTTGAAATCTGCAAAGATACTTTCAACTAGAGATATACACAAAGTCTTTGAGAAATCTTGAATGAATATTGATCGACTTTCAATATCGCAAAACGATGTAAAAAATTACAGAAAATAAGATTCTTACTATTTGATTTGTATTATTATATTAATCTTATCATTTTAATTCTACGATCATCAGATTTTCATAAGCAACAGTATGCAAAAACTTTGCAGACCGTTGCTATGGTCTGCGAAGAGTGTTGGTCTGCAATTTTTCATTTCCTGTTTTCAAATGACGTTTGAAAAGCCTACTTTTCTTGTTGATCGTACAAAAAATATATTGCTGTATTACTTCTGTGGAGCTTGAGCCAGTGGCTCTCTTCCAAATTCAATGTTTTATTATCTTATCGCGATGGATTGTGGATTCCTCAGCTGCTAATCCAATCTGGGTTGGGCAATATCACGTAGCCCGTGTTCCGGTCGACGATATTTTCTGAACTCTTGCTCGTCAAAAGTCTGTAATTGAACTGACGCTGAGATTCCGTGACTTTTGGCTCAAACGAAAAACTTTTTTGCATCTTTGAATATAAATTCTTTGATAACGGAAATTTTTAGATCATTACGTATAGTGTCTTTCCAGACGTACATATCTCTGTGCATCCACTATACATCTTGATACTTTATTTTGTAGTGTTTGTAGTTTTGACATCTTCATTACGTTGACGGTGCACCAGGCTCCGGATGCATATAGCATCTGAGATGTGGTGATTGTTTTATACAATCTGACTTTGTTGTTCAGGTACAATCTACTTTTACTGCCGATTAGCAAGGAGCTGTATGAACGACGTTCTAGCTTTGTAGACGGCTCTTCTAATGTGCTCGTGAAGGTTTAATTTTCGGTCGACTGTCCCAACGAGGTACACATCTTTGCCGCGCCATGGTATTGGACGACCGTACATCTTTATGTCCTATGATAGAAGTCTTCTGCAAGTTATCAGCAGAATTGAGCTTCTTTCGGGATTCACCTCCACGCGCTATTTGGTGCACAACTCTTCGATATTGTTTACAGCTCCTTGTAGTTGTTTCGTGACAATTTTTGGGCTCCAATGCCTATGAAACACCGCTGTATCATTAGTGTACTGTGCTGTTACCACTTGATCTATGAGCTGTGGCATGTCGCTGACAAAAATGTTGGGTGATAACGGCGAGAGAATTGACTCTTGGGCTACTCCTGCTGGTGCCAGACTCGATCGAATGTTTGAAAGAATTTCTAGTTTCTCAGTGTGCTCCGTTAGCTGGGTTGGTATGACTTTCTTTGCAACTTTTGCCAGTAGATTCAGCAGACTTATGGGCCTATAGTTTTGGGGAAAGGTAAGGTTTTCCTCGGTTTTGGAAGAGCGATAGCAGTTACTTCCTTCCAGACTTGCGGTAAGCGATGTAGTTGGAGCATCGCGTAGATGAGGTCTGTTAGACCTGCAACTGCTTTCAGTGGCAATCAACAGAAAGCTGCGCCTGGGATTTCATCCAAGCCCGGTGATTTTCTAAGCTTCGTGTTATTCAGAAATGCTTTCACTCAGCTCAGTGTTGAGAATTTGATGTGTTCTTCGCAAGTTTCAGGAAGCTATCTGCGGACTACAAAATGGACACTCTCTATGAATAAGATATCAACGTTATCGTAGCTAGGCGAGCATTGCATTTCAAGGCTGTCTGCAATCGCTTCAGCTTTGTCTGCGGCAGAGAAAGCTAGATCACGTAGACAGTAAATGGCTTTCGGCTGAGCTCTCTGTGTACACAGTCCTTTGGAAACTCTCCATGGTGTCGAGTCATCGTCTTCTGCAGCTTGCAGAGCTGATTTCCACCTTTTGTTTCTATTCGCGCGTATCGCGTCGCTTATTTCAGATGATCTTGATGGCACCTGTTCAGATATTTGGTACGATCGTATGATCAGACGATAACTCGTTTGCAGGTTGAATAGTGGCCATTATGTTTATGTTTCTTATAAATGCAATGTTGAGCACGTCAGCGGTTTGGTCTGTTCATCCGCTAAAGTGCATTTGCTCTTCTGGACCAATAACTTGTATCTGCTGTTTAATAATAAAGTTGTTGTCACTTCTAGGACAACGAATACTTGGGACACGCGGTACCTTTACAACATGATCTTATTTTATTAATTCAGGAATCAAACAGAAACTATTCTATCTATTATTATTGATAGAATACAAGTAGCTGAATATAACATAGTGAGTAGCAAAATCTCTTGAAGTCAATATGTTGATAAACATCCTCAGTATTTGAGTCAAATTTGTCTTGGTCAATTTCCTGTTCAAATTTAGGATCCCGGCTCGTAGCAGAAAGTTATCTTTGGGAACTCTTCCATAAGCTATCGTCCAGTTGCATAAAGCATTGCTGACTTAGATCACATCGTCAATATTTGATCACGTATTTCTAACCTGATTTTTTTGACATCTAAATAGAATTTTGTGACGAATAAGGCCCCAAAATCCGTCACTGTTGCACATCCCAGAGCCTTCTGCTGCCATCAAACATTTTTCAGTCCATCACAATTTTATTCACTTCTTGCGCACCCTGTAAACTTTAAATTCAGTAACTCTGCATCAACATACAACATCACTTATCGTTCGTTCATCCGTGTTCAGCTGCTTCCGATACCGTTTACTATCTTTCACATGTGGATGAATAAGGTTATGTGTTAATAACATCTGAAATTAAAAGAAGTTGAGATCGTATGATCTGTATTTATGTCTTATGTCTTAATGTAATAAAGTCTGAATGTAATCCACTGTTGTCCTGTAAATATGTTGTATATTGTATATTGTATATTTTGTTGTTGTTTGACATTATGCGCGACCGTTGACCATATACAAACCAGATCCGACACTTGACAGTTTCTATATTACCGACCGATTGGAAAATTATCCAGGACAATTTTAATATTAAGGAGATAAAATCAGAAAAGGATGTATTCGACAGGAGAGTAATAAGAAATGTATTATTGTAATGAAATTTGTATTTGAAAAATTACTTCTTCTTTTTTCTGTATTTCTTCTTTATATTATTGCTAGCGCTAATATGGATTTAATTTTAAGAACATGTTAAGTAAGGTTCCATCAAAATATGGGTATAAATAAGGCCTTCTGGCCGACTTAGGTCACTTCTTTGTAAGTCAAGTCTACTGAGCAGCCGATCCAGTACGCTACCAGTTCCGATACCGAGCGTCATCTTCAGAGTGTGTACCGTCCAAGTGAAGTTTTTGTGCTAAGTCTGTTAGTACAACTGTTCGACACAATTTGTGAGTTTGTTTTGTTTTTTTCTAAGTCCGTAAAAGGAACTTAGAAAATTTTTGCTATTTTGAACTTTGAATATTTTTGCTGTTTTGAACTTAGAATATTTCCGCTGCTTTAAACTTAGAATATTTTTTTGGATTATTTTCGTAGCGTTTGATCATTTAACGTAGAAGCACCGCTAAAGAAGTCTTCGTGATTTCGAAGCGTTTGATTATTTTATCCAAACTGCAACTCTTCAGTTGTAGTTTGGATTTTGTTGAACAGATTGGATATATCTTTTTATATCATTTTACAATTTTTTTTAGTGTATTATTACCAAACTTGCTCCCTCGCAGTGATGCTACGTTAGGTCGGTTCGATACTGTGAAGTCACCAGGTGACTCCTCCAGCAATGCTTCTACGTTAAATCAATCAAACGCTTCGAAGTCACGAAGACTCCTTCAGCGGTGCTTCTACGTTGAATAATCGACGCTTCGAAATCACGAAGACTTCTTCAGCGGAGCTTCTACGTTAAACAATCGACGCTTCGAAATCACGAAGACTCCTTCAGTGGAGCTTCTACGTTAAATAATCAACGCTTCGAAATCACGAAGACTTCTTCCACGGAGCTTCTATGTTAAATAATCGACGCTTCGAAATCACGAAGACTTCTTCAGCGGAGCTTCTACGTTAAATAATCGACGCTTCGAAATCACGAAGACTTCTTTAGCGGGGCTTCTACGTTGATCTAATGTTCGCGAAGCGGACGGTGGAAGATAAACAAAATGACTAAATTGTATCTTACAAAAATATTCTAAGTTCAAAAATAGCAAAAATATTCTTAGTCCAAAAACAGCAAAACAATTGAAAAATGAACTAAGTTCCTTTTACGGACTCAGAAAAGATAAACAAAATAATCGAACTCACAACTTTGCCTTGACAAACGCACTAACAGACTTAGCACGAATACTTTGAACGGACGTCGAACGGTAAACACAGTATATAGACTCTGGAAGATGGCTTGGAGAACTAACTTACAAAGAAGTGACTTAAGTTGGCCAGAAGGCCTTATTCACACTCATATTTAAATGAAACCTTACTCAATATGTTTTTAAAATTAAATCCATATTAGCGCTAGCAATAATATAAAGTAGACATACAGAAAAAAGAAGAAGTAATTTTTCAAATACAAATTTCATTACAATAATACATTTCTTATCACTCTCCTGTCGAATACATCCTTTTCTCATTTTATTTTCTTGATATTAAAATTGTCCTAAATAATTTTCCAATCGGTCGCTAATATAGAAACTGTCAAGTGTCGGATCTAGTTTGTGTATGGTCAACGGTCGCGCTTAATGTCAAACAACAACAAAATATACAATATACAATATATTTACAGGACAACAGTGGATCATATTCAGACTTTATCACGGTACGACATAAGACCTAAATACAGATCATACGATCTCAACTTTTTTTAATTTCAGATGTTGTTAACACATAACCTTATTCATCCACATGTAAAAGATAGTAAACGGTATTGGAAGCAGCTGAACACGGATGAACGAACGGTAAGTGATGTCGTATGTTGATGCAGAGTTACTGAATTTGAAGTTAATAAGTGAATAAAATTGTGATGGACTAAAAAATGTCTGACGATAGCAGAAGACTCTGGGATGTGCAGCAGTGACGGATTTTGGGGCCTAATTCGTCACACCCCCCTTCACTTCTCAGAAAAAAGTGGGAACTTTTTTCCAAAATAAGCAAACGGTGAACATTTTTTCAAAATAAACAAACGGTAAGACGGTAAACAGAACTAATAATCAAAATATCATATCGATTGCAGGGGTTATGCCAATCGTATGAGTTATACCAGGGAGTAAGCTTGGGCCTCTTGGGATTGGACTTCCTATGCCCATGGTTCCGGCAGGGGTTCTCCTTCCGTTTCCTTCTCGCTGGTGGCTCGGTAACGGTCGGTGTTGCCAGCGGAGGTGCGACGGTTGACGGCTTCCCCGGACCCGTCTGCGGTACGGTAGCGGCTGCGGCAGCCGACTCGGACGATGTTGCCACGGGAGTGATCCCCACGACACCAAGTGGTGTTGCTGGAGGCCGACGGACGGGAGATACGACATCCCTCGGACTGGACTTCTGCCCAAACCAGAATTGCCTACCCGGCGTTAACGTAAGGGACGTCGGCGGAGTCTGGAGCAGGGCCTCCAGGTCCCACAACGGTGAGCGGGGTGTGGTTGGCCGGTTCGGAGTCCGAGTCGGCGATGCAAGGAGTGCGGTCTCTCTCCTGGGAGTGAGGGAGAGCTCGGGGAGGTTTAGACGAGGTGAGGTCCTCTCCCGGCTCTTGATGCCACTAGCCCCTGCCCTGGGGCTAGCCTCCAATAACAGCATCATCTTAGTAGGGGGCACCTGTGGCTGCGGCGGTAGAGTCGACGGCGTCTTTTTAGGCAGCGATTGCAGAGGGTTCTGCAGACGCTCGTCGGGCCGGCGGGCGGACATCAGCAGGGCCCCCAAGGTTGGGCCTGCTCTTCAGGCAGTCATCGGATCGGTCGGCGGTCAATGGAACGGTCGGCGGTCTGAGCGAACCTCAGCGGTATCTGAGCGTTCACTTCCACGTATCGGTCGGCGGTACTTTAACGGATTGGTCGGCGGTGCTGAGCGAACCCCAGCGGTATCTGGGCCTCTACTTCAGCGGATCGGTCGGCGGTGCTAGGCGAACCCCAGCGGTATCTGGGCGTCCTCCCCTACGGATCGGTTGGCGATAATGAGTGAACCCTAGCGGTATCTGGGCATTCACTTCCATGGATTGGTCGGCGGTACTTAACGGATCAGTCGGCGGTGCTGAGCGAATCCCAGCGGTATCTGGGCATCCACTTTAGCGGATCGGTCGGCGGTATTGGAAGCAGCTGAACATGGATGAACGAACGGTAAGTGATGTCGTATATTGATGCAGAGTTACTGAATTTAAAGCTTACAGGGTGCGCAAGAAGTGAATAAAATTGTGATGGACTAAAAACTGTTTGACGGTAGCAGAAGGCTCTGGGATGTGCAACAGTGACGGATTTTGGGGCCTAATTCGTCACAAGATTTATTGTGAACTCTTTGTAAAAAAAAAAAATTATATAAATTATAATAATTTTTTGTCAGTTTTCATTTGTTGTATGAATATTTATTCAAGTAAATTTTTTTCAAATAACATATGTACCCTTCTGGTAAGACAATGCAAATTATATAAGTTATTTCATTCTTCATGAATATATTATTATAAGTGGGTTTGTTTCCGCATTCAACTATTTTAGTTGATTTCTAAGATAATAAATATCAATTTTCCACAGTTACAGAAGTATTTTATTGCATCTAAAATTGAAGAGATAGAAATATTATTGGAGACGAGATCATGTGACATTTTGTGTCTAACTGAGCACTGGCTCAGTGAAGATGAAAAATCATCATACTCAATAAAAAACTTTTATCTAGCTAATTCTTTCTGTAGAAAGCAATATAAACATGGAGGTGTCTCTATATTTTGCAAAAATGAGATCAATTTTGAAATCATAGAATCCGTCGAAGCGTTCAATGTTGAACGTACGAAAGCGCTGAAGGGCCATAAGAAAAAATACTTTAATCTTGAAATTTCAACTTTTATCTTGAAATTTCAACTTTTGGAAACATGAAATTTCAACATTTTTCTTGAAGTTTCAACTTCCAAAAAGATGAAATTTCAACCTTTTTCTTAAAATTTCAACTTTTAAAAAGGTGCAATTTCAACTTTTTTCTTGAAATTTCAACTTTTAAGAAAGGTGAAATTTCAACTTTTTTCTTGAAATTTCAACTTTCTTTAGTACCTGATGGAATCCATTCATAGTTCAATTTAGAATATCAGAGTGTTCATAACGTTGTCCGAAAAGCAGTGTAAAACGTATTTTGTGAATAAGGTAATTTTATCGCTGATTTGGAATATTTGATTTTTTTGAGAAGCTTCATGCCTACATTAAAATTCTGTGAGTGATAGAAGGTTATCATATCATTCTTGGTATCTCATTTCAAGTTTGAGAAATTCTATGTCGAAATCAACACGATAACAAGGTAATAATCTTGCGATTATTCAATATTTATATGAATTATTCTGTCATCCTCAGTTGTAATTTTTAAGTAGACAATATTCTTTGAATCTTTTTCACTATACTTTCTTCTAGATAAGAACTATTGTCGCTGGAATCGATCAATAGTGACTGAAAATCCAATTCATTCACATTATCCTACTATTTTACAATGGTAGTAGATAGAACCAAATCGATCATCGAGTACTATTTTCTGCTGGGATTGGAACAAAGTGAAATTTTGCTATATTTAGCATCTTATCATGATGTATTTATTAGTCATCGTACTCTCAAACGTGTGTTGTACGGAAAAAGATTGTTTCGAAGAAAAAATTATTCTCCATTAGGTGAAATCATTTAATTTATTGAAGCACAAATACAAATCTCAGGGCAGCTTCATGGATACCGCTGGATGCATCTCAAATGTATTCAAAATAGATTCAATGTCAAGCAAAATACTATTCAAATTATTCTAAAAGAACTTGATCCTCATGGAGTGGAAAAAAGGAAAAGAAAACGTTTGCGTAGACGTCAATATGCAAATAAAGGTCCAAATTATTTGTGGCACACTGACTGCTATGACAAATTGAAGCCGTATGGTATTTGTATCAGTGGTTGCATTGATGGATTTTCCCGTCATATAATATGGCTTGAAGCTACAAGAAATAGTAATAATCCAAGAGTAATTGCTGGTCATTATGTAAAAGCTTTAAAAAAAAATTGGAGGATGCCCTCGCAGAATAAGGGCAGATCTAGGAACAGAAAATTGCCATATTGAACAAATACAGATTTTTTTGCGCCAGAATCCAGTAGATGATAGTGATATATTACATGGACAAGCATCTTTTTTATATGTAGCAAGTACAGCAAATCAAAGAATTGAATCAAGGTGGAGCATACTTAGAAAATATTCACCACAATTTTGGATGAACTTATTCAAAAATCTTGAGAATGATGGTTACTTTGATGGATCATTTCTAGACAAGGCACTAATACAGTTTTGCTTTTTGGAAATAATACAGTATTACAACTTTTCTCTTATTGTTCATATTGGAAAAATAAAACTTGAAATTCGATTAGATTTCTACTTCCCCGACCCCTATATAGTATAATAGGGGGAGTATTGTAATCGTGATTTCTTGACAGTTCGAGATTCTGTTGAATCTTCACGTCATAGACCCCACCGAGTCAAAAAAAAAATAATTTTAGAAAAAGTCGGTCGGTATGTCTGTTGGTCAGTCGATCTGCCTGTCTGAAAGCACGATAACTTGAGAGCGCGCACAAATTTTTAATTGAAATTTTATATTCGAGTTTTTCATTAGCAAATTAGGTTTAAGTTTGTGAATCAGTTTTTTCCAACTAGTGGTACCAAGACTTGACTGATGGAACTGTTAAGTCTTCTTTTATTTTAAAAACGGTAGTATTCATGATAAAATAGGAGCAGACTGAAATTGATCCTTGAATCATTTAGCACATCATTTACCTAAAGCATTTTTCGAAATTATAAACGGTTCATTTGTTATCACTAAAATTTCAATTATTATAGAATGCGGTATATTTTTCTGAAGCAAAGAAATGAAGAGAATGATAATGTGAAATTAGAACTATTTGACAGATATCTGGACATCACATTCTAACGTTCGTCAATTGTTTTATCAAAATAAGTAATTTCGTTCTACTGTGTTTAGTATCAAAATGAAGCTCATGCAAAAATTATTCTAGTAGAAGTATCAAAACGGATATTTATACGATTGTCAATTGCTATTTTACAAGTTATTCGAATGGTGTCTAGTTTAGTATCAATCTAAATCTCTCGGGGAGATAAATTTAGTAGGAATATGGAATAAATGATCAGTGAAATCCATGTTGTCATCTTTGAATTACACTTCCGACGATCAAATGTCAAAACTGCATGTTCCAATAAATTGAAGACCCCAGAAATCTAGAAAAGGACTCTTTATTTTTAAAAATACCTATTTTATAAAAGGACTTTTATAGAACCGCTATCTGTCACTTTGATAATGGCAGCTGTCAATATACAATTACATAATTAATGCGACACTTCAAATTTATGAAACAGCGATGAAACTTCATAAAAAATGGGTACTGCAGCCACTTGTTGAAATTTTTTTTCAGTAGTGCTCTTGAATACACGCCAATATTCTTGTACATAATGATTGGTACATATATTTCTCGACCTGCAGCCATAGTATTTTATCACATTTCATTTCCTTAGCAGATTTTGAAGAATACGCTATGTCAGTAGCGACGAAAGCGACTCTATGCGGTAGAAGTTATAAGCTCTTTACTAATACTGACTGGAGCTGTCAAAACAAATATAAAAGAGCATGGAGCCAAACTGAATATTTGAGGCAAATAAATATGGAAAATCCTTTGAAAAAGTGGGAATCATCGGGACAAGGTTTAATTTGTTGTGTTCCTGAGTGTTCACACACACTATTGCGCAATGGTGAACTGAAATTTCATTCATTTCCGAATCGCGAATGGGCGTAAGAAACTGTGAAAAAGTTATCGTCTCAGATAGCTTTTATGCAATAGTACATACTATCGATCCTTGCACTCTTATGATATTCATCCAACTGTGCTGGACGATTTCAAATCATTGGCTCGTCAGTCTTGGAGCAGATACTTTCTGTGTTAATTTATATGCAAACTGCAGCTGCATGTTTGCAGTTGCAACTTATATTAACAATTTTTCGACCTAAATTTACCTGTATTAATACATTTTTACAGCAATCATGTAAAAAGCACAGACTTATTGATATATTAGTGAGCTTTAGAAATAAGTGATTAGTGTTTTTTGAATTGTATAATGTTTGTACAGTATCAATATTGAATTATTGGAATTATATTTCAACAATATTATCATTGATTATAAATTGAAGACAAAATATCATGAATGAATCCATATGATTGAATTTTTACTCATTTAAATGAATGATGCTTTCGAATAACTCGTATCAGGCAAGCAAATATCAAATCATTAGGCATGAATGGTGCTGATTCATTTATGAAGAATTCAAAACACACCAAATCAAGAAGTTTTTATGATAGTCACAGATCATTTTCAATTTATAAAAATAACTCGTAAATATCAGATGAAGTTATGTGAAATCACGAGAAAAGTTAATATTGTTTATCGATTCAATATTAATACAATTATAAAACAGAACATACAAAAAGTTCACCCGAACGTATGTATTATCATATCAAGTAGAAAACTATGCTTACACTTATAATAATTTACACATATCTCGACCAATACATCATACAAACTCGGATTTGTTCCATTACTAAATGTGCCAGGCGTTCCGCCCAACTCAAAGTAACTCGCGTAATTTTACTATCTTCTTCGTTATTTTTAATTTCTTCTTCGTCGCTGACATGCAAACTTTGTACCAATTTTTTCCCTTTGCTCAAACTTTTGGATCTAAATATATATAAATCAACTTCTTGAGACCCGCATCAAAGTATACTACTGTAAATGTAACAAACTTTCTGCTTATTCTGAGTGCCAGTTTTGCAGACTACGTGAATACGTCAAAATTTGTTGATTGTCACGATTTCAATATATTAGTAAGGAAATGCCAAGTGTTGCCACCAGGGCGGCGCTCGTACCGCGCACATCGCTACTGACAAAGCGGAAATGTCAGACATGTCAAATCTAATCTATTGAAATTATTGTGCTTGGGATATAAGTACTGAGTATTCAGACTAATTTGAAAACTATGTTCTCCACTATAGTGCTTTTGTAAAAGAGTAAATCCGAGCAAATTTATTTTAATATTCAGGTAGATCTGGAGGTTGACAAAAATCATATTATTTCGAATATAATGTCTTATTCAAGCATATTCAACAGAAATTAGGAACTACCGAACTACATAGTTGCGCGAGATAATTTCAAATATTGAGATTTCAATGTATCTAACTGAAAGCTATATAGTAATAGTTCTTTTTTTTGTTTAGGATGATCTAAATCTAGTTGCAATGGAATGGAATATTCATCGCATCAGTAAATCAAGAAATTGTGTTTCACCAGTGGGACGTCCAATAAATATGTATTTCTTACCTGCATTGTACGACACCTATAATTACATCTGTGACGTTTCTGATGAAATTATAGACATATGTATTGATGAATGTGAATTTTTGGATAAAGTTCCTTGTGATGAAGATGTTTTCCATCTGTGCAATTTAATAATGAAAGAAAATAATTCACAGAATTCTAAAGATCCTTATCGTGCTTTAAATTTATATTTAACATTACGGAGTGAAATTTTGTCACTACTTTGAGTATTTAAAAAATTATATCCAGGTTTGAAAAATTATGATTCCCTTCATTTATTAGTTCTTATTATTATATACGATTTGTAACTTGCAATACTTTTCGTTCAATGAGATTGTATCAGTTCTACTGAAATTTCTCTTAAAATACAATAACATTGCTGGAATGAGCTCACTTTTCTATACATTACTGAAAATTCAACTTACATAGAATGGGCGTTCGAACATAATTGTGAAAACTTTGCATATTATATATATAATATATTATGAATAAATGAAACTACATTCAATGTACAATGAAACTATTCTTCAGTTATTGAAATAAAACATACTAATTGCAACTAAAATAGACATATTACTTAAACTATTCATTCAAAATCCATAATCCAAATATTCGAGGACAAAAGTGTTTCAAATTCTGATCGAAAGTCGGGAAAACTGTCATAATTTAATGGCAAATCCAAAACACAGTTGCAGGTATGAGGAACTGGTATACGTGATGGGCCTCCTTTCTCGACAAAATTGACAGTAATTCTATTGTTTGTTATTCCATCAGCTCCCGTACAGAACCGAAGAAATGATTTTAAATGCACATCGTCTGTTTCCCTGATGAATTTTCTCAGATATCCGAAAATTTCAGTTTCGTATGATGTGAGAGTATTATTATGTGTTAATAATGATAAAACATTTTTCGATATGACCTGACATCTTGATTAAATGTCATTGATTTCAGAAAAAGTCAACATTCCTGATAAAACTGGATGCCAACAATCGATTACGTACATGGGTTTTTGAATCATTCCTTTATGTGCAATATCATTCAATATTCTCTTCATATTATCCTTATTCAATATTAATTTACATTCCAAGTTTCCCATTACTTCTAGAAGTTCCTCCATATCTGCGAGGTCAAATGGATCAAGTGCAGATTTCAAGGTCTCAGCTTCATTCTTACTTAAATATTCAAAAAAATTTATCCATAATATCATTTTTAATTCCGCCTGTTATGCAATGCTCGATAAATATAGATGACATTTCAATTGGAAAATATTTCACATGATCCCAACCATAATATAAAATTTTTGCTATTGCATTCCATTTCCCAGAATCAAAGTCATGTCTTATATAAGGAACTCTGGCACTTGTCCCAACTGTACATTTGGAATAGAAAGTAGACCAGAATTCTGATAATGCATCTCTCAGAACCCCGTCAAAATCAATGCCCATTTCAGCGTCACCGTTTGGTAGCAGCATTTTGACATTAAGAATTCCACAGTTTTTATTGATCGCATGGAATGCATCTATCAATTCGTCAAATACTTGGCCTCTGTGGAGAACAATTTCAGGTAAATGGTCATGATTACGTATATCATCTGAAGAAATCAAAACTGATGGTGTTGTATAATCAAATAAAATTGTGTCGTTGATTAATTGAGTATAGAAGTCAGTGGAATATGCTCCTTCTGATGATTTTGTACATCTGTCTTCACCTGAGCTGATAATGTAGTTGCAAAGGATGCAATTGGTGGCAGATCTATTTTATCTTCCTCTACAGAGCTGGATGTTACAGTAGAACACTTTTCTTTAGTTGCTAAGTAAAACCGAAGACGTGCTAATCCAGATAAGACGGACATTTCTTCAATATTGCAATCTTTATTGATAACATTGCTTTTAAAATCCCAAAGTTGTACGCTGAATTTGTCAATATGACCTTTAGGTGAAACATTTTCCGGAAAAAATAGTTCAACAGCTTTTTGTTGGATGAATTGCTTCGTGGCTGTCTTAGGGACAGATATTTTTCTAGTACCTCCTCCTTGCTTTGTTCTAATTTGAACATATCTATCACCATTTACACTACATAGCCATCTAAGTTCGATTTGTCGCGTACTTTTTAAATTACCTATTCTTATTTTCTTACTGTGGTCATTTTTTGTCTCGTCTTCACTAGAAGAATAATCGATTCTTCTTGACTTTCTTATTTTCTTGCGCAGTTTATCCAATGGGGATTGTTTCTTTAAATTAGGTGATTTTTTCTTGGCGCAAAATTCTTTGAGAGCGACTCTGTCCCCGTATTTTGGTATGAAATTTGTCAAATCCGCATCACTCATGAGAGAAATCACATGACCATCAATCTGTGGAATAATATATTTAATAGTAAATGGTTACACGCATTTTTTGTGCAAACGTTCCAGAAAATGATTAAATTATAATCATAGAAAATACATAACAAGCTCTCTTTGGGAAGCTCCCATTCGTTGGCATTTCTGAACAAGTAGTAGGAGATCTGAAAACAAATTTATTTTGGTTATTTCAGCAGTCATAAGAATAAGTAGACAGATCCTTCTTGACACACTAGATAGAGAATAGATGGTCTGGCACTCCGACACTGGGAGGTATAGTGATCCCCAAGCATCAAAGAGGCTGAAAAAAAGTTTCATTTTGGTTACTCCAGCACAGCAAAATTTCTTTATTTATTGATTTTGAGAGGATTTCATACATAAAAATATTACAGCTATGAAATTGCATCAGAAAGTTCCATTTGGGCTATGCCAGCAGTGCTGAATTTTTAGTATAGTTGTAAATACATCTAAAGGATGAATAATCATTTCAAGATCCAGGCCAAAGCTTGGTGCCGGAAACTCTGCCAGATTACAATTATTAAGAGTTTTGGTGAGTGTGGGCAGGATAATCTATACGGAATGTCATTTGTCATGGAATAGCTTTCACTATTTTCATGAATACTTACGTTTTCTTTTGAGCATTTTTCATCAATGATTGTAGTTTCTTCACTTTGAGTTCAAAAAAGCTGTTCAAAGCTGCTAATTTGAAAAAGTATTTTCATGGAAACTAAATTGTTATGAAAGAATTAATCGAAAATTACTGTCTTATTTTAAGAATATGAATGATATGACAATATATTCTTCAATTATCATCATCGTCCTCAGCGTTCCCTTTATAATTTTTGTCTCAAGATTCGTCATAATATTGTCACAAATTTTATTGTGAATAATCTATTTACCCAGGTTACAGTACAAATAATTATTATTACAACTTGTATGTTCACAATATCACTCACTGTTACTCGTACTTAATCACTGAATGAATCACTCCCTTTCCTAGCTCGCGTTCTTATATACCTAAGCCGGCAATGAATCAACATTCAATCGTCTAACAGTTGTTGCCTGGCAACCAACGAACATCTAGTGACCATAGCCTGTCAATCATGTCCGACAATTGAACATCGACCTTGTCAATACTAACTAGGATTACAGTTACAGCGAACTCAAATAAATAATTATGTGACCTAATTACTACAAATATTTTATATTTGTGACAATATATTATGAAAATAGGTGTGAAGCAGGATAAATCTATCAGTAATCGACAATGCACTATTTAGTTGTCCAATCCAACAATGGCATAAACTTCTATTTTTTTTGTTGACTTAAGCTACGGTCACATAGCTCATGTTATGTTATGTCTGTGTTATGTAATTATGTTAAGACCTATCAAAACTTATGAAACATGTCACATAAGTTATGTCATGTTCGTAATATCATTTGACATAACACAACAGTTGATTTCAACTCAACTTTCGGACGCTGTGTTAAGTCTGCGCCGGCGCAGTTGACGGCTATTATTTTTTGACAATCATCAATTACATTGGTAGAAAGTAATCACAAATTCTATTTTTTATTATGAAAATCGTTAAAATCAAACATATTGTGAGAGAAGAAAATACATGAGAGCGTTAATAAAGTTCTAAATAATTTCGATATTGAAAATATGTACTTCTAAAATCCTACACATGATAGCGGCACCTATTTGTGTCAGTTGACATAACATAACATAGAAACATAACACAAAGATAACATAACATAAGCTATGTGACCCTAGCTTTATACGGCTAACTATTTAGCTCTTGGTCAGCTATAAAGACATTCATTCAATTATATTCAAGAGCTTCTCAACGATAGTAATATTATCATCATCATCATCATCATCTCCATTATGATCAGCTAATTGTTTCATTTTGATGGAATCATTGACTGATTGAAGAAACTGATCGTCCACAAACCAAACAATATCATACTTGATAAAAATGTTTTATTGAGAGAAGTTCTGTATGAAAATTAGTTTCAACAGCAAAGTGCTGCCTTTTTTGCTGTTGAAACGTTGTTTTTTTCTCTCATTATAATCATACTCATTGTTAATTTTTGTCCATTCACTCTCTTCGGAAACTAAATGGTTTGGTGTCTTAACGTTTCTTCAAATATTTGTAGTATAATGAAACAATTGGTGCAAATATCATAGGATTTTTGGAAGAACTCAAGCCTCAACTTTTGAACTTCGGAGAAAGTAGTAGTAAAAGCTATTTCATGACAAATGAAACTGAGGTCAATGATGATAATTAAAGAATATGTCATTATTTCTACAAAAATCACATAATAAAACAAAACTAGAGTTTTCGAAATCGATTTTCTCCAACAAATAATTTTCCATGAAAATACTTTCCTTAAAAATCAAGAACATTAAACAGCTTCTTTAAACTTCAAACCAAGGAAAATTGTTGAGAAATACTTCAAAGATAAGTCAAGAATTTATTAAAATAGTGGAAGTTATTCTATGACAATTGCCAATCCGTATAGGCACTCTCTCGCACTCGCGTGTCTGCATAAAGTTATCCCGCTCGCACTTACTTTGATTCTTAATTGTGATCTGGCAAGGTGTTTGTACCCTACTTTAGACTGGCTATATCCTTGATATGTATTCTCAATTATACTAAAAATTCAGCTCAGCTTGAATTATCAAAATGAAAATTAATTCATGCAGCTTCATGACGGTCTAGCAACCATTAAGTCACGAGAATTTGGTCTGGCAATAATTTTCATGTGGATAAAATCCTTTTGAATTCAATATATTGAAGATCCAGAATTGCTAGAATAAATAAACTGCAGCTTTTTATTCATCCTTTTTGATACTTAGTGATAACTATATCACCCAGTGTTGGTGTACCAGACTTTCCATTACCTGTCTAGTGTGTCCACTTATTTTATGAATGCTGAGATAACCAAAGTAAATACGTTACTAGCTCTTAGTCTAAATTATTACATTCGTTATTCCAGATACTGAGATTGAAGAATATTTTGAACTAGATATCACTCGAGAAATTCATCCTTAGGCTGTAGCTTTTGTCAAGTTTAGGGACAATCTGTGAATAGGAAGAGTTTTTATAAACTGGAAAAATAATTTCCAAGAAAAATCAATTATTGCACTAACGGCCTTTTCAATCTGAAAATGTTCATTATATAGACTAAGACAGATAGGTTGAGAAATACCAATAAAGAACTATTGAATCAAATATGCAGGCGACCCAAACCAATTTTGACAGATTATTTAAAAGTCATATAGACAAACTACAATATAATCCAGTCACATGGTGATTTCACTTCCAGCTAATTCTATAGCAGTTTTAAATTAATATATTTTTGGATAGTTTGATTCGAAATAGGTCAAATACGCAATATCAAGAAGAGGTACGTATGCTTTTCTGTTGGGGATGGGTTACACCCTAGTACAGGAGCTTCAAGAAAAGGGAGGAAAGTGGTTATCGGGATAAGTAGATCATCAAATCCTATCCCCAAAAAATCTCCATCACGCTATTTTTGCCTAATTAGCCGCAAATCAGATATAATAGAAGGGAAATAGAGGCAATACTTTAATTTTATACAAAAAAAAAAAAATTGACGTGGATATCACGTGACTCACTTGTACATCATTGAATATATTTTTTGCATATACGATAATCAAACACAAAATTCCATCGCTCCACGGATAATCTCTTTGGATTTATACGAAAAAATTTTAAAATCTGTGAAGTAGAGTGCACTTTCGGCCCAATCGATTGTTATGGAAACAGTAGATCATCATTCTTATGCTAAAACATTTCTAAATACTGATTTCCAAGATTCTACGTCTAGCAGTTCTGAATTTATGCGCAAAATTAAAAAAAAAAACGAAGTGCATTTTTGGTTGAGTCTATTGTTATGAGAATGATAGGCAATCATTTAGATGCTACAGCAGAATAAAGTACTGAATTTCAATACTCAACAGTGAATCGTTTCGAATTTATGCGAAAAATTTCAAAAGACTGTCAAGTAAAATGTACTTTCGGCTTATTTGATCTCAATGAAAATAAGATATGAGCATCTAGACGGTACTATCATTATAAGTACTGAATTCTAACATTCTACGTTCGATCGTTCCGGTATAGACGATTGCAATTATAATTTGAGGTACACAGCAAGATGTTATAGAAGTGCTTGATACAAAACTCCAATATTTGTCACTCTTAAATACAAAAACTTCAACATTATACGTGCAACGGGATTTGAGATTTGCGAGTTACGCACATAGGTACCGACATCAATCCGAAAATAGTCAAAATTGATACTGGGATGCTCAAAACGGATATTTCCAATAAAATCTCGATATGTGAATTTTGTCACTTTCACAATACTTACTTTTACTTTGTACAAGTAAGTAAAAAACACAATTTTTTATGGCCACTCAAGTTTTTCCATCAAGTATACAAAAAAATAGCATGTTCAAAACGTAAGAAAAGCGATATTACTTTGCTGGTGTAAATTTAATTAAATCGATCGTTGCTCTCGCTCGTGAATTGAAACATTAATACTCGCTAGTAAACTCTCACTTTCCTCTATTTGTCAAACAATCTCCTACTGTTACACTTTCAATGTTTTATAGGGGATACAGTAATGATAATTAATTTGTACATTTTTCTCTTTTATACCGGCTATATTGAGGATGCAACGAAAAATTGACTTCTCATTCATGACCAGCGACCGCAGAAACATAATAATATACCTAAGTTTCATCAATTCATCCTAACTACTTCGTTGATTGTACATTTTTTAACTTAAGGGATGGTTTTCAACTCATTAGGAGTGAAAGCAATAGATTTCTTTGTCAAGATAATGTTTTATGTCCCAAAATATAAAGACTAGTGAAAAAAATGTTCTCTTTGTCTAAATCAAACAGAACGTAGCTATTCATTAAACCTCTATCCTACCGGCCATATTGAAGGTAAAATATCGTCTGTTGAAATTTTGACTTCAGATTCGTTATCAGTGATCTTTAAGAATCCGCAAGACAAAAACATACAAGGCGCTATAGAGTTAGTTCAAAGTATGGGTACTTTCTGACTAGGGTTGCCAACCGTACTATAATATATAGTATTGTACCGTACTTTGGGCCTGTGTACTATATACTGTTAAAGAAATATATGGTATGCAAAAATACTATATTTTCAACACCAAAATCTGACAGACAAAACTATCATTTTAAAAATTTATTAACGCGCCTCACAGAAATGATATTTTTGGTTATAAATCCGAAATGGTGAGAAGAAAGGAACAGAAGTAGTATCCCATCAATGAAAATTGAGCTTTTGATTCACCTTAATTTGAAAGCATATGACATTCTTATTTCTGACAAAAAATTGTTAAAAAATGCAAGAAGTGCCAAAAAATTTAGTTTTTATGAAAATGAATGGGTGCAAAGTATATTTTTCATCTAGTTCTTGCTTCTTCCATATAATACTATATTCTTTTGAGGTGTACTATACTTTTTATAGCTCATTTTAAAGAATACTATACTCCACCGGAGAAATGTTTGCAACCTTAATTCTGACACCAAGTTACTGTACTGATATCTAATAATCGATCCATGAAATATGTTAATAACATTTGGGTATGATTGCCATTTTCTAATTTCTTAACAATTATTACCTTGGTTATTATACAGAGTGATCAAAAATGATTGTCCGTGCCGCCTTGTTCTGATTTTTTCTTTGCCGCCTGCTTGAGATAGTGAGCTTCAAGTGACAGATGATAGTTCCGCTGAAAACACTATTCTAACCTGATAATTTGGTAGAATAATGATAAATGTCCAATAATTATTCAATCATACAGCTATTTTTTTACTTTCTTGTTTTTTGAATCAGATTATGGATGAATCCGTCATAAAATAGGCAAAATATACGCCACTTTGTTCTTGAAATGTCGGTAACGTAGTTATCAAAATGAATAAATTCATAGTGACTTCATTTCATGAATATAATTTTGATCATAATGCGAATCATCATTGAACACTCTGTATTTGAGATAAGACTAATCCGGAATTGTGAAATTAGCCCTTACATTCAAGGAAATGTACGCACACAGCTAGCAAAAAATCTATAAATAAAAAGCGTCAAATATTCATGTTCACAGAAATGTATGGACCAAGTGTATTTGGTTAAAACACTCTGAAGACGTTTACTGACCAAAATTTTGCTGAGTGCGCTCAAATTATGCTTTTGTTATTTATGAACAACATTTCACTTACTTTCTCATCTTTCATTTTCAAAATGATCTCTTCATCAACGTCCCGCCGACGCAAAAATCCTTCTATTTCGGGCTCCATCCTATATACGATTTACACTGTATTTCTAACTGTACTGCAACTTCCGAAGCTACTCGTACAAAGCTATGGGCAAAAATGACGATATGAGGAGCAACTGCCGCTTACTCTCATTAGAATTGACAACGGGGAATCCCCTTCATATGAATTTACACACATTTAATTTTGCAAACCAAAAAAGTGATATGATAAGCTCTTTCTCTAATACATATATTACAAAAGCTAAAAATACGTGATAATACTATCAATATATTATATATACTAATCTGTAAGTGGATGTTTACCGCGCCAACTCAAAAATATAGTATATTTATCCTTAGTCCATACTAGACTAAAACAGTCGTGTATCACAGGCAATTAATTGATACTGAATGACATGGACATGCTGGACGCAAGTTGAAATTTAACCTTTCTAAAAGTTGAAATTTCAAGAAAAAAGTTGAAATTTCATCTTTTCTAAAAGTTGAAATTTCAAGAAAGAGGTGGAAATTTCACCTTTTTAGAAGTTGAAATTTCAAGAATAAAGTTGAAATTTCACCTTTTTTGAAGTTGAAATTTCAAGAATAAAATTGAAATTTCATCTTTTTGTAGGTTGAAATTTCAAGAAAAAAGTTGAAATTTCATGTTTTTAAAAGTTGAAATTTCAAGAAAAAAGTTGAAATTTCATCTTTTTAAAAGTTGAAATTTCAAGAAAATAGTTGAAATTCCAAGAATCAAATATTCTTCCTTATGGCCCTTCAGCGCTTTCGTTTGAACGCGTCTTTGAGGGCTGTGCCATAAAATTCAAATATTGTGATTCACTATTCTATGTATTGGCTGTGTACAGATCACCATCATCAAATATAAATGATTTTTCAAGGAAAATAGCCAAATGCCTGGAAGAATTGCACAATAATCTCAATAACTCTAAATTAATTATTGTGGGTGATTTCAATATCAATCTTTTGGAAAATAATCTTCAAAAAACATTATTTTTGGATCTTATGAATTCGTTCAATTTATCTCGTACTATAAAAGAACCTACCCGTATAACTCTTTCAAGTGGAACTTTAGTTGATAACATTTTCACAAATATTGACAAAAACGAGATCATATCTGAAATTATCCACAATAATATAGGTGATCACTCAGCACAGTCTCTAATGATAACGATATCTCATAAAAATGAGCATATTGAAAATAGTGTAACTGAAAAAAGATTGTTCACTCAAAATAATTTGAATGACTCCATGTTTAGTTTAAGTAAACAGAATTGGTGTAATATATTTGAAGAGAGTGACACTAACGTTAGTTTTAATAATTTTATCGAAGCTTTTTTATATTAATTTGATATAACTCATCCTAAATTAAGGATACGCAATGAAAACTTTCAGGAGAAAACATGGGTTACGGAAGAAATTAAACAAAAATCTGTTGAAATGAAGAAAATATCAGATTTGTATAGATCGAAATATTTAACTAAAGAACAATATAGCTCAATCAAAAAATGCTTTAAGAGTGTAATAAAAAATGCAAAAATGAATTATAATAAAAATAAAATTGGAAATGCGAATAATAATACACGTGAAATTTGGAGTCTAATCAACAATAGTCTCAATACTAGAGTAAAAGTTAATAAAATAGATAACTTAGAATGCAATGGTAACATAGCATATGGTTCCGTAGACATTGTCAATATATTCAACAGTTACTTAATAAACATAGCACAGGATGCTATAAAAAAATTGCCAAATGTAAGTCACGATTTCTTGAGTAGTTTTCCTCATATCAATACAATTTTCTTAGAGCCTGTTACTGAATCCGTATTAGTTTCGCTGATAATGACCCTAAGCAATTCTTTAGCAACCGGAAATGATGGAATCTTGAGTAGGTTAATCAAAAATTGTTATGAATTGATCAAAGCTCCTCTAACCTATTGCATTAATTTGTCTCTATCACAAGGTATATTTCCAGAGACTTTGAAAAATGTTAAAATAGTTCCTCTGTATAAACAAGGAGATAAAAAGTCTATATCTAATTATAGACCAATAAGTATTGTGTCAACATTTCATAAAATTTTTTAAAAAGTAATGCTTACTAGAATTTCATCTTTCCTTGAAAAGAATAAGTTATTAGTCAGCGAGCAACACGGTTTCAGAAAAGATCACAGCACAATAACTGCCCTTACTAATTTTATTGATAATATTTACAGTTCTCTAGACAGCAGTAATAAAGTCATTAGCTGTTTTTAGATTTATCTAAAGCTTTTGACTGTGTCAAACATACCACTCTTATTGACATATTATCTAGTCTTGGCTTAAGAGGAAATTGTAAAGATTGGATTCAATCATACCTTACAAGTCGCAAGCAGATAGTGGTTTATGATAACGTAAAATCTGATTTGCAAACTATTACGAGCGGGGTGCCTCAAGGCAGTATTCTTGGACCTATTCTTTTTATATTATACATTAATGGTATAAAAGATATCTTAAATTCAAATATTTTTATTGCATATGCAGACGATGTATCATTGCTAATTCCTGAACATACTAATACAAGAAATATTTCAAATATTATCTTGGAATTGTCTTCATGGTTCGCTTCTTTAAATTTAAGTTTAAATGTAAACAAATCAGCTTTAATCGAATTTTCCAACAAAAAATTCGGTTGTCTGTAAAGTCGGTTTACTGACGATAGTTGAACGTGACAACGTCATAAGAAAATACTGATGGAATGGTTGCATTTTTCAAAAGAAAATTCTATTTTTATTTGTTTGATAGATATTTTGTATGGATATAGAGAAGGAGGTAAATGAAAATCACAATTGAATTGATCAAGTTACATTTATTTGTACGCATGAATACAATTATGTCAATTGTTTTTTTTCAACAATTTTCATAGTTTTTACAAGTATAAATGTGCGTTGAGCAATTGTTTTACCACTTTTATTTACAACTTTTAAATATTTGTGATATTTAACTTCTTACAATTTGTGTTATCCTGTTGAGAATCACTGTGTGTGCTATCATCAGCTTCATCGCCGCAATTATCGTTGCTATAAACAATTGACACCACATTTACTTTTCACTGCACTTCATACTTGACGAAAACATGTAAATGTATTATTGTATTGGCAACTGAAATTACCGTTGGCGGCAGCACTGTGCTTACAAAATAGTGGATCAAAAGTAGCTTACGGCAAGTTTGTAATCTGTTCACAATGTAAATACGTTGATGTTCAGGAAAGAATTATCCATATTTTGTAGAATTATTTTAATTTAATTTCAATTGTGCGAGAAAGTATTGGCTTTCTTCTTTTATAACATTCAGTTTCTCTTTCAAAATCTTTATATTCATATATGAATTTTAGTTTTAACTGGAAGACTGAATGAGGTTATGAAATTCATAGTTTCAAAGAAAATAATATTACAAGGGAGTATTTATAACATTTTTGTATTGTACATTTCAGTTTTCCCTGTACGAGTTTTTCTAATCCGCATATCTTGTTTATGAACTGGATCGTAGTCTCCACATTCATTACTACCAACACTTTCCTTTTCCCCTTTTAGGAAATTTATGGAAACTCAAATCAACTAAATTTGGAATGACATCTATATAAACACAACAATTTTCAACACTTCTTCGCTTAGATTCCATATTTTGAAGAGTAAAATCTGGAGAAAGACTACTTTCAGTATAGCAATGAGGTTATGTAATTCAACATTAAAGTCGAAAGCTAAGTATTTTTCACTGAACTAATCGCAACAAATCCAATATAAACTATTGTAGTATAAAATTACATAGAAACAACCTCAAAAAAGCCATTAAATATTGCCAACAGAGCCATTAACATAACATATGATCATATGGAAATTGAATTTTAATCCACTTTACAATATAGTTCCACTTATAACCGCTAGGTGGCTACTAGTTAATTTCAGTTACCAATAGAAGCTGTCCACGCGGACGCATCGCTCACCCAAGTAGGAGATGGACAGATGTCGAACGCTGCCGAACGCGGTGGCCGATTGTGCCTCTTTGTCGCTCGTTCTGCGCTCTCGTTCGCACTTCAAGCCTCAAATGGAACGCCTCAGAGCGAGGTAACGCCGCATGAGTCATGTTTTTTCGTGCGTGCAGCCGGCTCCATCGAATTATAAGACGTTGTTTGTCAAAAAAAAATATATCCCAATTAAATAAATCTTTTCATCACTTCGTTGCACCAAATCGTGTTTCACATCCGTTCCATATAAAATCGTTAACACAACTGTCGTCTCTTAACATATCACAGTAGAACATCATAAATCTTATTAATTACTCATTTAATTCATTCTTATTGATAAATAATCATTGGCGTTTGTGATGACGTAATTCAAGTGGCTAGTATCATTTTGAATAATTTATTATAAGAATGAACAGTGATTAGATTATTGCTCATAAATCTTGAATGGAACGCCTCAGAGCGAAGTAACGCCGCATGAGTCATGTTTTTTCGTACGTGCAGCCGGCTTCATCAAATTATAAGACGTTGTCACGTCAAAAACGTTGCGAAAGTCTATATATAACTTGTAATAATAAATCTCTACCTCAGGTTAGCAGTTGTAAAGTCTTAGGTCTTAGTCTACATGAACATATGCTGCGGGATCCGCAGATAGATAATCTTTGTCAAAAATTAACTTCATTATGCTATCTCTTAAAAAGATTGAGACAATTGACTGACCTCGAGACTGTTAGAACTTTCTATTATGGGAAATTCTTCACAATAATTACTTTCGGAATTATTTTCTGGAGTATGTCCCCACCAGCCATACGCATTTTCAAATTACAGAAACGTACGATTCGTAATATGTTCCAATTGAAAAATTGATAATCTTGTAAAGATATTTTCAAGAGCGAGAATATTCTCATTTTACCTTGTGTATTTATATTTAATGTAGCCACATATATTTGGAAGAATAGAAGTAATTTATGTACTCTTGAAAACAATCATAGCTATGACACACGAGGTAAAACGCGCTTCTCAATGCCTCAAATAAAATTAAACAAAACAACCTATAACCCAAACTACATTAGGATTAAAATTTTGAATAACTTGCCATCAAGTCTCAGAAAATTGGAATCGAGAAATAAATTTGATATTGAACTCAAAAAATTTTTATTAAATAAGTGTAACTATAGTGTCACCGAATTTTTAGATGAAAAACTGTCGTAGTATTATAATTCAGTATTATATTGTATCTACAAACATTATAATATGTAAATGGAGTTATGACTTGTCCTATACCTTTTTGTATATTGGTCTACAGGAATGAAATGATTCATTATTATTATTTATTATATTATACAATGTCAATAACACGAAAGTGAACAAAACTGAAAGTTTGATACCTAACTGTGACTGTGCGCAACTAGCGACAACAAAACGAACTCAAGTACTAAAAACGATCTATAGATCCATGTGAATTCCACGCCATTGTTAAATTTAGTGGATGACTTGAAGAAAGTATCGATGAAATAGCCCTTATGTAGAAGAGAGTGCAGCTAAATTAAAGTGCACATGCACTGGCTGCTATGTAAGTAATTGTTTTTATGTACAATTTGTGATGGACTGGGTTCAAGTTCTCCTCTATAGAATTATAGAAACAAAACAAAGCTCCACCTGCTTCAACTACTGAATCTACTGAGGTATCAGCATTGTTGTAACTCCCAATTATCTCTTTGAGGTTTCTTTTTACGCCTGATTTTCCACAGAAGAGGATTTTTGACCTTCCGAGGTGGAATTGCATCCAGTAGAGGCTTACACCGAAGGAGCAATACTATTAAAATCTCTCAATCTACTGATTACATGAATTTCATAAGATTAGTTCCTTCTGCCAGGGACAAGCATCTACAATTCTGTGTATACTGGTGAAGTTTTGAAAAGCAAAACTAACAAATCAGTATCTTTCACAATTACAATATTTTTAGCACCTATTTTGCGTTCCTTAGCAAAAGCCGTGTAATGAAGCTGTATCTCCCTTAGCTTTAGTCACGATGCACTCTGCTCCCTGTAAGTGACCCATTGAAAGTAAACCGCATTCTGTTCTTGCGGTTAGCAAAGCATTATGCTTGCTCTGAGATTATTGAATTTGGTCTTCCACAACATCATCAACGTGTAATGTTTTGCCAGAGCGACGAAGGTGTTTTTCATCTCTTATGCTCATCTCATTATATCCATCCAACACTACAGTTCGTCTCTCGTAATAGGAGAATACATATAAAAAAAAATCTCTCAATTTAGCATGAAAAGGAGCAGAGTATTGCTACACAACACGATTGTGATGTATCTTTCACCACCTGAGCGTGCAGGGTTTCTATGATTTCCCTACTTTGCCTACGAGCACATTGACAATAGATGAGTTGGAGCCCTTTCTTATCCAACCACTTCCATTGGAAGAAGATGGAGGACGGACACACTCTCATATTTGAACAACTCTTTCAGCTTAGCCTCTGTTCTCAATATGCAAATAGTACGATGCAAGAGTTGATTTTTCACTCCCTTTATCTCAGAAACGGCTAGTTTTTTGTCGAAAATTCAATGTACTCCAATTTTTTTCATACATCTTTGTTCCAAGCCTCAAACTTCTTGAGATATTTTAGAGAAAGAGATTGAAATATAAATTTCCTCTAGTTCGATGATACCATATCATACAATATGAATGTCAGACCATAATAAGAGATGAATAGAGGGGTGCCAGACTGATATTATTCTAAAATTTGCGTGCTTGACTATCGGTTTGAGGATATTTGATTCATGAGCTATTTGTCTGATATCGAAATTTCATAAAACAGCATAGAAATATTATAGAAAAATCAAGAGATTCTCTAATGCCAGAGGATGAGTTTTGTGATTTCTTCTGTTACGAATCATACTGAGCAATCCATTAAACACAACAGTGACAATCTGCTTAACTTCTCATTACGTTAATTCCAATTCAAACTCTGAAAATTGTATCAGATACGTAAGTTCAAATAACATTAGGTGATGACAACTCATGATTTAGACAACAACAGAGAAAAGAAAGAAGAGAATGCACATACATGAGTAAGAGAACAAAGGAAACATCGAATGAAAAACACACAGCCTGGATCGTCGCATGCTGCGGAGAAAACGTATGGCATACTAGTTATGGAAGTATCAGAACCAGAATCATCGCGTGCTGCTGAAAGGGTGGCATACCGATCAAAAAAGAAACAGAACAAGAATCGTCGCATGCCGCAAAGAGAACGTATGACATACCAACTGAAAGAAAAAGCTGAACGAGAATCATAGAGAATCACAGAAGATGATAGTGTACAATTTGTGAGGAATAATATGAGGAATGAATAATAAGAGAGCAGAACAGACAGAAAATTTTCAAAAAATTAAATGAATGAATCCATGAAAAAATTCGCAATACTTGAAAATGTAATCAAAAACCAAAGGAAAGAATAGCCAACGAAGAAGGAACTGAAAGTGATAAGCAGTAGAAGATCGATGACGTAATTGGTTGTGAAAATTTCAAAAACAACAATTTGCAAAGAGAAAATCAATGTAGAGATGAAAATATAAAAGATGCAAAGTGGAACAGATGTATTAAATGAAGACCGGGTCTGGTCTGGCATGATATAGATCAAAATGACTATATCATATTGATAATGTTATTGATCGTTCAATTTTGTCGTCCAAGTTATGTACACTTGATACAGAAGAGGTTCATAAATATGTTTCATTGGGTAATCAGTTCTGTAATAATTAATTTGAAACACAACGTTTCGACAGTGAAATGCTGCCCGTTTTTACACACATGAAAAACGCAGCACTTTGCTGTCGAAATGTTGTGTTTCAAACTAATTAATACAGAACTGATTACCCAATAAAACATATTTATTAATGAAATAAGTTCTGAAAAGTATTTTCCTTCATTAAATGCAGTTCGGTTACTCCCGTTTTTTATTTTTAAGCAAATCATTCATATAGAATACATTCATTTGTTCACCAAATCATTCATTTAATATAAATGACCTAAGCTTGAGGGCGTGACAAACAAAAAGCCATATTTCTTCAGCGTGTTCAATTGTGCTAATATCCAGCGGAGAGAGCAATTGATTTTATAATAATTCCTTTAGATAATAATTTCTAACTTGGTTGTCATCTGGACAATGCAAAAATATGTGATTCAAATCTTTTTTTTCATTCAGACAACACAATGAGCATATCGCGCCCAGATTTATTCTGTTGACAGAGTCATTCGCAGTGATGCATGCAAACAAGCTGTTGGAATTTCACTTTTATGCTATGATTCTTGTAATATGCGGACTGAGATTCATTCTTAGATAAGCCTGCGGTTCACTTGTTGATTGAAAGTTTTTGTATACAAGACAAAAGTTTTTTTCTTGAATTTGGACATGTTTTTTCGGATGTTGTTCATATCATTGAAGTATTTCTCTTGTAGTAGGGGAGCCCATGATGCTAAACCGGGATTTACTCAAGCGTCGTGGGGACCTGTTGGATTTTGAAGATTTGATGGTAGAAAGAAAGAAAGATTATATGATGTATGCCTATTCACGGTGGCGTGGTTGTTACTTTTGACGTCGCTTTTGAAAACTGCTAACGGTGTGCTCGGGCGCCAATACGGTCGGGGACGCAGTTTTTCTATGACGGACGGCTGGATAGCTCAGACGGGAAGGGTTAGGGTTGTCAGAAATAATTATCAGGAGGTAGGTGTCACAATGAGATTTATTACACACAAAACGATGACGATGAACATAGAATATTATTTTACAGAACTCTTACACGATGATAACTTTGGCGGACGGTGACGGACGGCTGAACATGACACTCGACACCAGCGGTCGCAGTACGGACCCAGGCGGTCGCAGATGACGAGAAACTTTCTATGCGGGTGGAACCAAACTTGCTCCCTCACAGCGATTCTACGTTACCAGGTGACTCCTCCAGCAGTGCTTCTACGTTAAAAATAATCGACGCTTCGAAATCACGAAGACTTCTTCAGCGGAGCTTCTACGTTAAATAATCAACACTTCGAAATCACGAAGACTTCTTCAGCGGTGCTTCTAAATAATCCAAAAAAATATTCTAAGTTCAAAAACAGCAAAAATATTCTAAGTTCAGAACAGCAAAAATATTCAAAGTTCAAAACAGCAAAAATATTCTAAGTTCCTTTTACGGACTTAGAAAAAACAAAACAAACTCACAAATTGTGTCGGACAGCTGTGCTAACGGACTTAGCCCAAAAACTTCACTTGGACGGTACACACTCTGAAGATGACGCTCGGTATCGGAACTGGTAGCGTACTTGGAACGGCTGCTCAGAAGACTTGACTTACAAACAAGTGACTTAAGTCGGCCAGAAGGCCTTATTTATACCCATATTTCAATGAAACCTTACTTAACATGTTTTAAAAATTAAATCCATATTAGCGCTAGCAATAATATGAAGAAGAAATACAAAAAAAAGAAGAAGTCATTTTTCAAATACAAATTTTGTTACAATAATACATTTCTTATCACTCTCCTGTCGACTACATCCTTTTCTGATTTTATTTCCTTAATATTAAAATTATTCTAAATAATTTTCACATCGGTCGATAATATAGAAATTGTCAAGTGTCGGATCTAGTTTGTGTATGGTCAACGGTGGCGCGGAATGCCAAACAACAACAAAATATACAATATACAATATACAATATACAATATACAACATATTTACAGGACAACAGTGGATTACATTCAGAATTTATTACGGTGAGACATAAGACATAAATACAGATCACACGATCTCAACCTCTTTTGATTTCAGGTGTTTTTAAAAACCTGACCTTATTCGTCCACATGTGAAAGATAGTAATCGGTATTGGAGCAGCTGAAAACGGATGAATAAACGGTACGTGATGTTGTAGGTTGATATAGAGTTACTGAATTTAAATTTTACAGGGTGCGCAAGAAGTGAAATAAAATTGTGATGGACTAAAAATGTTTGACGGTGGCAGAAGGCTCTGAGATGTGCGATAGTGACGGATTTTGGGGCCTAATTCGTTACAATAGAGAGCTTGAATTTGGTAGAGGTACTCAACAGGGTGCAGGGTGTCTTCTCATGTGTCAATCTGCCACGCTTGAGTTAATTCCAAAATCCCCTGTTGGGCTCCCCTACAATTGATTATTTCTCTGAAATTCCACTGTTTTGATTTATTCAGATGTCGCTACTGCCTATTGATACTTCGAAAAGATTCCTTACTTGTGACTTTCAGTCATATTTTACATTTTTATTCGTCATTTCATCCAGAGAATAGAGAGCATCATAACAAATTTCAGGAAATAAGTTTCCAAGATTCAAAATTCTATCAACCAGCCAGAGGTCAATTTGAAGATTCCTGAAGAAATCTGGGAAATACGCTTCTGATCTAGTTATATAATTTGGTGTACTATTATATAACTATAGAACTCTCTTGAAAAAATTCACCGGGACCTTTTCAACTTTTTCTAGGTATCTTAGACTTCAGATTGGTGCATAATTTGGTAATGTACTCTATATAAGAGAATCATATCATACCAACATTTCTTTCTTGCTCTTGCCATAGTATTGCAAACTGTACCAACTGCAGTGTTCTTTCTCTTATTGCCTGTTCTGCAGCCTCCAAAAATAAGGATTAGCTCGTGAAGGGTTCTTCAAGGTAGATAAACTTATTCGTCACCTTGTTTTATTACTTCCATAATAAAATGCTGGATAATTAAAAGTACCACCACGATGAAATCTTATTATATCTGACTCTTCAGTGTTGAACATTCTAGAAACAATATTTACTAATCATATTCAGCTTGCGTTGAATATCTACGATCAATTTTGCGGAGATAACCACATCATCTGCATATAATAGAAGAAATATGTTTTTTGTATTGTCTACAAATAGACCTTCTGCATTTTTCATTCTGAAGGATTCCTCTATATCATTCAAAAAAAGATTGAATAACATTGGACTAAGTGATTCGCCCTGTAAAACGCCCACTGAAATATCAAAGTTTCTCATATACTTGTTGCCTTTGAGCCGAATCATCATTGAAGTGTTTTCGTAAAGATTTCTCAGAGTTCAAATTATTTTACTGCTCATCCTTAGGTCAAATAGTGTTTTCCAAAGTAAAATATGATTTACTGAATCGAAAACACGCTTGAAATCAATAAATATAGCATGAGCATAATTTTTATGTTGTCTTAGTTTTATTTGTGTTATTGCGCTCATCACAAAAATATTATCGGAACAACTTTAATTCTTTCTAAGCCAGATTGGCATTCTGGTATTGCATATGTAATGCTAAACCATTCCTTAAGTCTTTCTGAAATATTCTAGGTGAATATTCGCATAAATAAATTGACTAGGGCAATGCCTCGGTAATTTGTTGGATCATATATATTTCCTCTTTTTTGTTTCATAACATATTTCCGTTGGTGTCTCGGAGAAATTTCTTTTTCCCAAATATTGTTGAATAGTACTATTATGTAAGGAATCCAATTTTCAGACAAATTTCTATAGAATTCATTACTGATGTTGTCTGAACATGATGCTTTTCCTACTTTTGCTTCCGCAATGGATCGGTCAACTTCAAAATCAGAGATTTCAAGATTCAAGATTGGGTTCAGATCATCAACATATCTCGTTTCATCGATGATTCTTGTAGGTATTAGATTGTTAAAGAGTTGTTACCAAGTATTTTTCTCTATAGGGTTGCAATAGTTAATTTTTCGCCTGAAATTATTGATTACTTTCCAGAATTCATTGGCATTGGTGGAGTTTAATAATATTGTGATTATATTTTTCCCAAATCCAGTTTTCTTGTTGGTTACCAATGCTTTATTTTTTCTTTCAGATTCTAGATATTCTTGCTTAGAAATATTATCAAAGTTATTATTCTTACAAGTTTTCAAATTTTGCTTCACATTTCTGTACAGCTGTTTATATTCGTAGTCATTGCAGTTTTTGTTGGGGTTATTATCCTGAGGACTAAAAATAATGTTACGAGATAAATTAAGAGCTTCACTACTATTCATTATTGTTGTTGGATACATGGTAATATGATCACACAGAAACACTGATACAATGAGCAATTGCCAATTAATGACACATGTCATATAGAATGTAATTTTTCATGGTGCATTGAATGAAAAGCTTACAAATTATATTAAAAAAATTTCCAATTATCTATATCTTCAAACTGCCAAACTCCTACAGTTGTTGTAACTAGTTTTTCATATAACACACTAGGTCTAAGGTTGATATTTTCTAAATTAATGTTAGGTGAGTTCTGCATTAAAAGAGTGTATTGTGAATTAAGGTCATCATTCCATTTTAATTCAAACACTTTTCGAGATTCTGCGACCGCACTGCTTTTCATTAATGGAACATTCACTATAACTTTAGTTAGGAATTGGTCTGAACGAAATAAATTATCCGTAATAACAAGATCATTAATTATTAGAACGCTAGTATAATCACACCATACCAAGAATTACACTGTCACCGTTGGTGTTAGAAAATGTGAGTTGACCCTGAAAATCTCTCACTCTTCTTCCATTTAATAGAATAAACCTGTTTTCTTCTATGGAATTAGTCCTTTAGTGTTAATAGTTCTATCATACGATGATCGGGAGGCATATAGATTGGTCTCATCAAACATATTATCTGCACTCAAATCGTTCAGTTCGCCCATCCTACAATTGAAATCACTACCTATAAATGAACGGCAATTCTTGAATTTTAATGATCATGCACTGATAGTTGTATGTAGTACTCCAAGCACGTAGACTAAGTTTATATCAGGTTTCAAGTATATCGATCCTAGAATTGCACTAAAGTGATTGTATTTTATATGTGTAAGAAGCCAGTGCTCATTTTTAGCAATACATTCACTATAAATATTATTTTTTGAATTGACATATACAGCCAGTCCTCCACTTGCATGGCCTCGACTTCTACTTTGGCTCGCGTTATTAGAATTGAAATTTTTCTCCGTAAATACATTTGATGGAGTCTTTTCAAGCCATGTACCACTTATGGCCAGTTGCACCACCGTCACTTAACTTCAAGTGGAATTTAATATCTATGGCAACTGTTGTATGCACAATTGTTACTGCGGTTATTATTCCTCCCTTGAAGTTGAGGAACGTTGGTGAAACTGGTCATTGAACATGTAAAGTCTAAGCCTCCAAAAGCCCTAAAGTTATTGTAATGGAGTGCCTGCAGGTTCAGACTTTGGACTTTTGTTACAGAGAATGAATTCTTATAGTTGAGGTGAGATTTTATTTTTCATACTATAAACTACAAAGTGTATCAAAATTTTTTGAGCGAGCCGTGTCGTGTAATGTTGTAGCAATTTGACCTTGAACATTCCAAATACGTATATTGTAATGGTGGCGGTCGTGCGCTGTCGAGTGCTAGCAAGTTGTTTGATTTCAGTTTGGTTCGAATTTCATTCGTCACTCGACACAACTCGACACTTCCACGCATGCGTATGAGAGATATACAGAATTGACACGACAAAAAGAATTATAAGATGTAGAAATTTTTATCCATTGATTCAAAATTTTTAAGATTATCGTGATGATGAATAATTTCACTACATTTGGAGAAAAATTCCACGATCTTCCACTCGGTGGCAGCTGGCAATTTTATTTTACAGTTGTTTGAATTTCACGTCGACATTAATCAATCTCCATGGGGAAAATGTGGATTTAATTTTTCATTTTAGACCTGGGTGATCGAATGTAAATGTTATTGTAATATTTATTGCTTCGAAATTGCTTATAATTTGAATAGAAATCACTATTTGATAGTTTAAAATGAAATAAAAGTTTTATTCTGTTGGATATCACTAACAACACTATATTATTTATTCATAACTTCATACTAATTTGATATATTATATTTAACTATTTATATCCACTGACCACTTTACTCTCTGATATTCACGGCTCTAGCGTCACCATTACACTATTCTTTTTCAAGTCTTTGACTTGCCTTGTTATATAGAAATATCCATTTCTCGAAAGTTATACCAGATTTCCATGATATTGCTAGAGGCTTCCATCGGGAGGGGTGATGTAATGCGGTGCGGTGCGATGCAGAAGAGACAGAAGGCTCCGCCTTGGTGCGGTCAAGTCCAAGCCTACTCCACTTATATGAGCCTTCACACTCTCGCACGTTACATTTTTGACAAATATTGGCGATATATCCCAAAACGTTTTTCAGTAATAGTAAAGGATGGGATCTGGAAATTGTATCTAAGAAATGACTATCATTCTATTCTCGGATATTGTATCCAATTTTTTGAAGATGAGTAGCTCATGAAACGCTATGTTTTGCTTGATACTCAAGTCAAAGAAGAAAAATTTACTCGACACGGCTCTACCAGTGAGACCGGGCCATCGTTTTTCAAAATGACACGACTGGCTCAGTGAGACCGCTGCTTTGTTCATTCTCTGCGTTGCCAAACACAAACTATACATCAAACAAGATGAGAAATAACTCCTTTATTTTCGATTTGTTGATAATGCATTTGATATCATATTTTTCGCACTCCCGGGAATAAACAACGAATTCAATTCCTCATTTCAGGGACTTAAGTTTGAGTTTAGTCCCTCGGGATCTAAAATGATCAAGAATCCCAAGGGACTAAAGTAAAATAAACATATTTTACTATGACAACTAAATAATCAAAGTACTTACCTAAATGTCAAATTGAATTTTGTCATTAGAATTCAAACCTTTATTTTTGATTTGCATTAGCATTATTGCAATTTACACAATTTCACAAATGCATCGTATTGTTGTTCGTAAATTTTCTAGACTGTTGGCAAAATCATTTTACAGTCACCTCTTCCGCAGCCTTATCAATATCAATTTTCTCACTCATCTTTTTGACAGCAAGCTTATTTATTGAACAACTGCTGTAGCCAGCCTTGTCACTATGGTGAATTTACTCAACATTTTTGTATCAAGTTTCTATTTGTAAAAATTGTAAGATTAATTAATCTGCTTTTACACTATTGTGATGCAATATAATACGGTAGTGCGAAAAATAGCGTAGATAGCACATGACTTAAGTGCCTTTAATCCCTCAGGTGAGTATTGCCCTCGACTGCGTCTCGTGCAATAAACTCCACCCTCAGGATTAAATCAAGCACTCAAGTCCCTCGTTATATAATATACTATTTTGCTATACATAAGAATTCTATCAGATTGAAAATGTTGATGGATTTTTCTTTCAAAGGCGAGAGAAGATCACGAATATGACACGACCACCGATCCAAGTGAAAAGGAGAAAAAATTGTTCTTTGGAATTTTTTAAAGTTTTTATACTTTTATTTGATTACTAGATAACCTGGTGAGCTTCGTTTCAGCCACATCTATATCTATCTATCTTCTATCTTCTAAGGTTACATAAAAAATCGAAGTTTCACTGAAACTCAAAACAGGCTTAATCGGTTTGAATATATTATTTTTTCAACTTCTGATTAGCTAAAATCAATCCTGTTTAACCTTTCAGCTTCAATCCATTGAGATCAATAATACTTGCTATACCTTATTTAGTTAAGATTTGATCTATTTATTGATTGAAACTCGCTTACAATTCAAATGAATTCAATGTCTTTTATGTTCAACGTCTTTAATCAGTGTGAAGTTTTCTGATGAACAATGTTCTCTGTTATGTTCTGCGGTGCGTAAATAAACAAAGATAATAGCTTTCCGATGCGCAAACACGCAACATATAATTGTCCATGCGCGAAACAGGGAAACTCCAAGTTGATTCCACAAACTTCCAACGACTGTCCTTGTGACTTATTTATGGTCATCGCAAAGGCCAGACGCATGGGAAATTGTAGTCGCTTAAAATCGAATGGCAAATTCATTGGAGGCATCGGTATACGCGAAATCAGGACATCCTCTTCTTTGTATTTTCCCATCGTTGCCTCGATGACGTTATTCATTATCTTTTTTACAGCCAGTCTCGTTCCATTGCATAGTCGAGGTTGATTAATGTTACGCAACATGATTACAACTGAACCTTCTCCTAATAGCAAATTGTGAGGTAGTAGTCCAGGCAATCCCAGTGAATTTCGAAATTCTAAGGGATAGCAGACTACGTCATCCTGGTTGATAACTGCGTCGACTGATTTGAAAGAAAACAACTGTCCCAGAATAAGATTTTGAATGGTTGCATTGAGATCATCGATATCTTTGTTTATTTTTCCGCCAATATTGCTCGTTTACCCAGCCAATGATAATTTTTGAAATGGAGTGCTATGTCTGGAAAAACACACTGAATGAGCCTCTCTTTTGAGTCTGCGAAGTGACAGAAATTTGTGGGTAATGTTTAATCCGGTGGAGGTGTCAACTGGACATTTCCATTTCCAATGTCCAACAACTGCTTTGAAAGTACATTTGCATTTTGATCTTGTTCCAAAAACACCCGCATGTTAGTCGTCAATTAAAGTGTCTTCACATGCCGCCACAAATTTGATGATCTCAAGCACGCGTTCAAAAATGTTCTGGTTGCCATGAAGATCTTCCAACGTTCTGTCCAGTGCCTCCAATGATCTCTTGTGGGCCATCGTGCATTCGTCCCAAACGATCAATTTGCAAATCTGTAGAATCTTTACCATTGCGCTACTTTTGGCGATGATTCAAGCCGGTGACTCATTGATTAGCATGTTCAGTGGTAATTTCAAGACAGAATGTGCTAGGGCAACTACATTTTGCGATCTGATCATCGTCAAAAGCAATGAAATTAGGAATGTTTCTCCAGTCCTTCCTAGCACATCAAGGAAGTAAATTTTACCACCCCCATTGTACACAGCTTTTATCAAAATATCGTTCGCAATCCTTTGCTGTTGATTCAATCGCGGAACATTTGTACGAACTGCTCACTGATCTCTATATAACACTGGATTGGGCTTAGACCGTATTCTGGCATCTGAAAGCGGCCCCGGTTGAACGGCGGCCTTGACAGTAAAATTGAGGCTTTGTGTTCCTATTCGGCGGCAAATTCAAAACACTTATAGAAGACACTCGATGAAATTCAAAGTATAATGCAAGTAAGATGAAGAAATTATTCTCAATATATATTAAAATACATACATTAATAATGAACAAAAGTTAAAAATTGTTATAATAGTTGAAATATTTATTAATAGTTAAAAATATTCGTGAACTTTTTAGTGTCAATGTTTTAACTATTTTTTAAACATTGTAGTTTAGTATTATTTAATCCGTTAAATAGTTTTATAAATTTTTGTTACCTAAAATTTAAAACTATGAATTTACCTATATGAATAAATGAAGTGCATTTCTGCGATAATATTGCCTATTCAAAACTAATAATTTCAAATATCTACTACACATGATAGGAGAATAATAATACATTTAATAATCAAGATTTTATTGTTCGTAAGTAAGCACAAATTTGCAGTCCAGCGATTAATTTTGTGAGCAAGATATTTTATATTAAATTTGATATATTACTCAAATTTGTTATCATAACTTACTTGTGCAGCGTCAAATTTCTTAATGAATCGGCTTTATCTCCGCAGAACATGCATTTGAACACCATGATTTAAAAATTGCGTCCCAACACCATACTGAACTGTCACCAACATATGTCACCAATTGTACACAGAACCTCATTTTTGCCAAGATGGCGACATTCAATTGGGGCCGCATTCCAGCGACCTAAACCCAATCCAGTGTTATATTCAGATCAGTGGAACTGCTTCGGCTAAAGCTTCGGTGTCGTATTATTGTTCTCTTTGTATTTCGTGGTTGAATGTATCGTGCCTTGATCATGCCCAAACTCGACAATACTTTACTTGCCATCAATAAACATATGTCTTCTATCATGATCAATGTCTCATTGTAAACTCCGTCAGTCATTCGTAGTGTGGTATATAATGTTTGACAGCGCACACGATGCAACATCTTTGGACATGTCGTTCCTGTATTTTATCTACAAATCTTGCGAACTTGAGGGAAGCATGTCGATATAATAATGGCAAACAATGTGCGAATTTGATGCGGCGATGAAGATATGACAGAATCATTGAGTGTATTAGCCCACTGTAATACTGTGAATCGTTTTCGAGCAACTGCATTAGTTGACACGCCTCACGATAAGTCGCACATATATGTCCATTAACTGTTCTCAGTTGTTGGAACGATGTCGGACCACGAGCATTCACCAACAACAATCGCAGATAACAGCATTCGTCATTATTTGGATGTACAGTGTAGATGCAACCCAGAGCGTCTGAAGCAAATACTTTCGGATGTTCTTCAACTGGTGTTTCTTGTTCCCGATGCTGAAACGATTTTGATGATACATTCCATGTGTAGTAGCGTGGCATTTCAGCATACAGTAAAGTGCGAGCGAAAGCATCAGTTTGACAAACTGAGAGAAAACTTATTAATCTTGTCGACGGTAGCCGTGCCGCTCTGTCCGCTGCGTTCTCTCGATTGAAATACACTCGTTGTCCATTTTTCAGATAAACTGCCAAATGGGTGTCTTTCGTAGATCGCAAATGACAAGATGCGCCAAATTGCCTTATTGCTGCTTACATAGCGACCCATCTGATATTGATATACTTCGTTATTTGCATTTGTTACAGCGAAAATGAAGATTAATGGATACTGTAGCGCGTCATTACTCCTGTGTGTTTCAGATACACGTTACAATTCATTATTTTGACAATGAGGCACGATATCTCTAGATTTCAAATTGTCTCCGACAATAACAATAGGTACTTCATCGATTGTCGATGAGTTAAACCTTCTTGCATGCTAACCCGCAGGTGTTTTGTCAGCTTTGATGACGATATTATAACTGTCTGATGGCATCCGATCTAATGCAATTTTGAACATTTTGATTAATCCATTGTCCTGATGAAGAAACGTTTGCAATTCTTTGACGATGGTTTGCTTCATTGTTGGATTGTATGCACAACGCCTATCAACTTCCGCATCCGAATTGCCCATGAAATAAATTTGTAAGAATTGATGATCCACATCTGGTAGTGGTAACAGCGACCCTAGAAAGTAATATATTTGTCCTCGGATCTGCAATCGTCTGAGAATTTGTGAAACCATTTTTGATACAATAATTGTGAATGTTACCAAAAACTATGAGGTCTTAATAACCTTCACTGTGGACATGAAATTGTGCTGTACAATATGCGTTGCGCCAAACGATGTCATCTGAAAACAACTGTTGTATTTTTGAATGTTGGTCAAGACATAGTAAGAATCACTTTCCATCCCAGAAACCAATGAGCGTAATGGATCTGGTGGGGAAACCAATTGTGGCAATTTTACTTTCCCACCTGCACAACACAATCCAATAGATTCACCACTGTATTTCAATCCCTCACAATAAGGACAAACGATTGACATTTCTCCAATTGTTACTGATTTGTCGGCACCATAATCGATTTCCGAATCACAGTAGAATGCTGCTCGGCGAAATCGCTCATGTTCAATGTGTCGTGCTCCTGTTGTTGTGTTTGATGTGCACGAACTCGTTGCATTCTCAGCCTATCCACTTCATTTTCTGTAACTCTTGAATGCAATTCAGACATACTTACACGACTTTTATTATTATCTGTCGCTTGCTGGTCATCAGTGCGGTTTGCACGTGAGGTAGCTCGTTGCACATTTGACTGACTTCTTAGAACTATGTCAGCTCTTCTTCTCCTTGGCATCAAAAAGAATGGAAGTAGAATGTATTCTCGTTGAAAAAAATAATTATAAAGTAAGTCTTCGAATAACACGTTGAATATATTGAGAGATGACAGATCAAAATAATTAATTGCGAATTGCACCTAGCTTCATAGGAGAAGATATGAGAGGAATGACAGTTTTGTATAGGTTGACAGCTTGACGATTATTTATTACAAAAAAAAATACGAATCTTTTCTCTCTATAATATTGGTTTGAATGATACTGTCAGGAACTGTAACGCAAGCGCTAACAACAACTTTAGAGAGCTTCAATTTTATCGGTTGAACGATGCTTGAACGAACAAATACGGCTCGTTCGTCACTTGAGATATGTTTTTGGTATAATAATAAGAACCTTTACGAAGGCCAACAACAACTGTAGCAAGTTTTAACTCAATCAAGTAGACGATACGCGAACGAACAATTATGGTTCGTGCGCCACGTTGACGATATTGCGATGAGAACCTTGACAAAAGTACCAAAAAGAACCATAATAAGTATTGACTCAATCAGACAAATGATGCGCGAATGAACAAATACGGCTCGTGCGCCACTTATAGTACATTGATAATAATATGATAAAAACCTTGACGAAAGTACCAACAGCAACTATGATAAGTTTCAACTCAATCAGACAAAGGATGCACAAATGAATAAATACTATAACTATAGGATGTTTTAACCCAATTGTTTGAACGGTGCGCGAACGAACAAATACGGCTTGTGCACTACTTGATGTATGTTAATCATTTTTTATCTGAACCACCACTGTATTGAAGCAAACAGAATGAAAATTGTACAAATTTGTCCAGCCGTTTCTAAGTTTCAGCAAGACTAACGAACAGCGTTTCATTTTTATTCTATTAGATAAAGTAAACATGATCACAACAAAGAAAAAAAAATTGAAACTGTGAAATGTTGGTAAAATTGTGATACTCGCTCATATTTATTAGTTTCAGCACTAAGTTCAGTGAAACTAATCGTCAGCTAACGATATAATGAGGAAAATATCGTCGGTTAGCCTATTATTTATATCTTTCGACGCTTAAAATCCATGCGCGCTTGACACCTATAGTCCTCTAACTAACGGCCTAGCCCTCACTAGAGGTTCACTTGACTATTATTCTCATAACGTCAAAAGTACGCTGTATAATTTTCAAAATTTATCATATAACTCGGTATAACCACACTTTTTATTACCGGTTTATAAAGGTAGCTGATGGGTTTTCCACCAATTTCAATACTGCTGACGGTTTTTCTGTGTCCGCCATTCAAACATCAATCCTACAAATTTTGAAGTTTAATGAAATGACTTTTCTCCACGTTCTTTTTCACATGCTTCGGATGCTCCTACAGTCAGCTCCACCCAGACGCTAGTGACTGACACTTGTTCACATGATTAACTATGCTTGAACAATCATTTATATAGAAATTATATTTTCTGAAATCACTTGCAGAATAAGGATAGCTGACGGGTTTTCCACCAATTTCAATGCAGCTGACGATTATTTTTGTAATCTCCGCTATTCAAACATCAATCCTATGAATTTTTAAGTTTCATGAGATGACTTTTCTCCGCGTTTTTTTTACATATTCCGAATGTTCCTACAGTCAGCTCTACCAAGACGCTAACGACTGACGCTTGTTTTCATCATTAACTATGCTTAAACAATCATTTTATATAGAAATTATATTCTCTAAAATCATTCCTCATTAACAACGCTGCCTCCCAGACTATAAGAGTACAACAAATACTAAGGAATTCCGGAGGAATCATTCTTGGTCTAGAAACAGTTCATAGCATTCAAGTCTAGAGTTTGATGCATATATAAATCACTCAGTATGAACATCTATATGAAAACTATGATTGCTCGTATATTGCATTAGTTTCAATGAATTCTTGAGAATTAAGATCGCTCTGCATATCTCATATGATCTGTACTGTATAAATATTTAATCATTATTTTCTTGTGACAACAACTCAGAAAATATGGTTGAATATTCTATTCCACAGTTTTTATACTGCCAATCAGTGTCTAGTATATATTTTATAACGTTTTGCAACAGTTAAATAGCTGAGAAATTAGATATCATCATTGAGGAAATATCATTTTCTCATCCTTTAGTTTTCTGAATATCAAGTTCCATACTTGTGTTTCAGAAAATTGATTGAATGGTGATTTTGTGATGTCACTTTAAACCAGTTTTATAGCATTTTCTTTCTCAATTTTTTTTTCAATAAGTTTGTCCAATATGTTTGAAATATGGAATATTAGAAAAAAATGAGTGAGCTTTTTTGTTGAGGATAAGAATAACTCCAATTTAGGGGTTCCCGAACTCTTGTAACGTTATTCTTGCTTTAATATTCGCCAAGTCACGGATAATTGAGAATGATTATTTTGAGATAGAAAACGCTAATTTTTCAGTTGTCTCATGCAAATTACTCAGAATTGTATTTTTGGAAAAGTTTGTCAGTGGGGAAGAACTGATTTAGAGAATAATAAAAATAGTCCATGGAATGATCGATTTGAGCGTATTATTGCCGAGATACAGTTAACGTTAGATGCATACAAAATATGATCCTTTAAAAGTCAAGTTCTCCAAATGGTAGAAGCTCTGATATAAAAATCAAATCCAACTTATACTTAGAACCAAATTTTGGTTTATTACAGTAGCTTAGAATTATCTTTTGGTGAACTCAGTTATCGGCAGATTCAAGAACGATGCAAGAAGAATAAAAACAACATTTTTGTCCTTTACACAAAAAGTTTCGTTTCTATGTTGCCAGTGAATTCCAAATTGATCAGAAAAAAACTCTAATAGTACTTTTTGCTAGTCCTAACTTATATGATTACTCTTCAAATTTTGCAGCCGTGATGAATGTGATATCTTATGGTAGATTATACTAATTGGAGCAAAGACTAAATTTCATGTGGTTATATGTTACGAGTAATTGTTATACTCATGATGTATCACAGGGGATGCGTAAAAATAATGATTCATCCATCCATTCAACTTTTTTGTCGTCCATACTTATTGTAACTTGAAATTATGAATTTCTGTTCTCACATTTGTAACCAGGGATCTCACAAACATGAATAATCTAAGTTTCACCAATTTATTTTCAGTAAAAGTAAAGATTTTTCTTGTTAGGATATAAGTATTATATTCTGTGATACGTACCTATTAGAGCTTGCAACAAAAATTCTGCACTTAATTTTTACAACCGAAATAACTTGCTCATCCTATCCCAATTATATGACCATTTCACGGATGAAATAGCGAGTTCCCACATTGTTTTCAGATTCGTGGTAAGTGATCTTATGATTGGGTAGCCAACTGCGTGCTTATGTTGCCTGATCGGAATTGTATATAGATCGACCGTGAATATAGTGGTCAATACGAGGCTTTATGAATCTAGAATCCTGTCCCAAGTGTCGTATAAAGGCTACTTCCTATCAATTTTTGTCAGAATCAACTTCCCTGAAAGAAAGTATGATTGAAACTAGATCCGATCGAATAATTTAGGAAAGAACCAAGGTGCCACCCTCTGTCCTGCATCCTGGTTCTATTGAAATATTTGACCTCTGCTATCGATTGCTCCTAATTTCTAGTTCACCCCAAAAAAATTAATGACTACTATACCCCCGATCAATTCATGTACAATTTGGCCCTAAGTCCGAACAGGGACGATGAGGTGCGATCGGCGTTTGGACTATTAGAAAGAGGTACATAAATTTTCTCATCAACTCCTGATACTTGAGTCAGTACTCAACTGATTCTTGCTTATATTCAAAGTTGACTGCTCAAAGCTGAATTTGTGAACAAAAATCTCTGAGTCAATGTAGAACTATCTCCAAGCACTCTGACACAAAGTAACTCTACTAAAATACTTAGGTCCGCATCAACATTTCTGTAGAAATGATATGTTATGCCATACATGGGAAATGCATTCCAATATTCAAGCCAAAGTCCCAACAATTTTCATTTCAAAAGCGCAAGCATGTATCATAATCGTTCGCTCCAGTCAGGCATGAGTTCATGCACTGGGACAGTGTTGTCAAATTGCTGGACGCCAGTAAGACTGTAGAATATATAAAGTGAGAATATACGCATGTATTTTTGACGTCACTCGAAATTTCAGCGGAATCTTTCGAAACTAAAAATAGACAGAAATTTTAATTTTCCTATCATTTTGACGTCAGAATTAGATGTTCAGCTTCTAGAGGTCGGGAGCAAGCCAGAAAAAAAAATTTGAGCTGTCTAATTGTTTATCGATTTAGTTTCTCTGATGAAGCCTTCAATAAAAATTGAAAGCTAGTGCTTTGAAATAAATGAGAATTTCAAAGAAAAGACTGAATACACGATAGCATTTATATATACATTATTATATATATATATATATATATATATATATATATATATATATATATATATATATATATATATATATATATATATATATATATATATATATATATATGTTATGAAGTTTATTGGGTAATCAGTCTTTAATTATTCAAAAATTCTCATCTATTTCATTGACCCAAGCTTTCACCAATAATTTTTGGCTTCTTCAGGGGACTAAAGTAATGTGAACAATAAGACAGTTGAATCAAATGAACATGTATGAACGGATAAACTTTAACTTACAACTGGACAAGCGAAGTAAACCAACCATAAGAAACCATAAAAAACCTTCAAAAACTCTTGAAAAATCAATAAATGAAAAAGGATGGAGGAATGAATTAACTGACAATGATAAAAATATATTCTTCGCAAAACATGAGTAGAATTTGATAGATAAATGAATGAATAATCAACAAATGAATAGATTCTTTGAAATTGAAAAAATCAATAAACATGGAGTGTCATGAATATGAACATTTGATTATATTCGAATAATATTAACTGATGCTGTCATTTATAAATCTTTACTATATATCCCTCTTCTATCTGACAAAATTAAAAAATTCCAAAGAATGATTATTCCATTATAACATTTAAGAATTACCTCACTATCAGAAGTCTTTACACCAAACTTAAAGATTCCGCATCTATTGATAATCAAAGTAATGTTATTTATAAAATCAGTTGTAAGGACTGCACTCCAATTTATATTGGACAGACATGTGGGCTTCTGGAGTCAAGAATTATAACCCATAGGAGTGATTTTAGTAATCCTAGAAAAGTCAACTGTTGTGCGATATCAATTCATACTAGCGAATCCAAGCATCATCCAGATTTTGATCAAGTTGAAATTCTTGACAGGAGTGATAATTATGTCAAACGTCTGTTTCTTGAAATGTATCATGTGAATTTCCATAGCAACACTCCTTATAAAAAAACAGATACCCAAAATTTAAGTTCATATCATTCGATCGATGGAGCAAAAAGGGCACTGTAAATTTTATTCTTATTCTAGAACTTATATTCAAGATTTTGTCTCCTTATATATTGGTATCTGACATCATGACGTCACGATCCAACATGGCCGTGCTGAGACACAGCTTAGCATTGCTAGCATAGGATACTATTATCAGTCAAGGAAAATTAGGGATTTCACCTTGAAATGAGAGATAGCCCAAGGTCAAAGATCAAAAAATCTGTTTTTTTTTACACATTTATTGCAAATATCTCGCTTCCTATGAGATTAATGCTATTTGTCTCTATCATTAATATTGTAGAAGACAAGATTTTCTACAACTTTTGTTTGAACATTTTTTTAATATCTTGAACTATTTTCGAGATAGAGGGTAGAGCGCACGCAGTATTTAACTGTCAAGTAAAGTGTGCCTACGGCTCAGTCGATTCTAATGAAAATAAGATATGAAGATCTAGGCGGTATTATCTTCTTGAATATTGAATTCTAATATTTTACGTCAAATCGTTTTGGATTTATTTGGAAAATTGAAAAAATGTTCCAAGTAAATTGCACTTCCGGTATGGACGATTGCAATCATAATGCAAGGCTCACAACTAGATGTTACAAGTGTGCTCAATACAAAATTCCAATATTCTATGACTGATTGTTTTGAATTTATACGGAAAATTCGAAAAGTCTGTCATATAAAGTGCACTTCCGGCTCTGCCGATTGGACCAAAAATAGGAGATGATCATTTAAATGCTACATCAATCTTAAATACCGAATTTCAGTATCTTACGGATGATAGCTCTGGATTCATGCGAAGAATTCAAAAAAAAGTTTAGATAAAGTGCACTTCTGGTGAAGACTATTGCAACCATAATGCGAGATGCAAATCAACACTCTATACCAGTCTTGAATACAAAATTTCAACATAATACGTTCGACAGGTTCTCATCAAAATCGGGAATACAGGTTGATCTCGAATGATACTCTAAATAGGTAAACACTGCGCGCGCTCTGCCCTCTATCTTCAAATTGGTTCAAAAAATAGAAAAAATATTCAAGCAAAAGTTGTAGAAAATTTGATCCTCTATAATATTTATAATGAATACAAATAGAATAAAGCTCGTAGGAAACAAAATATTTGCAATAAATATATGAAAAAAAATCGATTTTTTGACCTTTGACCTTGGAATATATGTAGTCGAGGACATCTTACGATAAGATGGTTCTGAGACAAGTTTCAGGGTGCGGAAATAAAGGTTAATACAAGCTTATAGCTAATTATCTCTCATTCTGAGATACTTGCCCTCATTTAACTAATTTTCCTGAACTATATATTTTCATTTGATTCCCAAGAAATTCGCAATATATTTCCTTAGTGAAATTGAAAAGCGAATTTATTCAAGTTCCAATGATTGAAGTTTATTTGAACAAAGCTTTTCATTCATAATTCTGGAATTTAAATATTTTATTTCTGTCATTTACAACGAATATTTTCAAAAATACCGACTTCATTCCTTATTGCAAAAAGTCTGCTGTTCCTTCTTATTTATTATTGTTTTTGTTGTTAACTGCAATATAATTCGCAATAAGGTCCATATTTTCGAACGTATTTGTTGTATATGACGGTGATAAAATATTAATATTTTAAAATTATGAATGAAAGCTTCTGTTCAAATAAACTTCTTGTATATTATAATAATCAATCAGACTTGAATGAACAAGCTTTTTGATACCAATTACATGGCGCGGCCATGTTGGATCGTGCCGTCACGATGTCGGATCTCAATAGGTGGTAACACTGGTACATAGGTAATATTTGTATTTGAAGGATTGTTTCCAATATTTCATCAATTCAAATCTCAAATAAACAATAACATATTGGAACGTACGAATCATTAATCCGCAACGGCCTAGTTAATTTTGTAAATAATAAATAAATGGATTGGACAAAATAATCTTAAAAATCATGAAAGTTTTATTGAAAGACAGTCTACACTTCTACAGCATATTGAAAACATTTTTCATAACAATGTTTCATCAAATCAAGTCTCAAATGAACAATTTTTAACTTACCACTAATTTATCAGAAGACAGTCTACAAATTCTTGTTAATCATTTTTCATAACGATATTTTTTCACTAAATCAAGTCTCAAATATAATATAAACAATTTCATATTAGAACGTAAGAGTCAATCCGTGACAGTCCAGTTAATTTTGTAGATAATAGATCATTTGAAGGAAATAATCGGAAAATTAATCACAAATATTTTTTTTTTGAAATATTTATAATCGAAGAAATAAATATAATTGAAAATAACTCCTCCAGCGTACACTATCAGTGATATTATATCCAGACTCAAAGACCCCGGTGTTCGAAAATCCTATATCGCCAGCGAACTTGACGGTTTCCGATACACAAAAAAGCGACAAATACCTCTTATTCAAAATCTATATCCAGCTGGATAGAATAATAATGAGATCAACTTGTATGTGTTTCTTTATTTAGAATTCATGTTGAAAACTTGAAAAAAAAAACAAGAAGAGGATAAATGACATACTGTGGAAGTTATAAAATGAGATACAATTTATTAGAAGTATATCTATGTTACAGATGCAAAACCTGCTAGACTTTGAACGGTAGAAGTTGTTATTTATATATTATTTCAGAGCAGGAGGTATTCTCACAAGTATTAGTTATATTAGTTGATAATTGACACTATTTTGGCTTGAGGAAGTACATTTTGCTTCATTTAAATGACTTGTAAGACGTTTATATTCATTATTAAATATATAAAAATTTAAATTGGCGCTGCAGTTAACCACCTGAGCATGCGCACTACGCTGATTACCACGAAGCAGATGTGTTTTAAAATGGCGTCAAGTGTATAACCGCAATCACATCTGTTAAAACGATGGAGCATAATGCGCAATAATTGTGAATTAAATAACAAGAAATTTGCTTGAAATAGTGAGAATCGAATAGTGAGTGTTTAATGTGAATGTGTGCCATATTCTACAGACTTGGAAGAAATTGAATTATATTTTATCAATAATTTTGGTGAGTTCTAAATTGACTACATTGTTCAAATCTATGTATAAAATAAACCAATAAATTGATTACTACATGCTTATTTTATATCATCAAAATCTCTAAATGTAAATTTAATTCATCTTATTTCATTAACTTTGACTATTTTTGGACAAATAATGGTTGATTTTATTACCTCCAAATTATTCAAAGCTCGCTTTTAATCAATCTTAATTTCAAACGCACAATTGAGGTTATTTCTGACGAACCATATAGGCTAATTCGATTCAGCTTTTTCAAATAATTTAGAGGTAATAAAATCAACTATTATTTGTCCAAAAATAGTCAAAGTTAATGAAATAAGATGCATTAAATTTACATTTAGAGATTTTGATGATATAAAATAAGCATGTAGTAATCAATTTATAGATATGGTTCATTGTTATTCTATGTACAAAACGATTATCGAAATAATTTCATACATCGTTTTAGTCGTATTTTGATGGATTCATATCTAAATTCATGTTTTGTATATAAAGAATTGTTAATATATTACATTTAAAAATAAAAATGATTCAATTGGAATTGGAAACAGCGATTTTAATATATATTAACAGAAAAGTAATTCTGCAAAAACAAAATTAGAATTATCAATGAATTATCAAAGATATGTTCAGGTTTGGATTAATAAGTGACCCAGAGGCGGCTTAAATGTCGACAGCGCCCTAGGCAAGCACCTCGTCTGCGCCCTTCTAGCGTCAATATATTATAAAATTGAACTTCTGTATATATCTACAAAAATAATGATTTTTACTCACTTGTACAAAGTAAGTACCAGTTTTGAGTATGTAAGTGCTATAGTTCCTGAGAACTCAGCGTTACGCAAGCCAGCCAAGATAACTAGGGTAAATATAATAGCGTATTTTTCTTTCAAAATCCATCAAGATGATTCTTCGAATTACGGTACTCTACTAATTCCAATTAATCATTTACTTTGAATAATTATGTAAAAAGGTTGAAGTAACCAATGTTTTTTGTATGTATTGGTAGGTAGTAACTATTTCAACAAAATTTATAAAACTATATTAAACAATGTTACGACCAATTTTAGACGAGAAGTTACACCTTTTTACAATTGCGACTGAATTCAACATTTTTTCAGATGGACAATTGAATCTCCACCAAAAATCTCTGCTCTACAAAAACACGAAGATCCATTATGTCTCTAAAAGCTAATTTATAGGTGAGCTCAAAAATTAATAGCAATATTTAATTATCAATAATAATATTTCGAAAAATCTTTTTCCGTTACTACAAGACGTTATTGTATATCTGTTCAATTTAATACATTCTGTAAAGCTTTTTTGGAAATAATTCCTGCGTCTTGGGAGGTCATTTATTTATCGATCGATATTTCAAACTATGTCAAGGTCACTACAAAGTGTTCAGTCTGAGATAACACAGTGGCATTAAAAATGTTGATTCAATAAATAATACATACAATAACATTCACAAAACATAAACCATCCTAAACATAGATCAGTAGAAAGTGAAAAATAAAGTCTTAAAAATGAAAATATTCAAATCGACTTCAATATACACCTCTAAAAAGTATAAAATAATTATTTTTGTATTTTATAAATATAGTTGGCAACATTGACTATTGATAGTTTTACGCAGATAAATCAATTAAGAAAGATGGCTACAAATATTTTTGTTGTGACTGAAAACTCGAATAAATTATCAAATAAATAAAATTGTTTTATTAAATTGAAAATAATTAAGTAAAGTACTACATTATTATTACTGAGAAGGTTTATAATGGAGTCGGTCTGTATACTTAAGATATTTGACGGAAACAATACTTCATTTATTAGAAGCAACTACAATTGATATATAGTGGGTAAATTACGTTCTTCATATTTAAAAATGGCTTATTATTGCATTGCTACAAAAAAAATTTCTTTTGTAGATACAGAAAGCTTGGAGTCTGGAAGTGAGAGCACCAATAATATTTTGTCAACGTTTGCTATCAAAACATATGAAAATTCAACTGAAAATGGAGCCAGTCACAAGCTTGTGTACCAAAACAAATTGCATGGGTAAATAACATGATTTTGCCGTTTTAGGTTACAGTTTATCACTAATTTGTAAAGTTATAATAGTATAATATGCTACAAGGACCGAACGACCGTCCTTATTGTCCAGGATAATATTGGCTGCACTGGCTGCAGGCGAGGATGAAGCACGAGACGAAGAGTTTGAAGCCCAAGGCGTAGCTTCGTGCAGCTAATTTTCCCCGTGACAATAATGACGGTCGTTCAGTGTCCGTGTTGCATACGATACTTTTTGTAACAAGTGCACCGAAGCACCTTATTTCTGAGCTTTTTGAAATAATTTTGATGTATTGAAACTATCTTATCGATTTTACAAACAAATTTGTACAATAATAGTAAATTAGCATAACTCACATTGTCACAAAGATATAATTTTACCTTGAAGTATTTACTTTCAGACTTTATATCATTTATCTCGTTTTCGCTAACCATCCGATTCACGAATTTGGATTTAAAATTACTACTTTGCATTTTTTCCATTTTCTTTAGATTATTTTTTCACAGGATTAGTAGCATCTGTGCATAGTAGGTTCATAGTACCCGAATTTGAGAAAAAAAATACCTTTAATGGAAAAAGTCACGGTTACTTTTATTTAATACACATTCCACCTGGATTAATACATTTTATATTTTCTATTTCCGTCTTGTGGATAGTTCCTATAAGAGTTAATTGTATTCTCTTTTTTTGATGTTAGATAAGAGGCGAATCATACGTCGCATCTGCCATACACCGGAGAAAGTAGCTGTTCGGAAGATATTCATTGACAATCTACAATCTTGTACACTATCATCCCTTCAGGCGTGTATGGCAGCCACTAAAAAAGAACCTGCGGCAGCGCATCGAACTCCTGACCTGATAAAAGCTTAGATTAATAATCAAAATGAACTGCGTAGTAAATATATGAATATTTCTTAATTGGAGTTGAAAAAAATGATACAATCTTTGTTAAGATTCAAAGGATCAAATTTTGGTTTGAAGGATCTGGATGAAATAACACTCATAATTGCAGACCAATTCTATGAGACTCAATTAGAAACGTCAATTTCAATAACATCTAATTAAATCTCATAAAATTTGTCTGCAATTATGAGTGTTATTTCATCCAGATCCTTTGAAACAAAATTTAATCTATTGATATTTCTTAATTTGTTATAAATGTGTCAATTAAATATTTTGAATATGTAAATCACAGGTCATGTATATCACAATTCATGAAGACAGTTCACGATGCCTCCATAAATATATAAATTGTTTGATCAATATCAAAATTTGGCAACACTAATTTATTTGTTCCACAAAATCTCAAATCTAAGTGTCAGTTTTGACACTATCATCTTAGATCTGGGAACAACTTTTTGTATACAGTGTATACAGTTGCTCCTCGATCTAAGATGATAGTGTCAAAACTGACTCTTAGATTCGAGATTTTGTGACACAAATAAATTAGTGTTGCAGAATTTTGATATTCATTATTCAAATGTTTCACAGCATAGCATTTGTTACAATTAATTTTTTGTAATCTATTTTATATAAATTGTATTTTAATTCACTGTCAAAACACGACGAACTTTGTTTTGCATAAATAAAATCACTGGCCGTCACCACGAGCTCGGTTTTTGGCAAAACCATGTGCCAGTATTTCAGTCTTTGGTTTATCTTGAGCGAAGCTCAATTACTTTAGTAACAATTATGAACTAACTAAATGAAAATTAAGCTACGTTTAAGGTAAATCAAGGACTGAAATACTGGGCCTAAGAGTATTATCTTCTGGAGGGTTTTAAGGCAATATAAATATTACAATTATTTCAATAGAAAATATTTAAAAAAAAAATATTGTAGACAAAAGTGTTTTCCATAATTTGTATGAAAATATCTTTGTTTGACGCAATTGGGCAAATTTGAATTGCATTGAAAAACTACTTGACATCGCTCCTAGTATACCCAAAAATTGAGCTCGTGGTATCAGCCACTGAATTTAAACCCAAGAAGCTTCTTCGCCTTTTATTTTTAGCTCAGGAAACTATTCATTCATGCATTAAATACTCTTAGTTTACATTGACACTATGTTTTGGGTTTCGGTCAGCTTTAATAAATTTTGGATTATTGGACACACTGGTTGATACCACAAGCTTTATTTTTGGTTGTACTAGGAGCGTTGTGCCAAGAAGTGTTTCTAAGCAATAAAAAATTTCTCAAATATCTTGGAAAACAATCTTCAGATACAAATTACAGAAAATAGATATGTCTACAGAATCTATTTCAATATTTGCAATTGAAATTGTTTGGAATATTTATATGGCTTGAAAAATCTACTTAAGACTTATTGTTATTGACTACCTAATACTAATCTACTGTTAATATTGTCAAAAACGGAGCTTGTCATACCAGCCATTGTTTCACCCTGATTTTGTCAATTCAAGGAATACTTTAATATTTGAGTATTTGTACATATGTAAAACCAAGTTTTGGCCGGTTTTATAAAAGACCAAGTAAATTTACTCCCAAAATAAATTTATTCTACTTAACAAATTCTGATCGTTTTGAACTTCTTTATGACAACAGAATTATTGCTGTCAAAAAATCGACTGTCATTTAACAGAGCAAATTTTATTTACTCTGGAAGTAAATTACTCTGTCCTTTATAAAACCGGGCATTTATTAACTATGGTTGTAATATAGAAGCAAAATATTAATAAAATGTTCAAATATTTTCTTTATTTTTATTTACATGATCTTACAATGTAACTACTTATGGATTTGAGATAATTGATGTTGATACATTTTTAATAATTTTTTTTTGATGTGGAATAAAATAAGTGTGCCACACCCGTATCCTGTGCAAAGTATTTATTTTATTGATATTTTTTAAAATTATTATCAGGTGTTTATATTTCAAATTGTCCATACACAGCTATGAACTGCAAATATGAATGATGCTTTTTATGCAATTATGTGTATATCCATATTTTACAGATTTATAAATCTATGAGAAATCGCTCTAGACGCATGGATATTTGCTACTTACCATGAATACCAGATACCAGATTCGTTGAGATTATTAATTATCAATATACGTAAGCAATCATATTTTGACAGTTGAAAACAAGAACCACTGTTTTAGTGCCACTGACAATATTCCATCTCTTCTAAAGTCTACTGTGCTGCCCTCTCTTGAGAAATAGTCCAAGCACATAGGTAGGTAACTACACTTGAATTGTTTTCGTTTACCAAATCTTCTCATATCGCATATATTATTATTATTGACACATTTAACCTACTCAAGAATAAATAAATGTTTCATGCAAATTGACAGCATTTCTAACCTCAATCATCGCACTGAATATATCATTGAATAGCGCCACCCTGGTCCTCAAATTTCCTCCAAAACTGGTATATTCGTATATAGCAAACAAGCACAATATTCATGAAGTTAATTAGAATACACTCATACCGTATTGATCTTATGCAATTAGCAACAAATAAATTTCACTTTAACATTCATTTGAACGTGTGTCTTAGACTGCCGGGTCTCAAACCTCCGCCAGGACATGTATATATATATATATATATATATATATATATATATATATATATATATATATATATATATATATATATATATATATATATATATATATATATATATATATATATATATATATATATATATATATATATATATATATAAGAAAACAAATATGTAACGGGTTTGAGCAGTCTTGAACTTTGACTAAATGAATCAAATATTACTCATTTGAAATTTACCAAGCTTTCGATTTTAATGTTTAAATCTTCATCAGGGTACTGAAATATTATACATAAGTTTACAATGTGTCCATAATTATATAAAAGTATTTTTGACTCACATTACTTTTGAGAATTTATAATAGAATTCCATGCCTGATAAATTTAGAATATTTTGAGTTCTCATTTTGTAAGATATTATCACAGTTCAATACATTTTTAAAACATTTTCAAAAGATAAATAAAATAAAACGTTTCTTGTGTAAGTTCTTGCAACACACGTGTGTTTCGTTTTGACAACGGAAGACAATATTTAGGTTATGTTCAATTTTGTAGGAAGATTCCAGACTGCTTACAAAACCGCAGCAGTTTTAATAAGAATATATAGGTAAATTTATTTATGAAAAGTTCAAAATCTGGTTTTCGGTTATGAATTAGTTGTAGTAGGTGTTTCTTTTTTTGTTTTCTGTTCAATATCTGAGTGTAATGGAAAAGAATATATATTGCTAAGGCCTTGTACATCAGTTTTTTTGTCCATTGTATTTTCTGTTTTGTTTATTGATACCATTTCAAGGAAAGATCTTTTTCTAAAATTTTTTTCCTGTTCCAAGACTTTAGTGTTATTGAAGTTCATGTTATGTTTATTAGTACTGCAATGAGTTGCAAGGGCACATGCATCTGGTTTGTGTTTTATATCACTTTTGTGTGATGTGATTCTGTCTTTCAAATTTCTAGATGTTTGGCCAACATAGCACTTATCACAGTCGTTGCATTGTATTTTATAGATCACATTCGACTTTTGCAGTTCTGGCACAGTATCTTTCAATTTTGAAAAAATGTTTTTTACAGTTTTTCCGCTCTTTTGGGCTATTTTTAAGTTATCATCTTGAAGTACATTTATCAGTATAGGTGTTATTTTTTTGATGAAAGGTAATGATACGTATCTTATGATCTCACTTTGTTGTAGTTCTGTATTATTATCATTAATTTGTTCAATAATCGTTGGAGTAGGCGTATTGAATAGTATACTATTAAGAAGCTTTTCTGGGTAACCATTCTTTCTGAGGGTTACACCAAGCTTGCGGAGATTTTTTTGGTGGAACGTTGGATGTGCAATTCGAAGAATTCTTTGTTTCAATCCTGTTATCACGTTGATTTTCATTTTTAAAGGTTGCTGAGATAAGAAATGTATATATTTACCGGACGCCATTGGTTTTTGGTACCAATCTAATTTTAATATGTCATTGTTGTCTCTCATAATAAGAGTATCAAGAAAAGGAATAGACATTTCTTTCTCTATTTCGATGGTAAATTGTATATGTGGGTTGAAACTGTTGAACACATCCAGGATAGTATTCGTTTTTTCAGCTGGTATTGTGCAGACGATGTCGTCACGAATTTCTTTATGAAACTTACTTCGAAGCTCAGTTTTGGTATACAATTGTCCAATAAATTGCAGTTGGATACACCTCGTTTCATCATATTTGGTCTACAAACTGATCGCAAAAATAAACTTAATGAAGATATGAGTAAGTTTGATCATTGTCATTTAACTAATATTAAGCTATATTTGAATTCCGAAATATATCCATATGACAATCTTAACTTGAACTTTAAGAGCCATCAATGGGCAATGCTTTATGAAATGTACGCTCAGTTTCAACAATCGTACTACGAACGGCCTAACGAGCCGATTTTTTCACCTAATGAATTCCTCAAAATAGCACTTTTGGTGATAATCGACTGTTCTCATCAAAGTGAGTTGTTAAAATCAGGAAATGTGGATATAAGATTGGAGTTTGAAACAAATGAAAATGTGCCTGATAATACAGCTGCTTATTGTTTAATAATACGTGATAAGTTGATAAGTTATAATCCACTGACAAACATCGTCAGTAATATTTAATTCAGTTGTATCTTTTTTTAATGGAATAAATATTTTAAACCAATTCTTAGTTTTAATATTCCTTCTCTCATGTTCTCTAATTCATCTGATCAAATTTACCTTGGATTGAAAATCTAAATAATTTTAATTTAAATGTTCATAATCTGACTTAATTATTTCCAATGTAATGCGCATCTGAAAATTTACAAACAGACCTTGGTAAAGAATTTTATGAAGGAAATTTCAAAAATTTGATGAAAAAATTCAGTATAAATCATTACTCAACTTACAGTACAAAAAAGGCCTCTGTTGTTGAGCGTGTTAATCGCACTTTGAAATCAATGATGTGGAGACAGTTTAGCTTACAAGGAACATATAAATGATTAGATTTGCTGCCTAAGTTAACTGAAAAATACAATAATTTGAAACATAGAACTATCAATATGAAGCCAATTAATGTGAGTAAGAAGAATGAGAAATTGCTCCTTGATACGGTTTACAGCAAAATCAAAATTGTTGGAGTAGCGAAATTCAAAGTAGGTGACTCTGTACGTATAAGTAGACATAGAGAATCTTTTGTGATGGGATATACACCTAATTGGTCTAATGAAATATTTACTGTAGATGTAGTGCAATTGACAAACCCTATCACGTATATTCTCAAAGACCAATCTGGACAAGCTATATCAGGAGGATTTTACGAACACGAATTGAAAAAGACCAAGTACCCAAATATGTATTTAGTTGAAAAAAATTTTGAAGAGGAAAAATGATATGGTATTTGTGAAATGGCTTGGGTTCAACAACACACATAATAGCTGGATCCATAAGAACAACGTCGGTTAGTTAGAATTAATTAGTTGCAAATGCGGGTATTAGTATAAAAGTCACTATTGCGTATCAATTTAGCTCGGACAGTATTTGACCAGAGAAATGGCGACAATATTAGACTTGCAAGGATTTTTCATTTTTATTAATAATATTAAAAAGTTTATTCCCAAAGAACTGGCTTTCATGAGAATAAACAATGAATCTGGGCAAACTTACCTTTTTAAACCTCCGATTCTATGGAATAAATTGGATTATAAAAGCAAAAAAACATATCCTTTGGATTAGTGAACATTATCATAATTTGGAATGGAATGGAGGGGATATTCCTTATGATAAAATTCAAGAAATACTTGAGCCAGTGAGAAAAACTAAAGAAAAAATTTACGTCAAAGGATTGGAGAAAGTTCACTGGTTGAAAGATATTTTTAACGACGATTCGGTAGAAATTGTAAACATTGAAGAATTGGGCTGTCCTGCTTTGAAAAAAATATCTGCTACAAGCGCACAATTTTGTGGAGCTCATACAAATAATTGCGCTTCACAAAATGTGCATATGATAAAAGAATGGTTCAATAGTCGATTCAACCTATTCAATTCTTTACAAAGATTTCATGATGAACAATTTCTAACTTTCATGATAGATGAGGATATAGCGAATCTTCCAATGGAGTTTGTCATGATATATGCCGCAAATGAAATAGAAAATTTGTGGTACAGATTTCCATTGCAATGGCGAGAGAACAAGGAGTTTGAGAAGTACCGTTGCTGTTTCACTCATGACCAAGGCGACCAGAACCAGGATGTAGCTGGAGACATATATCCATTGAAGAAAAATTGTTTAAAATGTATTGAATAGGACTATTTTTATATTTATTATTATGGGATTATTTATGTATGATGAATGATCTAATAAAAGCAATGTATCAATTAGAACTTGTTTCTCTTAATATTACCCTATCTTCATCCTTAAAGAAAATATTTCATTATAGATTGTTTTTTGACAAGACGCTTATCATTAGCACAAAGTGTGAACAAAATTATTGTAATTCATTTAGTACATAAAACCTAATAGAGATCAATGTTAATGTGACTTATCCCCAGCTGCATTCTAACAGCAATATTGCACACCTGAACATACCCTCAGTCATTGCCCTCCTAGCTCAAAAGTACAGTGAACTTAAGACACATTCCTGGTGTTACAATTACACATCTGTTGTCACTGGGGGTTAATATTGGGTATGACTCATCTTCAGGTGGTAATGAGACACGTGCATCAAACTTAAGACGCGTTCCTGGTTAGCAGGTGTTAAGACACGAGCACTTGGGGTTAATGCGGGTTAAACATCCTCGGGCACGTGTTGGACGCGTGCCTCCCCAGGTGTAATAGTTAATCAGGTGCATTTCTGAGCTATTCGTGGACACGTGTCATTGCCCACCTGAACTTATGACTCATTCACACGTGCAAACTATGACGTCATCTAGTAACCGCCGACCAGGCCACCATCTTTAAAATTGGTCCAGAACTCTCCGAGAGTTCAAGACCAGTCGCCATCTTGGAAAGTGGCCCAGAACTCTCCTTACTACACTACTTATATTATTACTAGCTATTTTCATTCATCCGTTTCTTAAATAAATCTTATATGAAAATGAGCGCTATTCAATTTTAAACACGATAATATAAGGTAGTCAGAGGAAAATCTGATTCAAATGACGGTTATCGAATTTTAAAAAGTGGAATTTCAATATGTATTTATGCGGAAAATTCAAGAAATGTTTCGAGTAAACTGCATTTCCAGTTCAGCCGATTGCAATAATAATAATAATAATAATAATAATAATAATAATATACTTTATTGACACCTAGTCAATGGCGGGATTCAGCCAGAGGCTGCTCTTCCATCCAACCAAATACAAATAATCATATTTATACAAACAAATAAATGATTGCCAGAAAATTACAAACTTATTCCAATTATATACAACAAAAAAAAAATAAGAAAAAAATCAATAATATGATACACTCATAAACATATATTTTTTAAATAAATATGTTTTATTGGGTTTAAGTTCTGTAATTTATTAGAAACACAACGTTTCAACAGCAAAGTTTGTTGAAGCCGATGATTGGTCATACTACATCATACGTTAAGGACTCCCGTCATTTTGTGGATTTGATTAGTGATATGACATTGACAGATAATGATTTACTTGTCAGTTTTGACGTTTCATCTTTATTCACAAAAGTACCTATCCTCGACACTCTGAAATTATTAGAAGATCATTTTACATCTGATATTGTCAAGCTTTTTAAACATTGTTTGACTTCTTGTTTCTTCATCTTTAATGGTAATTTCTACAAGCAAATTGATGGTGTCGCCATGGGTTCCCCTATTTCTCCTTCTATCGCTAATTTTTACATGGAGAATTTTGAACAAAAAGCTTTAAACACTGCTATGAAGAAACCTACTGTCTGGCTTCGTTACGTTGATGATGTCTTTGCTGTTTGGCCTCATGGTAGAGATGAATTGAATGTTTTTTTTGGATCATCTTAACATGCAACATAGGAACATTAAATTCAGTATTGAGGTTGAAGAAAATAACTGTCTTCCTTTTCTGGACGTTTACCTAGAGAAACAAGGTAATGGCAAACTTATCCATTCTGTATATAGGAAGCCGACCCATACAAATCAATATTTACATCAGTCATCAAATCACCATCCTGCTCAGAAATTTTGTACTATTAAAACTTTATATCAGAGAGCCTCTTCATTATGTCATCCAAGTAAACTTTCTGATGATATCAAATTTTTGGATGATGTTTTCTTGAAGAATGGATATAATAGAACACAGATTAAGAAAGCACTCAGACAGAAGAATTCTACGCCACCTGTTCAAGATCCAAATAATAAGAAAATATTTGTTACATTACCTTACGTAGCCAATATAACAGATAAAATTGGAAGGCTTTTACATAAATATGACATTAAAACTTCATACACTTCCAGTTTGAAAATTCGAAATCTTATTGGTAATGTTAAAGACAGACTTCCTCTACAGTATCCAGGTATATACAAGATTCCTTGTCAATGTGGCAAAGTATATATTGGACAAACCAAGAGGACTGTAGAAACAAGATTGAAAGAGCATTCTCGTCATATAAGATTGAACCATCCAGAAAAATCTGCTGTGGCTGAACATGCTATTCAAGAATTACATGGCATTGACTTCAAGAATACGAAGCTTCTGGCTAAAGAGAACAATTGGTTCAAGAGGCTTATAAGAGAAGCAATTGAAATTAAAAAATCACCGAATAATTTGAATTTGAATACTGGTTATGAACTTAATCGATCATGGCTACCAATCATTTGTTCATAATTTCAAGTTATTTGTATCTACGAATCTACTTGCAAGAGTTACTTCATCAACACCTCCTGAAGATCTGTGGATGGTTCAGTTATGCGCCAAACCAAAAAGAGTAGAGCCAGATTGACCTAGAACCACAAGGAGTTGACAATTTCCCTATTTAGACCTTCATTATTATCTCCTGAAGACCTGTGGATATTGAATCATCAATTACAGGCAGAGCTCTACGATCCTAGGAGGTTATATATTTTAAATTAATCTAGTTATGATTTGTACTTTTATTTTTATTTTTGTTGTCTTGACAATTTTGTTTATTTATATTTATATTTCTTTTCACTTGAAAAAGGCAGCACTTTGCTGTTGAAACGTTGTGTTTCTAATAAATTACAGAACTTAAACCCAATAAAACATATTTATTTAAAAATGAGTTCTGAAAAGTTTTTTCCTTCATATATTTTTTACATGTGATTTGAATTTGCTTAATGACAGAGATTTTAATTCATAAGACAAAGTATTGTACAACATAGGTGCTAAATAAGAAAAAGAACATTTAAACTTTGATTTTCGAAAACTTGGGACTACGTAAAAATCCTTCATTCTCAAACTATAGTTATAAATTTCAGGTATTAATTTGTTATGCAAATACATAGGAATACCGCACTTTAAAACTTTATGTGTGAATACGACAATGGATCTTCTAGCTCGCGATTCTATATTGTCTATGTTTGCCCGTAATCTGTAACTAGAAATATAATCGTACTTAGATACCCCGTATACATATCTCAAGCAAGTATTCTCAAATACAGTTATTCGATTTTTATCGGCTTGCCTCAGATTTGGTACATATACACTTGCACAATAATCGAATAGAGGTAGAACTAGTGATTTTACCAATTGTAATTTAACAGGAGATGACAAAATGTTTCGATATTGATACAAATGTCTCAATCTAATCCTAGCTACTTTCAATTTGCTTTGTAAATGAATGTGGAAGACTAAATCCTCATCTATACTCAGTCCTAAACTCTTACAAGTATAAGTACGTTCCAAAGTGGTGCCACCCAAAACTATCGCTGGTACTATTTCGGCCCCGAAAACCAACAAAGCTGATTTGTTTGCATTAATTTTAAGACTATGATTGATGATTAATCACCCACTGAGACAACGCTTCAAGATCTTTATTAAAAAGATTGCATGAACTTTCAATGTCATTATTTTTTGATGAACCTAGAACTTGTGTATCATCTGCGTATGAATGAATTTCACAGTAACTCAAAGTTTGAGGTAAATCGGCAGTTTATATGAGAAAGAATAAAGGACCAAGTATAGAGCCTTGCGGCACACCACATACTAAAGAACATCCATTAGAGTTCATTATCGTCGAATCATAGGTCATACTAATTTTGTAAGTTCTATTTTGAAGATAGTTCGTACACCAGTTTGAAGCATTTTCAGGAAAATTATAATAACGCAGTTTAGCTATTATTAAAGTATGATTAACCATATCAAAGGCCTTTGTAAAAACAATTTGAAATAAAATTGAAATTTTGGAATTATCAAAATTATTTATTAAATTATCTATTAAATTTAGAAGGCATGCATTTGTACTGTGACCTGGCCTAAAGCCTGACTGTTTAGTTGGTATTATGCTGTTTTTAGAAACAAAACTAAATATTTGCTGTGCACAAACTTTTTCTGAGCTTTTTGATAATACTGGTATTATACTAATAGGTCTCAGGTCATTGAAGGAAGAAGGATTTGTATTTTTGGGTAAGGGTCTTATTATGGCAGACTTCCATGCATCGGGAAAAACTCCTTCTAGTAGACATGTATTTATGATATGTGTAATATAATATATCATAATGCAAGATGTACACTAAGATGTTATAGAAGTGCTTGATACAAAGTTTCAATATTCTAAGATTGATTGTTTTGAACTTACGAAGAAAATTCGGAAAGTCTGTCATATAAAGTGCACTTCTGGCTGAGCCGATTGGTACGAAAATAGGGGATGACCATTTGAATGCTATAGCAATTCCAAATGCCTGATTTCAATATCCTACGATTGATCATTCTGAATAATATCAGAAAAATTCGAAAAGAGTTTCAAGTAAAGTACACTTGAAACCATAATGCGAGGGGCACAACTAGACCCTATACCAGTCTTACCTAAATACAAAATTTCAACAATAAACCAGTTCCAAGATTTGCGAGATACACACGCACGAACGAACATACGTACTGACATCAAGCCAAAAATAGTCAAAATGGATTCAGGGATGCTCAAAACGGATATTTCCATCAAAATTTCGATAGGTGAATTTTGTCGGTTCCACAATACTTCCTTGTACTTAGTACAAGTGAGTACCAAGGAATCAATTTTCAATATTTAATTAATCATAGCCTTGCCAGGAGCTTCTTAGCCCACCCATTTGCGATGTATTCTGTAGTATACTAAATTTGATAGAAAAAAATTTCACCGCTGTAACAGATGGGTAAAGGTCGTTCTTAATTCAGATCTTAGACTATAGTATTTGACTTTGTGCACCGTATTGTAACGCAGACAACAGAGGGAATATTTAGGGATATACGGTATGGAAAGACTCTTGACTTTCAAAATTATACGTTTACCAATTTGCATTGTGGAAAAACTAATCAGAGGATGTAGTTGTACAAAGTTCAACAAGTTCCATTCCTAACAATTGAGTTTTTTGCGTTTAGATTGATATATAAGATATGCGCCTTATTCCCAGCACTCGTAGATTAGTTTTATGCCCACATAATTGTTGTATTCATCATCAAGAAGTTCATGTGCGATTAGCTAAAAATCAATTTTCTAGGCGATTATAATGGAAAAGCTATTTCTATGGCCCTTTTTGCGGCCAAAGAGTTGAACTTACTTGTACAAGTCTATCTAAATTCGATTTTTGGGACTGATCTATTAAATATCACTTTTTTGAGATTGATCTGTGAAATCTACTTGATTAATACTTAACACCTACTTCTATGGCCAGTTTGATGAAGTCGGAAGAAATAATTCTCGCCGATATACAATTATATCCTCCCGTCAATCTCTATAGTTCTTGCAATTAGAGAAATAGATACGAACTTTTAGACAATAGAATAAAACAATTTTATCGACAACTAAGATTTACATTTGCAATGTTTTGGAAATGAATAGATAAGATTCAGTGATTTTGAATTCTTTCGTGATGATCGCCTGAAAAAACGTAATATAATAATATAGTAAGTTTTCTCTCAGGTATTCATGAGGATATTTTTGATTAGTTGAACCATAATTCCTTTTTACCTCATGGGTATAGCACAGATAATCTGCCCATATTATACTCACCCTTCCATACATACTTGTATACAAAAATTGAGAGTGAAATAATTGTTCTACCAGCACTGTGCATATAAAATGGCCTACATATGAAAATTTTAGGCCGCAGCATATTACTCTTGTCTCAAACCAAAGTATCGTGGAAAATCAAAACAGATTACTATAAATTTCACTAACAGATATCAGATATAAGGACAGATAAGGCATCTTGTGGAAGCAACAAATAATAACTCAGTACACAGATAGAGTTATATTTAGTTGCCTGAAACTCCATTACTGTTACTATCCGAATTTTATTCCCAACCAAATATTTTTGTATTGGAAATTTCCTAGCATTCAGATAATTTGAATTTAGTTCCTATAGTTCGATGAGCACCTCTCTTCCATAGTACGTTCAATGGATGACACATGTGGAGCGGTATATTCAAAGATTTGCGTAGAATTACACTATTCAAGTTTTGGAATGGATTGATACTCAAGACATCCCCATAGAGTAGTAATATGTCATTGATTAATAGAGAACTCATAGTTAATTGGAAGATTTTGCGGAAAAATATGGATTTTTGATTGATAATTGGTATTTTCGAGTTCTGAAGTAAAATGTACTTGCCATGTCCGTGAACAGTTGGTAGATATGAATGGAAGAATGTGGAAGTTAATTTTTCAGGAAGAACTTACGGATGTCATATAAATTGTGATTATAATTGCTCTATTGATATGTGACAAAATTTTGGCCTTAGCTTGCATTTTGCTCAAGATTTTTCTATAATTGTGTAATGGGGGTCAGTATGAGTATAAATCTTGATTCTGAAAAACTGGTACTTATTAGTAGTGAATTTCGGATACCCCGAAAAAAAACCAAGGTACAACCATCTGTCCTGTCGTTTCATGCTTCTTATAATTGTTGTGATTTTTCCTCTGTTTGAAATAGAACGGAGGTAGTATCCTGGTTTTGTCCCAAAGTACTCGACCTCTGCAATCGTCTTGATACTAGTTTCAAGTAAACCTTGAGCCCATTGGCCGGATATAACCTTTTTTCAATACTTAGGACGAGATCCTGGATCTATAAAGTGTGACATCCTAATGACTACCATATCTTCGATGAATTTATATACAATTCGTCCTCAAATCCGATCAGGCGCGATAAGGTGCGGTCGGCTCTTGAACTATTAGAAAAAAGAACATGAATTTGCTCACCAACTCCTTATACTTGAGTTAGTACTTAGCTCTTTTCTCCTAATAATACTGACTGCTAAGTTGATGTGGAATTACTTCCAAGCAAAAATACTTTCTGACATTGAATAGCTGTACTATAAAACTTTAGTCTGCAATAGAATATTGGTAGAAATATTATGTTGTGGCATAAATAGGAAATTCAATTCTAAATTCAAGCCATAGTCCCAACAAATTCCATGTCAAAAGCGCAAGCATCTGTTTCATTATCGATCGCTTCACTCAGCTATGAGGTCATGTAACCGCAGCAGTGTTGTTCAAGTTTCTGGACGCCAGTATGATGGCAGAATATATGAAGTGGGAATCTACACATATATTTTTGACGCCACTAAAAATTGAAGCGGAATTTTTCGGAACTAAAAATATACGAAAATTTTCATTTTCCTATCATTTTAGCGTCAAAATTGAATTTTGAATTTAGCCTTCAGAGGTCGAGAACACGCAAGAAAAAATTTTTAAAGCGATTGTGAAGTGGCGTCCGATTTACGGACTTCAATTTACATTGGACGCCAGATTAAATGCGAACACGCAATATGAAGACGCCCATATGATATGAGGATTTATATACATACATAAATATATATATACATATATATATATATATATATATATATATATATATATATATATATATATATATATATATATATATATATATATATATATATATATATATATATATATATAGATATATATATATATATATATATATATATATATATATATATATATATATATATATATATATATATAGGGTGTAACAGAAATAAGTACATTAATTTCAACCTGCAATAGATCCCTTTAAGCCTAACAATCTTTCTTTAAAACTTTTTTCTGTAAGTCTCCTGGATATCGAGTGAAAATTCATCAAAGTTTGGTCAAAATTTCATAGTGCGCCTATGGTTAGAACTGGATGTCTCTCATTTGTTGGAAGAATGACAGCTGTCCATTTAAATGATTATTTTGAAACTTTGAACCATAATAGTCTTATCAATCATTCATTTGAAACTGAAAGCATAACAGTATTTCAGTAATACACTGATATTCGCTCACCTCGATAATTCTATTTTTGTATATGTTGCAAGAAAGATCAAATTTATCTCTGAAACCAACAATTTGGTATATTGGTCGTATTTTTATGTTATTGTTGAGAAATTTTATTTCTATTTAGGAATTTCACGTGTATTTTTAAATAGTTGGTACATTTCTTGAACATTAGATTGTCAACACGAGTTCATTGCACTTGGATCAGCTGATTTGAATAGTCTGAATACAGCCTGTAACACAGTTAGAATATGGGTCAGATTGTGCTGCCATCTACGATCAACTTAAAAAGTAGTGACTGCTCTCAGCTTACTTCATTACTGTTGGCTCTCAAACATAAAGACAAAATCATTCAACGATTTATTTGAAGTGAACGGTGAAATATGAAATGGAATGCAATTCAAAAATAATCAATTCAATGAATAATTCAACTGAACATATTCCCGCAAAAATTGTAAGAGCTTATTCTTGAAAAACAGAAAACCCAACTTACAAATGTATCACACTGAGTTAAGTAATTGATTTTGAATATTTTTTAAAATATGAGATACAATATTCTATTTGTTCAACAGATCAATTTACGAGGCATAATTCATTGAAACGACCTGACTGTGAAGTTTGTAATAATATGAGAAAAAACCTAGTCACTGCTAATTCATTTATAAATTAATGTAATATATTTATTTATTTATTCATTTATTCATTTATTTATTTAACATTTCTTCTGCCCAACAGACGAATCCATTAACTGGACAGGAACAAATAATTTTGTATAAAAATTATACACTGAGAAATCATATAATGTATGTATAACATAAAATGTAAAATGTAAAAATATTAAATCAAAATTAATGATAGGGACATCATTATTTATTAAATATATCAATATCATTTTCTGAATCATCAAAATTTAAAGCACATTCTGTTTATTGGAGATTTATAAAATAAATTAGAATGACCAGAATCGGGATAAAATGGAAAAGAACTTCGTGTCATATATGTAGGTGCATGAAAGTTAAGTTTGCTAAGTTGTCGGATCATCAATACGACCCTGCACTAATTTGTGTAGATATTCTATTCATCTGGTGTTTTACGTTCCTGGTAAACGATAAGTTCTCAATATCTCATAGTATTCTCATCATTATGTATAAGTGCACAATATTTTGACATTAAATACATGAGCATAACCACAATAATTCAATTTTTAGTGAAAAATTACATTTCTGAAATCGTTCCAAATAAATTCGAAGAACTGATCCTACACTGCCTGCAAAATCGCAGATAGAAGAGCTTGACATTTTTACAGGTTTCAACTTTTGTGACAATAATAATTAGACGATTTTTTCCAAAATCTATTTGAAGGATTTGATCTGGAATTGATAGCTTACATATGTCGAAATCAATTGTTTCGTTGTAACCAGGGTTGTAACTGCTGCTGGATCCGATAATTATGCACCTGAACGACTTGTTAAATTATAGGGGTCAAAAAATGCTAAAAAAAGATGAGAATTCGAGGAAAAGTTATTAAGAAAAATTATATATATATATATATATATATATATTTATATAGTGTGTAACAGAAATAAATACATTAATATTAACCAGTGATAGTTCTCGTCAAGCCCAACAATTTTTCTTAGTAACTTTTTCCCGAGTTCCCATCTTTTTTTAGCATTTTATATCCCCTATAATTCAACGAGTCGTTCAGGTGCATAGTTATCGGATCCAGTAGCAGTTGCAATAGAAAAATATTTGTTTCTGACACATGTGAGTTATCAATTCTTTCAAATAAATTCTGGAATAAAACAGATTAAAAATTATTAATTCTGTGTACGATTTCACGGGCAGTTTAGGATTAGTTTAGCAAATTTATTTGGAACGATCTCCGAATTGTCATTCTACACTAAAAATTTAATTATTGTGGTTATGCTTATGTATTTAATGTCAAAATATTATGCACTTATACATTACGATGAGAATACCATGGGATATTTAGAACCTAATGTTCATCTGAAACGTAAAACAGCAGATGAGATGAATGAAATATATTAATTTATAAATGGAGCACCTGTGTATTAGTTTTTCTCATATTATTACAAACTTCACACTCAGGTCGTTTCAATAAAGTATACTCCGTGAATTGATCTGCTGAATAAACAAAATATTGTATCATGTATTTCGGAAAATATTTGAAATCAATTACCAAATTCAGTTTCATACATTCAAAGGTTATATTTTCTGTTCTTCAAGAAAAGAATCTTCAAAATTTCATGTAGCAATATTTCTATTTAATTATTCAGTGGATTGATCAATTTAGAATTGCATTCCATTTGATATTCTACCGTTTTCTTTAAATAAATCGTTGAATGATTTTCTCTTTATGTTTCTGATTAAGTGAGTTGGGAGCAGCAACTACTTTTTGAACTGCTTGTAGCTGGCAGCACAGTCTAACACTCCTGACATAGTGACACAGTTTCCGACAATTCAAATCAGCTGATTCACGTGCAATGAACTTGTGCAGACAATCTTATGTTTAAGAAATGTTCTATCCAGAGATATACGTGAAATCCTTAAATAAAAATCTAACTTCTTAAAAGTGACGTATTAATACGACTAAAAGTTCAAATTTTTTATTACAGAGACAAATTTAGTCTCTCTTCCAACATATGCAAAAATAGAATCATCGAGATGAGCGAATATCAATGTATTGCCAAAATACTAATATTTTTTCAGTTTCAAATGAATGATTGACAAGACTACGATGGCTCAAGGTTGCAAAATACTCCTTTCAATCGACTGCTGTCACTTAATGAGAAACATTCAGTTTGAACCATAGGCGCACTAATTTTTGACGAAACTTTGATGAATTTTTACTCTATATCCAGAAGATTTACGGAAAAAAGTTAATAAAAAACATTATTATGCTTGACAAATTGCATTACAGGTTAAAATTAATGTACTTATATCTGTTACACCCTGTATATATATATATATATTTATATATATATATATATATATATATATATATATATATATATATATATATATATATATATATATATATATATAAATATATATATATATATATATATATATATATATATATATATATATATATATATATATATATATATATATATATATATATATATATTCTGAAATGTCAAGAGTTCTTAAAACTATACAAGAAATACGTCGCCAAGGAACGACTGAATAAGACCAAAAATTTTAATACCGATATTCAAGTATGATTTTTGTGCTAATGTAGAGTTGAATGGCATTTTGGTCAATTAGGAAGCACAAATCGACTATAAATCAATTTTCAAGCATCGTGCTTACTGGTTACTAGCATAAATTTGTAAACTATGTCATCTGCACAGCCAAACAATATCCAAGTTCTATGGAATCTGCACAAAAACCACTATTCTTATGTAAAAACTTGATATTATTATCTCGAATCGTTTGGTTCATACAGGCATCTGAATTAGACCATTCTCACACTATGAATTCTCTCTAGCGGGAGAACGATTCAATATAACCCAACACAATTCCATATGAGTTTCTTCAGCATCGAAGTCCATCGAATGTCAATATGGAGTATGACAACAAACTGTAGTATTTCTTGTAATTTAATTAACGGAATTTTTTGCAGAGTATATAATTTGCGAAGAGATATTTAACGCTCAAGGCCAACGTCAGCATAACTTAACGTTTAACTTCAAAAAATGCAGGACATTGTGAAGTGACCTCTAATGTTTGACCCTGAAACAAGATTTGATAAATTTTAGAAAATCAAAACTTGATAAGTTTGACAAAAATACAAATTCAGGGATCGGTTTTTACACCATCATCCTGAATAGGGCAGCAACCGTAGACACGTGTCCGTACTCAAGAGTCCTAATAAGGACGAAACACCTGTCCACGGTTGCTGCCCTATTCAGGATGATGGTGTTAAAACTGACCCCTGAGTTTGTATTTTTGTGAAACTTATAAGGTTTTGATTCTCTAAAGTTTAACTTTAACGTTGACATCACAAAACACCAACACTACGTTTCAACGTGAGACCGATTTTATTTGCGTTGAATAACGCTGGCGTGACTCAACGCTCGACTCCAGAATACTTAACATTATCTCAATACATTAGTGGAAAACCACATTAAGATTAGTTTAGCCATTGTAAAGATTAGCATGCACAAACGCTTGGTGCAGACACAGAGCAAATTATGTATATGAAGACTCATTTTAAAATTAACATATCTCTTCTTTTTGTCAACTGATTTGCATGGAGCGAACATTAAATGCTAGCTCAAGTTTATCTCAGTAGATCAATGGAAAACAACATATAAATTAGCGTGCACAAACACACAGATTTAAAGATCAATCGTAATGGCTTGTACAGTAGAATTATTAGAGAATTTTGCAATGATATGTCGTATATAGTCGAGAAAGTTTCAAACATACCATTGAATAATAGTTTATTATGCTACAAGGATCGAGCGACTGTCATTTTTGTCCAGGATGAGTTTGGCTGCCCTCGGTGAAGACTAAGTCGAAGTACGAGGCGAAGACGAGAGTGAAGCCCAAAGCGTAGCTTAGTGCAGCCAAATTCATCCGTGATAATAATGACAATCGTTCAGTGTACGTGTTGCATACGATGCTTTATATAACAAGTGCACCGAAGTACCCCCATCACTGAGCTTTTTGAATAAATTTAGATGTATTGGAACTATCTTATCGATTTCACGAACAAATTTTTGCAATTGCGATCACATTACGTGAAGTAATACAATGAAACATAGCTCACATGATTTATTCCATTGATTGATACCTCTCTCATTTTTAGCGCATTTTTTGAAAAAATGCGCTATTATATTCACTTTGGCTGTCTGGCTGGCTCGCTGGCGTGACGCTGAGTTCTCAGCAACTATACTATTTATAGACTTGAAACTGGTACCAAATAAAAGCTGCTATTTCGTAGGTTTGCACAAATTGCTTTAATTCAAGCTCAGTGATTGTGGAAGATTAAATTATTCAATTACTTGTTTCAAGTAAAACAATGCCCATAGACATATATGACATTGGAGATATGACAGCTAAAATTTATTAAAGTAGATAAAAATTTAGCTACAATTTTCGCCGCGCGTGTCACTATTATTATGTACAGTTGTCCAATCTGTCCGGGATTCATTCAATGACTTGCTTGACGCGAACTTGAATCTTACTAGAATGAATTATTATTATTGGATGAATCATCATTTTAAGGTTAAGCACTTGACCTCCCTTCAGTCAATAACTAAACAATGAAGATTAAAAGGTATTTTTGAGTTTGTACATGCATAAATTATGTACCTATTAAATAGTCAACTTGAAACTAGTACCAAATGGAAGCTGCTGTTCCGTAAGTTTGCCCAAACTGCTTGATTTCAGGCTCAGTAATTGTAAGAGATGGTAATTTGCGAAATCTCTGAAGTAACAAGCATTCATGAACTGTCAAAAATGCGCTCTCATCATCTAGATGATTCTTCCATTTTTTGTGCTATTCCGCTCACAGTCAATGCACACACTATAACGAACACATCCCATGATACATTTTTTTTCCAAATACCAATTTAATATGAATATCAATGAAATAAAAAAATTCAATAGCATCCATAATCCTCAATTTTCATTTTTACCCTTAGCACCGGACAATAATATCCAATAACTCCCTGTAAATAAAGAATTGATGAGAACTGTTACCATGGTTTGGAATTAAGAACTTTTGGAGCGAAATTCAGCTCAGTAATAGGGTACTTTTGGAGCAGGAGTTACAAAAAGTAGTTTTTCACGTATCTATATGAAGACGTATATCGTAATTGACATATCTTTTATATTTGTCAACCGATTCAAATAAAACAAACACTTAATGTTACCTTGCACTTACTGATAGGATACTCAGCCAAATATCTGTATTCTCAGCATATTCCACTATATTTCTGCCTTTACCGCACAAATATTATTCCGACCAATGAATTAAAGATAATATTTAGATATAGAGATCCAAATAAAACTGCTTATATTCAAATAGTTACAATCGGATCTTTCAGAAAAAAATTGAAGAATCATCTTGATGATCAAAGCGCATATTTTGCTGCTCATGAATGTTTGCTAGCTCAAGGATCACACAAATTATTATCCTCCACAATCACTCTGAGTTTAAAATCAAGCAGTTTGGACGAACCTGCGAGACAGCAGCATTTATTTAGTGTCAGTTTCAAATTATGACTCTTCCATACATGACTTGTGCACGTACGAGCTCAAAAGGATCTTTGGGTCTTTTTTTTCATTGCAATCAACTAACGGGAGGTCATGTGCTATACTCTAAAAAAATTATTTGATCCTTATTATAGTAATTTAGAAGAAAGTCCCTGAAAATCGGGTGCAATTCCCTCCAAAACTATAGATTCAGGAAAATGAGTTACAGGTGATCATGTACTGCTCTTAATTTTTCATAAAAACAAAAGTTCAATTCATTCTGATACCAACACCACAAATTGCATGTCAATCTCTTGTGTAACTCGGGAGATATTGAGATGAATAGTTTCTAGCCTAAAATGAGTACTCACCCATATTAGTTCAAAATTTTAGGTACAAAAATCATTTACTGACATGTTGCTCATTCTGTGCAGCAATCTCCAGATTTCAATCATGCGTAGTTCGGCAGTAATTATTTTTGAATTTTTGGACAATTTCTTACCCAGAACTCGGTGTATGAATAAAAAAAAATCAAGCAGTTTGTGCAAGCCCACAAAACAGCAGCTTTCATTCAGTACCAGTTTCCAGTCTGTGAGTGCTGTAGCTGCTAAGAACTCAGCGTCACGTCAGCCAGCCAGACAGCCAAAGTGCATATAATAGCGTATTTTTTTGCGAAAACGCGCAAAAAATAGACGTTACGGAAAATGGAGATTTCAGCAGCCCATTTCTAATGAATACAATGTGTTAAGAATACATCCGAAAATAAGTTGAAATTGTGATATTTTTTAATCTGAGCTATTACCACATTGTGAAACTTTGGGACTAATTCTATCAAATAAATGGTCGATTATACAGTATCCATTTGAAGTCTATTGATGGAGGAAATTTTGTGTTTGCATTGGGTTGTGGCACAAAACTTGTACGTCACCAGAATTGTTGTTGTGACGTGATGAAAGTTGACTTAAAGCATAGACGGTAGCTTGTATTAAGACATCCTAGTTATAGGAGTTACTAAATAAATATTTTTTCAGAGTTGAAATAATAATATCAAATAATTATTAAAGCTTGCCTTTCATAACAAGTGAATGACCCTATATGAAATCTTGGTGCATGAATGACATCTTTTCCTTGCGATGGTATAAAAAAATTGAATAAAATCATTTCTAGTCACTAGAACGCTGAAAGATCGGTTACTGTCTGTACTAAGCCACTTATGCCCAGTTGCACTGCTGCCCCTTAAATTTTATGTATCGCTTGATTAAACAATATCGTAATATCGTATCAAGACTAGAAAGTGAAATATGACATGTCATTATTCCAATTCGATATTTTTTCTTTAAGTGAAACTTAAAATTCAAGCTAGAGCGGTGCAATTAGCCATTCAAAAGAGAAAACCCCTTGCCTCTCAATCTCAATGAGAATGCATGTAAAAATTAGATAAAATTGTGGAGAAAGAACAAACCTGCATTATATCCTTTGTATTCGCTCCATAGCATCTGCCAAATCTAAATTTCAGTGTAGGACAGTGGCCCGTGTATCTGAAAAAAGCACAAAATGATGTTCAGTGCTCAACTCTCCTGATACACGGAAAAAATAGCGTTGGTTTTCATCAAAAAAACCTGTTTGCTGCGTGTTTTTTTTATAAGAGCAAAAATTTTCTGTTCTGCAATATAAAATTTTCCAAAAATCATTCAATATAACAAATTGCATATAGTTGTTATGGTGAATAAAATTTAGAAGACATATTAGTAGTAAGACTCAATAAGTTTTGTTGTTAATTATAATAAATAATATATACTTTTGTTCCAATTACAGAAAATTAGATTAGCAAGTTGGATATTTTATTTGTTTCCATGACAAAATTTATTTAGCTGGCCAATATATGGCTTGTGGTACAATATATCTATGTGAGTGTGACAAATAATTTCTGTTGGTAATATTGTTGCTTAACAGTACAAATATTTTTAGTATGATGACAAAAATATTTGTCCAATGCCTTATTCTTTGTTCACACATTTAAATACATGTAATCAGATGCATTTGCAAGTTCAGTGAATTAACATCATGATCATATAAGTTTGTCCACGACGACCTTATAATATATACCTTATAAATGAGGTTTCTGAAGCAAAACGATAGACATTTTTCACAGAGTGAATAATAGCAGTGAATAATCATTATTCACGGGTATAGAATTCTTAGGGCACGCGGTATATATTATGAATCTGGCAAGTATTTTTCAGTACGACTAGGCAATAACCATGCACTTTGATTAGCTAACTTTATACAAATCACAAAAATATTATTAAGCTATTACTTTCATCTATTTTTTAATGCTCTTGAAGGAAAAATTTTACAATAAATAAACTATATCAAGTAAGCCATTGATATGACATGACAAGCGGAGCATAAATTGTTGTCAATTTGAAAACGTCATAATTTCGATCCAGAATACGTAAAAAATGAAAATTGATAGTGAGAAAGAGATATTTTGTTCTTGTACTACACCGGGGATAACAGAAGCAGCAAGAGTCACCTCCCTGAATTTGTTGCCTGAGAAGTCCCGAAATCTTTACATTCTTGTGTACAATACCTTTATGGATTGAAGGGCGACCAAGAAAATCAATCCATTTCCAGGGTCAGTTTTACTGGCATATTTTACGGAATTAGCTGCAAAATATGAATCATCCATATTATGGACACTTCTTTCCATGCTTAGGAGTACGCTTAATATAAATTAAGGAGTCGATATAGAAGACTAGGCAAAACTGCGGTCACTTTCAAAACGAAGATTTCAGGGCTTTCGTCCGAAAAAATTTACAAATTTCTTATTCAAGCCTGTGATGAACAATATCTTGCAATGAAGATAAGAAATTAGAAACATTTAAAAACTTGTTTAAAGAAGAATTATGGAATTAAAGTCAATAGTAGTCGTGGACAAAGTATAGTATTCTACTCACATATAATAAGCTATGATTCACTCAGGTTAATTATGCCACTCGCTACGCTCGTGATATGAACTGAACCTTCGTGAATAATAGCCTTCATTATATGCTCTTATAATAATGTACTATTATATTATGATCCTATAAGGTTATAATGGACATGGTGGAAATCTTTGGATGGATTTGTGCAAACAATTTTTAAGTAGTGGAGCTAGAAATCACTGCAGGATAAGTCGTTTCTTATTTATTTTCTAACCTACTCAACCTCAAAACTACCCCTACAGTTATTATTTAAGTGAAGGTGGTAGTGCTATGCCGCTTTGCTAAAAGATATTTGATACTTTGTGATTTGTTAATTTAGATTAAGATTTAATAGTTTATTTTTTTATTATTGTTATTATTCATATTTATGTGATTGTATTGTTCATACAATAATAAATTTGAAAAATCTGACGTGAGCATTACACGTGACTCCCTTGTACATCATTGGATATATATATATATATATATATATATATATATATATATATATATATATATATATATATATATATATATATATCTCTATATATATAACGCGATGTGACTTTGTGTTTGATTATATATATCATTAGATATATATAATCAAACACAAAATCTCATCATTCCACAGTTGATCGTTCTAGATTTACCCAAGAGATTCTAAGAATCTGACAAGTAAAGTGCGCTTTCAGCCAAGTCGGTTGCTATGAAACGGTAGGCCATTATTCTCATACTACAACATTCCTTGATACTGATTTCCAAAATCCTACGGCTATCAACAGATCTGAATTTTTGCGCAAAATTGGAAAAAAAAATTCTACTAAAGTGCACTTCCGGTTCAGTCTATTGTTATGAAAATGGTAGGCAATCATTCAGATGCTACAGCAGACTGAAATACAAAATTTCAATATTCTACAGCTGATCGTTTCGACTTTATGCGAAAAATTCTAAAAGACTGTCAGGTAACGTGCACTTCCGACTAGGTGGATCTCAATAGAAATAGGATATGAGCATCTAGCTGGTATAATCGTCCTAAAAACTGAATTCTAACAACTTATGTTCAGTCATTTTGGATTCATGCGGAAAATTCAAGAAATGCTTCGAATAAAGTGCTCTTCCGGTTAAGTCGATAGAAATCATAATGTAGGGTGTACAACTAGATATTATAAAAGCGCCTAATACAAAATTTATATATCTTACGACTGACTGTTCAGAATTTATGCGAATAATTCGAAAAGTCTGTCATATAAAGTGGACTTCCAACTCAGCCGATTGTTACAAAAATAGTAGATGACCATTGAGATGCTACAGCAATTTCAAATGCTAAATTCCAGTATCCTATGGCTGATCATTAGGGTGCGGAATATATGCAGTAGAATATGACCGAAATATGCCTGCAATATGCACTGAAATATCATCAGAATATGCCTTGAATATGCATAAAATAAAATATATATGTGAACTTTTATGAATATATGCAAATATGCAACTTTATTTGAACTTTGTTATCTTTGGTATATCATCAAATACAAAAATGAAATGAATCATATCTTTACTATCACAAGGAACAAAACATATCACGTCTTTTTTAGGAACATATTTACCTAAAAGTAGGTACATTAATAGTAACAACAATTAGAGTTATGGTCGTATAAGAGAGCACATTTTTTGGAATATATTCCATAAAATTATACAGGTGGCTGACTTTTCGCTATCTAGAATATATCTGCTCAAATATTGGAAATATCAACGAAAATCAAAGGAGAACCTATTGACTAAGATCTACCGAACAAAATAATAAGTACTCTTTCCTCTGCAAACTCCAAAGTCTCACGTGTTCTGGCAAAAACATATTTTAAACCAATATCCATTCACAAAGCTGTATCACAATCAGAACTTCATTCTTGAATTATACCTTCTATTAATCATCATTTGATCTCCGAAAACAGCACAGTTTATCAATTTTCTCTTTATCTTAGTCTATATTATTCGATTTCATTGATTTGGCAAGTACAGTATTTGAGCATAATTTGAAAGCAAAATGGTAAATATGATACACTATTGTGAAGAAAAATCAAACTATGTATAATCAATAAATTTCACCTTTTTTTTCGCAAGCTAAACAAAATACAATCTCGTTGTCTATATCCAGGAACGTGTATTCTTTCATCCATTGTTTCAGTTTTTGGAATCTTACACTACTAAATGAATGAGACATTTCAAACACGAAATGTGAACATGAGCATAACCACAATTTTCTATTCCAAGATCAAATATATGAATCACTTATCAAGTGAGCGGTATGCTTTTTTCAAGCTGCTGTCCACAAATCCCGCAAACGTAAAGAAGATGCATATTTAAATATTATCGAAAATTGACGAGATACTACAAGAAGAAATTTTGTAATTATTCTGGTCATAGAATATGATTGAAAACATGCAATTATATGCACGAAAAACTTAATATATGTGAAAAAACTATAAATATGCACAATATGCAAAATTTGAGTCGATAATTACATTGAATTTAAGTATAAATTGTGAACATTTGTGGAGAAAATACTGATATGTACAACTGTTTAACATATGCAAAATGCATTTAATCCGCACTCTACCGATAATTATGGATTTATGCGGAAAATTAAAAAAAAAATCTTGATTAAAGTGCACTTCCGGTCTAACCGATCGCAATCATAATGCAAGATGTACAATAAGATGTTATAGAAGTTCTTTATATGAAATTTCAATATGCTATGGCGGATCATTCTATATTTATGCAAAAAATTCTGAAAGAGTTTCAAGTAAAGTGCACTTTTGGCATGGCCGATTCTTACAAAAATAGCAGATAACTATTATAATATAACATCAAGTTCAAATACTGAATTTCAACATCCTTCGGTTGTTCATTCTGGATTTATTGGAGAAATTCGAAAAAAGTTTCAAGTAAAGTGCACTTCCGGTACAGACGATTGGGACCATAATGCGAGGTTCACAACTAGACCCTATACCAGTCTTAAATACAAAATTCCAGCATTATACGTCAAACCAGTATTTGAATTTTTGAGTTACGCATGCACGCACGAACGCACGCACGTACGAACGCATGCACGAACGCACGCACGTACGAACGTACGCACGAACATATGTACCGACATCAAGCCAAAAATAGTCAAAATGGATTCAGGGATGCTCAAAGCGGATATTTCCATCAAAATCTCGATAGGTGAATTTGGTCGGTTTCACAATACTCACTTGTTACTTTGTATAAGTAAGTAAAGAAAAGTAACGGTATTTTTACTTATTGCAACATATAAAACTTATATTTCCAGCTAATATTTCTTGATATACAATTACAGATTTGATCTGTTCTAGGCTACTCAAAATAATTAAAGGTTCAAGTTTTCTTCCGTTTGCTAGATTTGGACGTATTGCAACACAATCTGGAGCATCTAGTTGATTATTATTATGGCTGTCAATTATGTTGAGTGTTAACGGATGAAAATTCTATGTTCAAATATTCAAACTCTTGATAAAGTTCAAACCTCATCTGAATATATACTGCTGTTAGAAAAGTTGATCCTTCAATTACTTTGAGTTGATTAGATACAATTCTTTTTTCGCTCACGAAAACTATAAGAATTTGTTATTATAACAAGAATTTCATATTTTATTCCTATAAAATATTTTCAGTGAGAACAACATATGATCTACAGCAAATTTAAAATCGTAGTCACTACAAAAACTTTTGCTGACCCTATATTAACACAAAAATATAGATACAAATACTAGAATTCTAGTAATCACAGCAATCTTTTTTTTCACCGTGTAAAGAATTTTAACTCGATGGTTCTGGCATACTCACAAGAGACTGATTTTACAAACACAGTTTTATGTTTTCCATGATATTGGTAGAGATTTTACATCTTCATGACAAAATCATTGATAAATATCTGGTAAAGTATTGAAAGATAATGAATTAGGAGGGGATTGATTCAGTTTGCATCGAGTCATGCAATAATTTAAATGAATAGAATCATATTCAGTTATCAAGTCGTGTATAATTTACAACAGGTTCTAAATCCGTATTGGTTCGCTAACCAGTTCTGACTCATTGGCGAAAATTATCATCAATTAATGATCAGCACAAAAATTTATATATGTGAATTACTTCAAGGAGCTGTTTAAATTTCCTGTTTATCAAAGGAACTTGCAGTTTTTTTAAGCAATTGCTTCTAGGAATGGAGAAGTGGAACACTGTTCTCAGGAAGTATATCTATTAATTTCAATGAAACTGTGCGAATGTGCAACACAAAAATAGTAGATTGAGGGGTCAAATTCAGAGACATGATTCACACTCAACTGATTCTTAATACAACCCATCGTCAGTTCTCACTCACTTGAGGGTGAGCTTAGTCAATACTTAATTCTTCCTCAATTTCAATTAAATTTTGATCTTCCATCAACAATAAAAGACGTGCAACCAGAGTTTCTGGTGTAATGAAATTTGATGGAATGGTATACAGGATGTATCAAGATATGGAGCACTGCGTTTTACTCGTTTATTTGGAAAGATACACAAAAAAGTGATCAAGATTTTCAAAATACAGAGGTGGACAAATAGGATTACATATATTTTATTGTAGCATAGAGAAGATCTTTTTTCTGAGTTCAGTCATATGATGATATTGTATTCTAACATTGCGAAAAGTTCTATAAGAATTAATTTGAATTTATTATTCCATTTTATTAAAAATTTTTGAGTAGTCTGTGCAAAATTCAATTATTAATATAATAATCCGTGATTTTTCTACGCATTTGTTACATATAATCATAATAGCGGTAATATGATTTTCTCTGTAATAATCAATAATAATGACAGCGTAACAAATACTTATTATTCCGATTTATTGATGTGCTGGGTGAGAACCGTCAAAATGCAGTTCTAGCATAAAATTTATTTTTTAGGAAGGATGGTAGGATAGACGGGTAGAATATTGGGTGTTAGGATAATTAGATCATTCGGCGTCGATCAAGATGCCGCAGAACATAAAATGAAACAATATCTCAAACAGCGATCCTTACTCACCAGCTGTGAGAAAACATCAAATAAAATCACTCCCTGAAAATTAAGAATGGAAGGTACTTTTTTTTTTCACAAAATAAATTGATCAAAAATTTATCCAAAGGAGTGGATATTTAATAAGCTCAAAATAAGAATAAATTGAATATCAAAAGTGAAATAACAGAAGAAAAACTGTAAAACAGCAATACAGTATAGTAACGTAAAGCAAAATGGCGGCAATTCGCATCCCTAACGCAAACAACAGCAAGTCTCAGCAGAACGAATACGTCTATAAACCTACTCCAGAAAAAAGTACAAAATAAGGAAAATGAGGCCCTATATTGATCAACCTGGTTCACAACGAGACGTAGCGTTTATAACGTAACCAGAAAAAGCATGAAAAAATGGAAGGCGACAACGAATGCCTACCGCAGCAAAAAAATTAACAAAATCGTGGTGAAGCCACAAGGTGCTTAATTAGTCAAATAGCACTGAATATAAAAAAAAACTGAACCACTTAGCTGGCGACGTCGCTGGAGATCCTTACTGACTTGTCTGCCTGGCATCTGGATCTCGGCCTAGGTATCGACTAGCTCCAGCAATATATCTTTATTCCACTAAGTTATTGACGATAGGAAACAAGTTATAAAGGATAATGTGTATAATTAAACATTACCAATATGAATTGATTATTCAAGCTTTTTCTTCTTAGAGCCAAAATACTCTTTTGCTGGATTCCAGGTGGTCAGGAAATCCAGGGTGGGAGTCAGGTACTCCCACAGCATTGTGCCTTGGTCCAGACGACGTCAAATTGCAGGTGGTAGTGATAGAAAAATAGAACGGCCACTAACAATTCTTACTAATCCTCAACACGTGAACCGCTCCGCCGGATAACCAATGGCCAAACTGCCTCAAAATATTCGGCCGGAGCACAGGTTTTCCCCAAAAGAATCCTCAAACTTGAGATTGCTCACGCAATAAAACTTTGAGAAATCCCACAAAATTGTAGTGGTGAAAAAACAAAAAAGCAATAAATCTACGTCTGTCCTACACCAGGACTTAAGGCTGACTGTCTCCAATTAGGTCAAATCTGGTCGGTTTGACTTAATTGAAAATAAACCGTTTTTCATTAACAAAAAGCCCTAGCGGGCGCCCCAGTACTTAGATTTAAAAAAAATTCGGTTGTCTGTAAATTCGGTTTACTGACGATAGTTGAACGTGACAACGCCATAAGAAAATACTGATGAAATGGTTGTAAATTTAGAAAAAAAATTCATAACATTCTTCGTTTAGAAAATCATCTCAAATTTACGAAACACTTGAATAAAATTTATTGTTTAAATTTTTACTCGACTGGTAGAACTTTATTTTTGATTTTATTATATTAATATTTAATAAACAAAATGATTCTGATTTTATTATTTTATAATAATACATTTTGTATTAACATCATTTCTGATTTTGAATAATTTATTATAAGAATAAACTGTGTTTAAATTATCAGTCATAAATCCTAAATTTGAAATTTGGAAACATCATTAAAATTTTTGTAACTAGCTTTTAAAAAGCTCGCCTCAATGTGTTTGATATAGGAGATGATTGTTCCCTTTGACGGCTGGCTGGTCAAACCTGTCATTTCAGACACGTTGTTATGATATGTGGGAGATTTAACATTTATGTTTTAATTTTTTTAAATCATAGCTACGCTTGATGATTATTTCGATCGAATAGTGAAGCCATTGAATTTTTACTCATTGTGAATTAGTTCTGTTAACTTATTGTTATAGTTTTTTCAATTATAGCATAACCTGAAATCGCTGCACTAGCGGACTGATGCTATTTATTTTAATGATGAAATAACGAATATTCGACAATATATATCACTGAACATATATTTAATATCGAAAGAATCATCACCTTTATCGCCGCAATTATCGTTGCTATAAACAATTGACACCACATTCACTTTTCACTGCACTTCATACTTGACGAAAACATGTAAATGTATTATTGTATAGCAGCTGTCCACGCGGACGCATCGCTCACTCAAGTAGGAGAGAGACAGATGTCGAACGCTGCCGAACGCGGAGGCCGATTGTGCCTCTTTGTCGTTCGTTCCGCACTCTTGCTTGCACTTCAAGCCTTAAATGGAACGCCTCAGAGCGAGGTAACACCGCATGAGTCATGTTTTTTCGTGCGTGCAGTCGGCTCCATCGAATTATAAGACGTTGTCACGTCAAAAATTAATGATTGTGAGCGTCAGCATAGGCAAGAATTCAAAAAACAAATATATCCCAATTAAATTAATCTTTTCATTACTTCGTTGCACCTGAAATCGTGTTTCACGTCCATCCCATATAAAATCGTCAACACAACTGTCGTCTATTAACATATTACAGTAGTACATCATAATCTTATTGATTACTTATTTCATCTATGCTTATTGATGAATAATCATTGGCATTTGTGATGACGTAACTCAAGTGGCCAGCATAATTTTGAATAATTTATTATAAGAATGAACTGTGATTGAATTATTGTTCATGAATCTTAAATGGAACGCCTCAGAGCGAGGTAACGCCGCATGAGTCATGTTTTTTTGTGCGTGCAGCCGACTTAATCGAATTATAAGACGTTGTCACGTCAAAAACGTAACGTCACTGCCTGCAGCGCGCGCATTGCAACAGCGACAATTCAAAACAAAAATCATGAACTAAAATTAATCAATGAGAGTAAACAAAAACACGGTTTTAATATAACCAAAAAAAAACTGAGCTTAAAGAAGAGAAAAGAAGCGAAGCTAAAGAATTGAAATATGAATGAAACCATTAGATTTGAACTGAAAATATCTTAAACCAAAAGTAAGTACATGAAGTAAATGAAATTGAACCCACATAACCCCAATTATATTTTAGAATCTAACTCAGCAAAAAAAAAAAATGACCAAAAGTCAAATTGGCACGTAACAAACTGATGATCTTTCCTTTATCAATGATATAATATTGGTAATAGTGTGCGAGTATTGAGGTTATCTTTAAGTTGAATATCTGCCTATTTATCTTTTTTGTATAGGGATCAAGAGCGCATGGATTTTCAGCGTCGAGTAATTCATATAAAGTTGTTTCCACAGCTACAGCCCCTAGGTGTTGTGATGGTTTAGAATGGAACAACTTTCAGTTTTGATTGATTTGGCTAACCTTATAATTTATGGTAAAATACTTTACCCACTTACTTTACTTGTTGAAAATACGCGTAATTGATTTTTACAGAACAGTTGCTATTAAGATAGAAGATGATATCCGGAAGAAGTATTTTGGCCAAGTGGGAAATGTGTGTTTTAATGATTTTCCTTTAGAAGAATATGTTGCTACGTCAACTTCTCGATCTATCAATTATTCACAATTAGAACTAGAGGATCGAATTAGACAGTTGGAGCACCAATTGATGCATCAAATAAAATTAAGCTCAATTCAAGATGTGAAATTGCACCATATTGAGAAGAAATTTGTTTTGGACAAATTTGAAAGAAGACAGAAAGATTACAAAGCGTGGTTGAATGGATTTGAAGAAGAATACAATCTGTTCCAGATCAAATCTGATTCTTTGAAAATTCAAGCCTCACGATTTTTTGTTATTGGACCCGGCAATAGTGTTGCCACGAGACTCGAGACCAGTCTCGGTCTCGTCTCGTCTCGCCTCAAAAAGTCGAGACGAGACCATAGAATGGGTCTCGAGCCAAAAGTCGAGACCGAGACGAGACCAGAGTCAAATCTCGGCGAGAGTCTCGCGAGACTCTCGACGAGACTTGTATAATAGTCATTTAAAATAATTTTTACTTCTTCTTGAAGCAATTTCATAGAGCAAGTAGGTGGATACCACCAAACTGCAGTAATAATAGTTGAATTGAAATTGGTTACTGATAGATAAGTTTCCGATTGAGACAATCATTTTTTCTACCGCTCTTTCAGAATATTTACTTCATATTTAGCCCATAAAACTATTTTTTTTTTGTCGATTGTTTTTCAAGAGTAAGTCATTTGGTTCTATCATGTTTAGTATCAAATTACCTGAAGCTCCTGCAAGAATAATTCTAGTAGTAAATAGGATATTCAAACAATTGTCAATATAATGTACTCGGGTATTAGTGACCTGGATTTCGGCATACCTGCAAATTTTTTCGAATAAAAAAAAGAATTGACAATTGTTTTTTGACAAGTTATTAAAATATTGTCTAGTTTGGTATCAATTTTAAGTTCTCAGGGAGATAGACCTAATAGGAATATAAAATGAATAATTAGTGAAACCCACGTTATGATATTATACTTTCGGTGATCAAATGTCAAAACTGTATGTTCCAATGAATTGAAAACTCCGAAAATCTAGGAAAGAACTCTTCATTTTCAAAAATATTAATTTTATGTAAGGACTTGGATATAACCGCCATCCGTCATTTTAACAATGACAGCCGTCACTTTGACATTGACAGCTGTTACTCTGATAATAACAGCTGTCATTTTGAAATATGCAATTGATTGATGCGACACTCTAAATCTATGAAACAGTGATGAAACCGGCCATGAAATTTTTGGTTAAGAAAGTACTGTGTGACCGCAGCAGATTCTATATGATAAGACTGTGCAACAGGATGAGCCTCAATACTAGCACAACATATTCAATTTCACAAAAAATTATCGACACAATGGAAGAAAAAATCATCATACTATAATTGATTTTCACTAGAAATACGTTACATAAATCGTCTCCTATAAGATTCCTAGTGATATTCCTGTATCTCATCAAATTTCATTCAAAATTATATAAGATTAGACTGGACTGGGCCAAGGAAGAGAAAATTGATACTATTGTTTCATAAATTTCAGTAATTCGAGTCATATAGCTAGTCACAATCAATAACATAGCATCATTTGAAAATTTTGTTTTTCTTCATCCACTTCTGAATTTGATGGCTTACACATCGCAAACAATGCGTAAACCGAGCATGTAGGTATCTCAGATCCATATCATCAATTCATATGGACACTTTGGTAGCCTGAATTTAGTTTAAATGATTTTATTTTGAGAATCGTAGAAAAAATATCGTGTGGCGTCAAACACATGTGCGATCTAGATTATTGAATTCGAAAAATATATTTTGTAACTCAGTGACTCTTGACTTGAAATATCTAGTCTTAACATCGTCCTTATGCTTAAGTTTACACATTTGTTGCATCAAACTATTACTTCTTTATTATTTCGAATCCTCGTGGATCGCAGTCTCTATGTCAATATTATAATGTCATAGTTACATTTAAGGGGACTTGAATACGTTGGTGCAAATAATATGATCGACAACTTTATGCTGGCAGTTAATCAAGAACGATGTTTGGAATCAGATTTGAATAAAATTGTCTCTTACTTCTGGAAGGCTGTCTTCAACGATGATGACATTAAATCACTTCTCTAATTGTCCGATAGGTGGTACATGTGTCGAAAGTCTATGAAATGGCGTCAAAAAACAATCTTCACAAATTAGAATCAAACCCCAGGGCGACTTTGCGCATCAAACACAAATACATATTTTTGGTAGAATTCATAGCAAATAATGATCATGTAGAACGAATTGATTCCCGCATGTAAGAATATGTAATTTTGAAAAATCATGACGAGACTCTCGTCGAGACTCGAGACCGAGACGAGACTGACCTACTCGAGACCAAGGCGAGACCGAGACGAGACTCAGCTGGGCGAGACCATCACGAGACCGAGACGAGACTCACTGAAGTCTCGTCTCGTCTCGTCTCGTGGCAACACTACCCGGCAAGGACTGGTATGAAATCAATTTAAAGAAGATTGGTCTGACAGCTTCCTAGGAGGACTGGAGGGACTCATTCTGCAATATTTTTGTTGATAAGGGTTGGTCTATGGTTAGGAAAGCTTTCAATTTCAAGTATTTGGGTGGATCCTTCATCGAGTATGCGCTTGCAGAAGAGAAATTGTGCTTGGAAGTAGAGCCCAAAGGTACTGCATTATCTCATATGAATCAGATAGTTTTTGGTTTGCCCAATGAAGCTCAAGAAATGATTGATAGAAAAAAGATAAATCATATACAGAACGGCAAAAATTGGAGGATATATTTATTAGAAGGAAAAATTAGGAATATTTGTTTTTCCCACATTTGTAAACAAAATAATTGAGATTATACACCAACATTATGGACACATCGGTCCAGCGCAGATGATTGCTATAATCAGGTCACATTACTATTTCAAGGGTCTTGACAAAGCTATAAATGTTTTTTGCAAAAACTGTAGAATTTGTATTGAGAACCAAACTCGTCGCAGTCGTGCTATTGGCCTACTCTCACAGTTAGGTCCTGCTACATACCCGCATCAAATCATGTCACTTGACAGTGTCGGAGGTTTTGCAGGCAATAGTTCGCCTAAGCGACATATGCATATATTGGTAGATCATTTCACAAAATATGTGTGAATATCTGCAACAAAGGGTCAAAACGCCCAAGATTTTATAAATTTGATTAAACCTATTGCGGAGGAAAATGATATCTCCATTCTTTTGGCTGATCAATATACAGAGATCAATTCTACTGATTTCAAGAATTATTCGGAGAGAACCAGGATACAAATCGTTTTCACATGCATTGATCATCCTGAGTCAAATGGACTTAATGGAAGATTGAATCAAGCGCTCGTGAATCGGCTCCGGTGTAAAATAAATAATGATAATAATAGAGCTTCGTCAACCCTCGCGCCAGAGTGTGTCAACGAATATAACAGTACCATTCATATTTCTACATACTTTGCACCATCATACTTGTTATTTGGGAAAAAACCTACAGTATCACCTTCACAGAGAACCAATGAAACATCTCTTGAGAAAGATCGCAGAATCGCTTTCCAGAATTCTATTGAAAGTTTTTGGATGGATAAGCAGAGTGTGGATAAAAACCGACGCCAGTATACTTCCAAATTTTTCTCCATTCTAGTAAACTATTCCCTTTTCCCACGCATAAAGCATCCTCAGAGAGGGAGGTGTAAATTTGTTTCCACAGCTACAGCCCTTATGTGTTGTAATGGTTTGGAATGAAACTTTCAGTTTTGATTGATTTGGCTGACCTTATAATTTATTGTTGAATACTTTACTTACTCACTTTACTTGTTGAAAAGACGTGTAATTTAATTCTTTCAATGATCTATACATATTTTCAGAATTATATCATAATAAATAGACTTTTTTGGTTTTAATTCTGCATATTTAATTTTATTTTTAACGTTTCGACTTTCTAACCGAGAATCTTCATCAGAAAAAATGATATCATTTTTTCTGATGAAGATTTTCGGTTAGAAAGTCGAAACGTTAAAAATAAAATTAAATATACAGAATTAAAACTGAAAAAGTCTATTTATTAATTCTTTTATTTCGGTATGTTTCATTATCTTTATTATTGTATGTAAATTACATCTTGTTCTTTCAATTAGGATGAAATCACATCAGGAAACGATTTCAAATTTAATTGATCTAATTTGAACTGAAAATCTTTCTCTTATATTATATATTGTTAGTTGACGATAAGTTTCACTAAGCTTAGTGTCAAAGCTTTTAAATATGAGAATTTGAGCGATTATAAAATCAATTCAACTAATATTCCACTGTTTGAAATCTTTTTTTCTCTATTTTAATCATGTACACTCAATATTCAAATAAAAGTATGAAAACTCGAAAAAAAATTCAAGGGGACATTTTTTTCAATTTCCGTTCCTAGTCGCCTTGGTGGTCTAGCGCGTTTAGGCAAGCGATACGGCAACCTTCACCGTTAGAACGCTGGGATCGTGGATTCGATCTCCGCCAGTGTCTTGGATGTTTGTGTTTGTCTTTGTATACTGTAAAATTGTTATATGTATGAATGAATTGTAATTTGATTAAAATAAATACAGTATTTGGGGCTATAAGTTACATACTTGAAGAGCCGACAAAAAATTATTATATCATCATAATTTCCATTTCTTGAGTCGGTGGTCGTGTGAGATTAACGATAATCTCTCGTCTTCAAAAAAAACATCCATCAACATTTCTAATTTGATGAAATTTTTATGTATAAAAAAAATTGTGTTATGAAATACATTATAGACAAATTAAGAATAAAGAAATTATTGCTCACTTTGTTACTGATGTAGTTTGTGTTTGGCAACGCAGAAAATGAACGATAACATTGGAAATGATGCAACATCACTCCTTTTTCTGGCTCTTAAACATCACTCATAGATAATAATCTATTGTCTTTCAGAGTCACTAAAATTTCATAACACTCTACTAAACTATTTGCAGAAAATGATATCTAGGTCACACTTTGCTTAAAACAGACAACACAAAATGATTCTGTTTCTCTTGACATTTTGAACGCTTACAGAATAGACAAATAGGCAGAGATTCAACTTGGAGATGACTCCAATAACCACGCACTATTGAAAATGTTATATTATTGATAGATGAAGAATCATCAGTTAGCTATCAAGATCATCAGTTAGTTATTATTGATATACATAAAAATTTCATTGAAATGAAATTAAAATTAGGATCAGCAGAGGAATATCAGTTGAATTCAATTTATAACATCTCAAATTCTCATATTTATCAGTTTTAACACTGAGCTCAGTAAAACTGATCGTCAGCTAACGATATAATAAGAGAAAGATTGTCAATTTTTCAGTTGAAGAAAAAGAAGTTTGAGACAGTGGAATATCGGTTGAATTGGTTCTATAATCGCTTGAATTTTCATATTTACTGGTTCTTACACTGAGCTTAGTAGAACTTATCATCAGCTAATGATATAATAAGAAAAAGATCGTCAGTTAGTCAGTTAATTAAATTATTTGACGCTGAATATCCATGCGCGCTTGATACCTATAATCCCCTGGCTGACAGTCTAACCCCTACTAAAAGCTCACTTGACTATTACTTTCATCATTTTTATAATTTTATAATTACGCTGTATAAGTTTCATGATTAATCAAATAGCTCTGTATATAACCTCACTATTTATTACCGGTTCATAAGAGTAGCTGATGGGGTCTCTACCAATTTCAATACTGCTGACGGTTCTTTTTGTGTTCGACATTCAAACATCAATCCTACAAATTTTGAAGTTTTACGGAATGACTTTTCTCCGCGTTCTTTTTCACATGCTCTGAATGCTCCTACAGTCAGCTCCACCCAGACGCTAGTGACTGACACTTGTTCACGTGATTCACTATGCTTGAACAATCATTTATATAGAAATAATATTCTCTGAAATCACTTGCAGAGTAACAACGCTGCCTCCCGGACTATAATATCACATTGCGAAATATCAAAAGTCATAAAAAGTCTTAAATCTTCACAGCATCCAGGACCTGATAACGTACCGACATATATAATGAAGGGTTGCAGGGAGTATTTATGACTGCAATTAGTTGTAGATATTTATTGCTCTGTATACTTGATGCCTTGATGGAAAATATTAGGTTTAATATGTAGAAACCAATAAAGAAAACTACCAGTTCTAAATTAGCAACAAAAAATAACAAACATAAAACGCACCATGACAGCTTTGACCTTATTGAAAAATTATAGGCTAAACATATAAAAAAACAAGAATTCTCGCGATCTCGCTGGAAGCAGATGTGAAGTCGCTTCTTTAGTTGTATGCAAAATTTCGCGAAAATGTGTAGATTCTGACGACTTGTCAAATCAATTTTCAATATGGTCTCATTCAGCAGTTATCAAATCCATTACTACATTTTTGCAAGAACACAACCTTGATTAGTATTTCTGTAGAAAATTATTTTTATTCTTAGCGTCTTTCACTCCAGTTTTCCCATCAAGTATTCAAAAAATTGCCTGCTCAACACGTGAGAAAAGCAATATCACTTTGCTTGTGTAAATTTATTCCACTCGCTCGTTGCTCTCGCTTATGAATTGAAATATTCACACCCACTAGTGAATTCCCACCATCCAGAGCTTGTTGCGCTAGAAGCGAGGTGTGATAAATAAATAATTTGTTATAAATAAATGTTAGTGGCTTTGTAGTTGGAGTTTAACAGTAGTAAGTAAGAAATAAATTGTATAGTGTTTGTTTTAGTGTTGCATAAAATGATACAACTTTCATTTTTCTCCATTTATTGAATAGTAATTTCAATTTCTATAATAAACAATTACTTTAAGATCAATAAACATTACAATATTCAACTGAGAATATGATTCAATTCCATCAAAATGTATTAGATTTTTAGTATACTTAATAATTATTGTAAGTATTTTTCTCAACAGTAGAGATTCTAAGAATTATTTGGAATTGTAATAAAGACATGAATTTCGTCGGAGGAAAAGGTTCAGTTTTGGATAGTGTATTTTTTGAAAGACGTATGTGCAAACTGCAGCTCATGTTTGCCGTATTCTTCCTTCCTCTTGCAGTTACAATCTGTATTACCATTGATGCATTACCAACGAGATGCGATATATCTATTTCAATGTGATATTGATATTATTAATTGAGCTTGACAATTTATTCATAAATCTAAGTAACTCCTGATCAGTTGTTTTGCACCTATTTCTTTATTTATATGAGTATAATAAGAAATACTTACCTTAGTTCTTGGTTGATGAAATCATTCATTCTTCCTAATTCAAAGAGCTCCAGGAGTTTCTAGCAAAATTATTGTACGACTAACACTAGTCAACAATTTACAACTTTATAAAATTTCCCTGGAATATTGATGTCAATTTTGATGTATTGCAATGTGGTAACTCCATGTATCATACTAAATCTTTTTTGGCAGCTCTAGTTTTTGATATATTTGAATTCCACACATTCATAAACATTTAGGGAGAAGATTATTTTATTCCAATTTTACCTCGTACATCTGTTAACTCACTAGTGGATTACACAATGGCTATGAAGAGAAGATGTTGTACGAACAATCCAGACTGTTTTTAATTTACTTGTGATGAATATACCTCAATACAGTATCGTTAATCTATTACAAATTGAAAGAACTATTGGGCTCCAAGAATGCGGCCATCGAGAGAGTCACTAGTTGTTGAAAAGCAAAATGTGATAAATGCACCTTTAGTGAATCGAGATCAAATTATGTTGCCACCGCTTCACATTCAACTCGGCATTATGAAACAATTTATTAAGGCCCTTAACAAAAAAGGTAAATGTCCTATCAAATCTCCTGAGCTGAGTGCAGAGAATTTGGGAGTAGGTATTTTTGATGGCCCACGGATTAGATGGTTGATCAAAAATAAAAATTTTGTTAAACACATGAATGAGTTCGAAAAGAGAACATGAGCATAATTCATTATACAATTAGTATGTGGTCAAATTTGAGAGATCTTGGGTGTAAGATGAACATTAGAGTTCATTATTTACATTCTCATTTAGATCATTTCCCAAAAAATCTTGAAAATTCTAGTGAGGAGCAGAGAGAAAGATCTCACCAAAATACGAGTTATGAAAGAACGATACCAAGGAAGATGAGACACTCATATGATGACAGACTATTGCTGGAATCTTTGTTAGAACATTGAGCAGACTTCTCATTCCAGAAAATCCCATAAGAGACAATTTTGTATGGATTCAAATTAACTTGAGTGTGTAGAAATATATATTTTTATAAGAACTTATGGCCTGTGTGAAATTTAAAAACAAGAGCTGCTAGAAAAAAAACTAATGTTATTTTCATAATCAGCACCCTCAATTTAGCCAAAAACGAGTTACAGAAGTCTGGAAAAATTTTCTGTGTTGACCAGTGAAATTGATAGAAAATCTCAATCTTGTCTAATGACTGGTTGTACGTCATAATTGATGCCTTCTCTGAATATTTTTGTAGCAAAATATACCTAGATAAATCGTTGGCCTGGAACTCACAGCGAATGATGACTGTCATCATCAAAAAAAATTTGTTTGTTTCCTGGGAGTATTAACATACCTCGCTTAAGAAGCATTCAACGAAACAATTTGAAATTACACGCTAACTATTTCGGCGCATTGCCGATAGAGCAGAGTTATTGTATCGTAAAAACAAACTGAGTTGGCGTAGAGGACAAATTTGTGATATTTTTGAATATGTTAATAATAATAACCCTTTATTAAATAGCAATATGCTAACCAACATACAAAAAAAAATAATAATTATGATTTCCAGAAAAAAATGAATATTCCTATAATATTTGTCTCAACTTAGTTTTAGATTCTTTAACAGTTTCTGAATTCTCAATTATATTCTATCAAACCATTACAAAATACACTTCTGCTTGTCTTCATTTTATTTGTTTTTTGGACATATAGCATACTTGCTTGACGCGTAGCATAAGCATGTACATCTGACACATATGTGATATTTTTTTGCAGATATTGAGGCAGCTTATCATTCAAAGCTTTGTAAATAAATATTAATACATTAAATTTTATAAAATCCCTAACACACAACCATCCTAATGTATCAAGCATAACCGCTATACCTGTATATTTGCTGCATTTTAATATTGTACGCATTGCTCTGTTTTGAAGCTTTTGTAATCTTTCTTGATCTGTTTGACTGCACATGTATAAAATTGTTGAACAATATATAAAATGCGGCAAAATAATAGTATTATAGATCATTGTTCTGCTCCAGATTGTGAATTCATTACAGATTCTTGACATGTAATTAATTTTTTTTGAAATCTTTTTACTCAGATATTGAACATGTTGGTCGAATTTCAGCTTATTGTCTATAATTACCCCTGAGTATTTGATCTCGTTAACTATTTCTAATACATTTGCTCTTATCTTAACTATGTGATTAATATTATTAATTCTTTGAGATGGATGTATGAACATTACTTAAGTTTTCTCTATATTTAGTTTGAGCTTATTACTATCTAGCCATTGTGCTACCTCATCAAGATCTTTATTAATGGAACCAATAATACAATCAATATCTGTACCTTCCTTATAAATAAGCGTATCATCCGCGAATAACTGTATGCTACAAGTTTTTAAAATTTTAGGTAGGTCATTTATGTATAACAAAAACAGGATTGGTCCCAAAACACTCCCTTGGGGGACTCCCATTTCAACACTTATTTTATCTGAATAAACATCATCAATTTTGATACATTGTGTTCTTCCCGACAAATAATTTGTAAACCAATCAAGTACAGTACCTTTTATACCATAATTATTCAATTTTTTGAGTAAAATATTGCGGTCTATAGTTTCGAAAGCTCTTTTCAAGTCCAGAAAAACAGCTCCTATCACATTTTCATTATCTGTTGATAACTTCCACTCATTTAACAGATAGTTGAGTGCAGTTTCACAAGAGTGATTTGCACGAAAGCCTGATTGTTCACAAGCAATAATATCATTTTCTTCAATGTATTTCATCAATTGTTTTTTTACTGTGATCTCAAGAATTTTTTCTATTGCAGGCAGCATATTTACTGGTCTATATTTTTCTATGTCCACAGTGCCTTTTACTTTATGTATTGGAATTATAACAGAGTTTTTAATTTGTTCGGGAACAACACCTGTAGTCAGAGACATATTAATATACTGCAAGATAGGATATTCGATCGTACAAAAATTTTCTTTCAAAAATTTAAAGTTTATTTCATCACTACTGCCTTTATTCTCTAGAGAGAAGATAATATTTTTCAATTCATTGATGTCAATTGTTGCGAAATTGTTGAAACTCGTGTGATCAAACATTGATACCTTTCTTAAATGAACATAGCTATAACTAGTGGGAATTGAGTCAACAATGTCTTCAAAGCTATTAATAAAATATTCGTTGAAAATTGTTGCAATTTCATCTACTTTATCAAAGTTTTTATTATTGTAAGTGATTGATGTTATATTAGTTGCTTTGTTATTCACACAAGTAAATTCTTTCAATGTTCTCCACATTACTTGAGAGTTATTTTCACAAGCATCAATTCTAAAATTGTAGTACATCTCTTTTTCCTTCTTAATAACACTATTTACAAGATTTCTCTTAATTTTGAATATCTTCCAATCTTCATTGTCATTAGTAAATATGAAACGCTTATATGCTAAATCTCTTCCATTCATGGCTTTTTTGACCTTATTATTATACCAATTTTTACTATTATTATAATGAACTTTTGTCAGAGTTTGTGCACTATTCTTGCTACAAGTTTTGATATTGTTGTACATATTGATAAAGTACTGATCAACATTTACTAAATTATATTTCCAATTACATTTAATGAGATTCTCGTTCAACAAATCTTTATCTATCCTTTTGAAAGATTTTACAGTACAGTTATTTGATAGTTCATTGTCACTAAGTTCAATATAAATCAAACTATGATCTGTAATTTTTGGAGTTTCTTTAATAACATAATTTGTACTGTATTCATTAGTAACGATGTAGTCTATTAAAGTTCTAGAATTATTCGCAATGCGCGTTGGTTTATCTATTAATTGTTTGTAGCCATTGGCTTCAATAACACTTTCAATCTTTTTGGTGTAGAAATCATTTTTATCCAGCCAATCAATGTTGAAGTCACCCACTAATAATAAAGTTTTATTACCCATATTTTCCTTTTCTGTGAGCCAAGAGTCCAGATACGAGATAAAAGCAGCTGAGCTACCATTCGGAGAACGATACACCGATGCCAGTAGATAAAATATATTTTTGTGATAAAAAGTAATTGACAGTAACCACCAGTTATATGGTTCAGTAATATTTTCACTCACTTGGAAGTTTAGGTCCGCCCGCACGAATATTATTAGCCTTCCAGTATGTTTAGTTGTTGAATCACACCGCACTAGATTGTAACCATTCACAATAAGTTCAGAATCTTCAATGTCTTCTATGGTTCTAGCTTCAGTGGGACAGATAATCAAGGGTTTCTCAATATACACTAATCCGTCAATTTGAGTTTTATTGGCCAAGTAGCTCTGTGCATTCAGACAAATAATATTATTTGATGTTGGGAAGATGTTCAATCAAAAACACAGATTAAATAGGATGATGAGATGTTTGATGACGAAGTGACAGCATCACTCTAATACATGAGCTGGGAGAATGTCAGAACCAAGTGAACTAGTGCTTTTCAACTTATGGATCGAAAATGAGGTATTATCTTCAGAAACAGTATCAACGACCAACGATATTGAAGTAAATGACTCAATGCAAATATTAGATAATTCCGTAACAGTATCAGTAGTGAATACGCAAGCAAAATAGTCAGCAAAACCCTGAACAATAGAAATAATGTTATCATAACCATGATTTCAGAATTACGTTTGAACAGGTATTCGAGATGAATTTCACTTGTTATTAGGGAGTGACAAAAGTTGTTGGTTCGGTATTCTCCAGTGTATATATAATTTTAAAAAGCTACTTTTGAATCACGTTCGATTTTGAATCTTAGGCTCTCAAATACTGCATAATGATCTTAATTATCAAGATTTCTGCACAATTTTCTGTATCCATTTTATATATACATATAAAAAATGGACAAGGCAATTTAAAAGATCTATTTATTATTTATTTTTCAGTTTAATGTTGCGAATTATTTGCTTTGAGAACCAATATGGATATAAAATACGGTAGAACCTGTCAGAAGCTGAATTTATATCATCATAGGATGATACTATATTCCAGCCAACTTTACGCAGTAGAGAGCTCAGTAGATCGAAGTTTGCCGAATTCAAATTTGATATAGGCTCTTGATTAATAGTTTCATGCACGTGATGAGAGGTTCAATCAACGGAAATGGATAGATATGTATGAGGTGTATACTTAGATGATATAGGACACACATCACGGAGAACACAGTAATTTAGGTCTGTCAAAACAACACCAAGAATACGTCTCACTATTGGTGGTATTGAATTGTCTGAAATCTCTCTTTGAATTGAGCTGATCACGAATGCAGATGACGTCAGCATAGAGGTTGGATTTAGATTCAATGATTTGTTGGAATTACCAGCACATAACACACCATCACATCTAGATTTGTTCATTAGAGCAAAATCACGATATTTTGCAGGTGGGTGTTTGGATCAAATATCTGATAATTTGAATCAAAGCTATAATATCATGATCGAGAGTGGAAAAAGTTGAAAGAAATGTCTATTACCTCAATATTCAGACCATGGTTTTGAGAATAAAGTTTCATTTTGAATATTGTAAGCGTACGATATATTGAAACTATGACTTATCAATGTGAACAAAGTACAAAATTTGTAAAACTGTATGAATACAGACACTTTAATTTTTGAGTTCGATGGACTTTGTGAACAATAAAAGACTGAAAGTATCAATTTAATTGAAGGGATCGCAAAAAATCTGGAAGAACTTGATTTGTATGCTCAAAGATGGAGAGAAAAATCTATTGCTAATCCCATGACACAGTTGATCTAGAGAAACAATTTGTTAATTTGCATTATTCATAACTTGGACACATCATCGATGAGGATCCTATTGTCGAAGTGAAATATCTCGAAAATCTGCCACGTTTTCTCCGCAAGCAGCAATCGAAAATAGAATTGTCACTTCTGGCACATTTATTGACGAAAGAAATATAATATTTCATTATTCTAGAACAGGCAGATATGTATTTTTCCAGATCTATCCAAACGACAATTTCTGAAGGATAGAATTGGAACTCAGATAGTTACACTTATTTTACTTCAATTGTCTTCTTACTGAATCATAGACAGCAAAACAAGATGTGTTCCACCCATTAGAAATATTTAATCAATTATATATGTAACTAATACACTTACAGACAAAAATATCACATTTTTTTTGTCATTATTTTTTTCAAAAAATTCATCTGTTTTACCTTTTATGTTTTTTGTTGTTAGTTGGAGTGTTTTATATATACAACCATTCATTTTAGAGATAAAAAAACTAAGACGTGGCTTTTGAAGCCAAATAAGTAACCAAGAGTCATATTTTTTGAAGTGACCGATGGACAGGCTTATACTAACATTATCATAGTGTGGCTTGACGATTGATAACGTATGCTGTTTTGTTCGTTGGTTCGTTGTTATCCGAATGACATTCCGAGTGCTTCATTTCTTGTTTCTGAAGTTTCGATCAGAGAGATGCCTTATTCAAGCGAGTTAGATGAAATGCAATTCTGAAATAATTAATTGAATGAATGATTTAATTGAAAATATTGGCACATGAATTATTAAAGCATCTATTCTTAAAGAACAGAGAGCATAACCTCTAAATGTATCAATCTGAATTTGGTCATTCATTTGAATATCTTTTGATATATAAGATAAACTTATAATTGTAGGAAGAGTTAAGCTCCAATTTATGATTTTCTTCATTAATTAACGATGATTATTTCGACTTTTGGAGTCATCTTCAGGTATCTTTCAACTCTTCCCCAATGAAAGAACTATGAGATGAAATATTTCATTTGTTAAGCAAATCAATTCACGAGGCAAACTTTATTATAATGACCCTAACATAAAGTCTGCAATAATATGAGAAAAAGTAGTACTCAGGTGCTTCATTTACAAATTCATGTATTTCATCCATCTCATCTGCTATTTTCATCAGATGAAACTTAAGTGTCTAAAAACTCATAGCATTATTATCATAATGTTTGAATGCACAATATTCTGACATTGAATATATTAGCATAGCCACAAACGTTAAATTTCTAGAGAAAAATGACGATTCGGAAGCCGTTTCAAATAAAACTCGCTGAGCTTATCCTAAACTGCCTAAGAAATCATAGACAGGAAAGCTAGACATTATCACAGGCTCAGTCTTTCTTATCTTTTGCGACAATAATTGATGATCGATTTTCCCCAAAGTTTATTTGAAGGAATTGATAACTCACATATGTTACAATCAACTTTTCCAATATAACTGCTTCTGGATCCAATAACTATGTACCTAAGCGACTCGTTAAATTATATATATACTCTACCTGCTACATTGGAGCCGTCTATATAGTGTCGAAAAGCCTAGGAGGCTCAAAATTACTCATTTCATTTTTGATGATTCATGTTGGAACCGGTTTCTATTTTTTGAAGAAAAAGCGTCTATATTTCAAATGATTCATCATAAGAAACAGCCAATTTGAATTGATTTGATAACTCATATATGTTAGAATCAACTTTTACAATATAACTGCTACTGGATCCAATAATTATGCACCTAAACGACTCTTTAGATTATATATATATACTCTACTTGCTACATTGGAGCCGTCTTTGTAGTGTCAAGAAGCCTAGGAGGCTCAAAATTACTTATTTCTCATTTTTGATGATTCATGTTGAAACCGGTTTCTATTTTTTGGGAAAAAATACTCTATATTTCAAATGATTCATCATAAGAAACATCCAATTTGAATTGATTTGATTTCGTTCAATCCGAACATTTTGAAAAGTTATATTCTAAGTATCATAAATTGAAGAAAAAATACATGATAACATTCTAATAGTGGACAATCTTTTCAGCTACATAGAGAAGAAAGTTGATATTTGAACATAGTAAAATAAGCCGAGAATGAGAATATGAATCCCAACTAGTTGAAATAGATGGAATAAGAACCATCAATCGCCAATAATTTTTTGTATTGATGATTTTAGAAAAACCAATATTTTCTTGTATGTGCATGCGGTAAGTGAAGTTATTCGATTGGAAGGTAATCAAAATGCATGTAGGCTTAAAATATAAGAAAAGCTCTATTGGTTCTGCTTAATAATAGTTTTCGTGGAGAAACCATGTAATAATGTTAATATTGGTATACTGAAACTATTTGCGCAGGAATGAAGACTATATGGCATTCCATAAATATTTTATTGCATGTTTCTTCGCGCAGAAAGTTCTAAAATTAGTAAATTTTTTCCACTAGTTTGTATTCCCATTGCGTGTCTGAATAAGTCGATGTCCCAATCAATCCTCTCGTATTATGTTGAAATGTTTCAGACCTATAAATTTCGCGTCTCATTCAATCCGAAAACTTCCACACCAACAGTTATAAAAAGAGAAATGTAACAACCCCACTGATATCACCAATTATTGAAAATATGAGTATTCAGTTGTAGCAAATCTACAGTAACCGTATTCTGTTTTACCAACTTATAACTATGCAAGCACTACTACGCATATGCAATTCCGATCACATGCAGATCACTTTGTGACTGAACGTGATTCTGTCCCTTCAAATCTTATGAGTTTCAACATTTGACTATCATCTCTCTGTAGTCTAAAGCTTGTTCTACTGATAACTGGGTTTTCGGAATGTTTTTTTCTGTATAAAGATATTTTTGGCAGCAAAATTATCCCACTCGAATGTTGTCGTGCTTTTAAATTGTTATTGAGTTGTTATCAAAAAATTTTAGGTGCTGATGATAGTTGATTCGACAACCGTAACGTTCACTTTTCAATTAAATTGATTCTTTAGTTATGGATATGATTGGATTCTGATTATTCAATCTAGTGGTTCACAGACCAATTTAGTCTGTCAGCTCCATTTTAGAAAAAAAAAATTACTCAGCGCTGCATCTAAATCTACATTCTTCAAGCGAATGAACAAGCAGCGTATTGTCAAAGTTTTTCCACTATCTCCATAAAATTTCTGAGAACCAACCGAATGATATGAATGAAGACATAGATAGCTAGAAATCCTCACGAAATCCTGGGTCCTGTTTCTCTCCCATTCTATATATTCTGGAGGGATGTCGTGAGGCATTTATTGAACCTCTTTTGATTCTCTTCAACCTCTGCTTGTCTACGAACACATTTCCTACAATTTTGAAGACAACTTATATCACGCCTATCTTGAAGTCAGGTGATACTGATAATGATGAAAATTATCGACCTATAGCTATCTTATTGAATATTTCAATATTATGTGAGAAAATACTATATAGACACGTATATAGGGCGGTAAATGCTGATATATCTGACAGTCAGCATGGATTCATTTAAGGACGATCGACATCTACCAATCCTTTGACACTCACTGAATTTACTATGAATTCATTGCGAAATAATGCTCAGGTTGAGGTTCACAGACTTTCGAAAGCAATTGACAGCGTGAATCATTCTGAACTCATCCGCAAACTCATTTACAACTTCAATTTTTCTCAAGAGCTAACTGACCGTATTCTCTCGTATTTGACAAATCGTAATCTGTATGTTTATTTGAATAACTATAAATCACTTCCCTTTACTGCCGCATCTGGTGTTCCCCAAGAAAATAGTCTCAGGCAACTTCTATTCAATTTATTTATCAATGATACCACTGATTCTATCAATCACTCCCAATGCTTGCTCTATGCTGATGATATTAAATTCTATGAAGTAATGAATTCTGCACATGATTGCAGTCTGCTGCAAGAAGACATCAATAATCTATCAAGTTGGTCTTCAACCTACAAACTTCCATTAAATATTAGTAAATGCAATGTAATGACATACTCTTTGAAACAACGCCTTGTTCATAATTATGTTATGGGCGATTCTACATTGTCTAGGATTACACGATGCAAGGATCTATATGTTCTTCTTGATCCAAAATGTCATTTCAATTATCATGTGAATGAAATTGTCAGGTCATCGTATAGAAGTTTGGGATTCATCATTAGAAATTGTCTATTATGTCTTAATACAACTATTTCCTCCGTGAGACACTGGAATATTGTTTTTTAATTTGGAATCCATTGTACAAAAACTCTATAAGGGCAATATAGGCAGTTCAAAAAACATTTCTCAGATACTGTTGGCAAAAATTTAATTTTGTTGCTATTTTGAATGATGATTTTCACTACTCCAAAGCTCTTATGAAATTCAATCTACTGTCATTGGATAATATTGGAGTTTCACAATCATGTGTACCCCTTTTCAAATTGATTAACAATATAATAGATGATTCCAACCTTCTGTCATCTATAAAGTTTCATACCCCTCACATCAGTAATACTAGACAAAAAAACCTCTCTGCTCTTCAAATGGTTAGAGCCAATTATGAACCTAAATGCCCTATTCGCCGTATGTGCTCTTTTTTAACGACATTAGTAAGGACACTGATATTGATATTGGACTCGACAAACTTGCAACATTCAAATGTAAAATTCACTAATACTTGATTAACTTGAACTAAAGGATTTTGTATATTATTCATTATTATATAATTGGTCTTTCCGCTGTTGTTGTTCATTTCGAATTTCAATTTTCTTTTGTTATGCTAGCTCAGTTTTTCTCGTTTGTATATTGTTATCATATTTTATAACCCTCTGTAATTGGGACAGTAGTCCTGTAGGGTGTTTTTTCCAATAAATGAATTAATAAATAGATTCGTCAAATGGTATTCAAGACACACTGTTGACAGCACTGCTGCTCGATTTTTTTTCCTGTCATGCATTGAGTCTTTGGGATATATTCTTTCAAAAAGTTTGATTTCAAAATCAAAATGGAAACCTTAAATGGTGTACGAATATCTCGACTTTGAAGTGCTTGAAAAATCTTACATCGCCCTCAAAAATATTCTTATATTTGTTGTGGAACGCGCAGACGTTCTTCAAGAATTATTTTTCTATATTTAAATGGAATGAAAATCTGTCAGAACTTGTTGTTAATCATATGGATAAATTTAATACTTTCTATATTTCTAATGTCACTTTCACTGAGAAGCGAGAATACGAGTTTCCAAAAAAAATGATTAAATCTTTTTGTGTCTTGATCTGTGATTTAGCATCCTGTATATTGAGGATAGATCAATATTCATCTGATTGAGGCACAGGAGCCGTCGGTCTCAGAGTGTAGATCTCATGTAACCTGAAAATAGAATATGACATAAGCAAACTACTTGCTTAGTGAGGAGAATCACATCCACACACATAGGTTATATACTCAGTACCATCAACATAACGCAGGTTATATATTCAATACCATCAACTAAACGCAGATTATATACTCAATACCATCAACACAGCGCAGGTTATATATTCAATACCATCAACTCAACGCAGATTGTATACTCAATACCATCAACACAACGCAAGTTATATAATCAATACCATCAACTCAACGCAGATTATATATTCAATACCATCAGCACACAATCACACCAGTACTACACACGGTAGTACTTATCAGAACATTCGCATACTCTGAAACCACCCACAGTGGCATCCGTCAGAGTATCTAGAAACAATGCTCAACACCTTTCGAACCACATGCCTCACTGGGCTCTCGGGAGTATGGATTGAAAGTCAAGCTAAAACCCATCACTCCACCCGCATGTGACAGATGTTAGCGAAACGTTGGGCACCTCCTGATACATTAAGACACTAAAGTTGGCAGGCAGGGCACCGGTGGCACGAGGCTAGCAGGTCATGCTTCGTTGGCCACTGCTTGACTGTCACTCCCCGTCTTGAATTCACACAGGAGACATCCCTGGAGTTACTGTGGCATACAAAATGATAGCAATCATACAACAACACATAGGAATATTTGGGACACTAACGTGAACAACAACAATTCAATTCACGGTCACTCTCAAACGTTGTCTCAACCAACATACTACATACTCATCTAACTCACACACCTAGTAACTAAACTCATTGATTCAACTCATACCAACACACTGATTCAAACCACCCTTAACTCATAAAGATACATCAAAACACTGTAGAACTCCACTCTCCTAAATAATATCACAAACAGAGATAATCAATGGTTGTCGAACGTTTGAATAACGTGTTGTGTAACTTCCTAAAATATGTAATGAATGATATGATCATTGATGTTACGTGAAACCTATGAAAAATATTCCTAACATGTAGATTAAACTTTTGTGTCCTATTGCGTTATCTCAACAAACAATATATAAAGTCGTAAAATTTCCAGATCACGTGATCATCGAAACGCTGTTATTGGCCAAGCACCACTGTGACGTTATCATGCACTATGATGATCAGCAGTTAGTACTCAAGGTTGAATGTTATCTCCTATCACCAACAAAAATATAGCAAATTTTCCCGAAAGAATATGATATGTAGAAGACACATACTCAAGAAACAATAATATGTATAAATTTTGAAAATTGAATATGAGATCTAAGAGTTATTCTACAATAACAATAAAAATATATTTTCATATTATACAATTATAGTAGATGGTAATCAGATATATTATTCATCATAATAAACGCTTGTGAAGCTATCTTTCTGTTACCTCCAAATTAAAATGTTATCACCTTTCTATTGTTGTAAAAACCATAAAAAGCTGAAGCATATGCGAACTCCAATAACTTTTGAACAAATGCAGATATGTCGCTTATGTTTGCAGACATTGAACAGTATAATTCGTTCGCTATTTTGATCAGGCAATTTCTAATGCAGGGGCCACACTTATGTCTAACGCCGTTTAGTAAGGCGTTATGAGACGATTGACATATTGTCAACGGTAATATACCGATAGAGAGGTGTATTATCGATATACCGAAGAATTTCACGAATATACTTTTTGTCTTTTGGGTAATTTTTTACGAGACAAATTTGGGGATTCATAATCTGATAATACCCGAGAGCTTTAGCTCGAGGGATATTATCGTTGATTATAAATCTCCAAATTTGCCGAGTGAAAAATTATCCAAGACAAAAAGTATTTGAGTTAAATTCAAGGTATATGCGATAATATACCGAATCTTGAGGTGTATTTGCAAGGATTATTCCGCAAACCATAAAATTTATTGATTGTTATATTTTTCATTATTTTTTAAAAAGCTACTGTGGTATATCGAGTTAGGAGAAAATATTATCGCGATATACCACGTTACCATGCAAAATCACTTGATTTCATTGGTTGTTGCTAAGGTGTGTGATATAATCATTGACAATGTATTCATTATTGAATAACGCCTCATTTGATGACATTAGACGTGAATGTGGCCCCAGCATAATAATAAATTATAGTAAATAATTGAGCCATGATTTATTTAGTCTCAAATAATGTATGAAATGTACCAGAGCAATTAAATTGTATCGTAAAATGGTACAGGATAATAGTTGGGATATTTTTAACGTCTATAGAAGAATGATATATCAATTTATCAATTAGATAAGTTCCAGAAATTATCGTTTCCCTGTTTTATAACAAGTGATGCCTTTAATAGGTACGGTCAGTAAGAAAGATGTATTTTCTCAGCAGCAGCACAACGATCGTTGCTAGAAGGAAGATAAAAATGTTGAGATATCGCATTGAAAAAATATTTGTTCAGCGTCACGTCCTTAGTGTACATAAGTCATAAACATTCTTATTCATACAATGATCCTTTTTCGACTCCAATCTATATTAATCCATAAATATGTTGATTGAATTATCAATTTTATCATCAATATTTGGATATTGTTAATAATCAAATGTTACTCGGATCTACGGATCATTCTTACTTACTTGTTCAAAGTACAAGGAAGTATTGTGAAACCGACAAAATTCACATATCAAGATTTAGATGGATATATCCGTTTTGAGCATCCCTGGATCCATTTTGACTATTTTTGGCTTGATGTCGGTACGTATGTTTGTACGTGCGTGTGTGACTCGCAAATCTCAAAATTGGTTCAACGTATAATGTTGAAATTTTGTATTTAAGACTTATATAGGGTTTAGTTGTGCACCTCGCATTATGATTCCAATCGTTTGTACCGAGAAAGCACTTTACTTAGAACTTTTTTCGAATTTTCCTGATAAATCCAGAATGATCAACCGTAGGATGTTAAAGTTCAGTATTTTAACTCAATGTTGTATCAGAATGGTTATCTGCTATACGATAATTCCTGGAACTTATCTAATTGATAAATTGATATATCATTCTTCTATAGACGTTGAAAATATCCCAACTATTATCCTGTACCATTTTACGATACAATTTGATTGCTCTGGTACATTTCATACATTATTTGAGACTAAATAAATCATGGATCAATTATTTATAATTTATTATTATGCTGGGGTCACATTTACGTCTAATGTCATCAAATGAGGCGTCATTCAATAATAAACACATTGTCAATGACAATATGTCAATCGTCTCATAACGCCTTACTAAACGGCATTAGACATAAGTGTAGCCCCTGCATTAGAAATTGCCTGATCAAAATAGCGAACGAATTATACTGTTCAATGTCTGCGAACATAAGCGACATATCTGCATTCGCTCAAAAGTTATTGGAGTTTGAATATGTTTCAGATTTTTATGGTTTTTACAACAATAGAAAGGTGATAACATTTCAATTTGGAAGTAACAGAAAGATAGTTTCACAGGCGTTTATTATGGTGAATAATATATCTGATTACCACCTACTATGATTGTATAATATGAAAATATATTTTTATTGTTATTGTGAAATAACTCTGAGATCTCATATTCAATTTTCAAAATTTATTCATATTATTGTTTCTCAAATATGTGTCTTCTACATATCATATTCTTTCGGGAAAGTTTGCTATATTTTTGTTGGTGATAGGAGGTAACATTCAACCTTGAGTACTAACTGCTGATCATCATAGTGCATGATAACGTCACAGTGGTGCTTGGCCAATAACAGCGTTTCGATGATCACGTGATCTGGAAATTTTACGACTTTATATATTGTTTGTTGAGATGACGCAATAGGACACAAAAGCTTAATCTACATGTTAAGAATATTTTTCATAGGTTTCACGTAACATCAATTATCATATCATTCATTACATATTTTAGGAAGTTACACAACACGTTATTCAAACGTTCGACAACCATTGATTATCTCTGTTTGTGGTATTATTTAGGAGAGTGGAGTTCTACAGTGTTTTGATGTATCTTTATGAGTTAAGGGTGGGTTGAATCAGTGTGTTGGTATAAGTTGAATCAATGAGTTAAGTTACTAGGTGTGTGAGTTAAATGAGTATGTAGTAAGTAGGTTGAGACAACGTTTGAGAGTGACCGTGAATTGAATTGTTGCTGTTCACGTTAGTGTCCCAAATAATCCTTTGTGTTGTTGTATGATTGCTATCATTTATGTATGCCACAGTCACTCCAGAGAAGTCCTCTGTGTGAGTTTAAGACGGGAAGTGACAGTCAAGCAGTGGCCAACGAAGCACGACTGGCTAGCCTCGTGCCACCGGTGCCCTGCCTGCAAACTTTAGTGTCTTAATGTATCAGGAGATGCTCAACGTTGTTCCGCTAACATCTGCCACATGCGGGTGGAGTGATTGGTTTCAGCTTGACTTGCAATCCATACTCCCGAGAGCCCAGTGAGGTATGTGAGGTATGTGAGGTGTTGAGCATTGTTTCTAGATACTCTAACGGATGCCACTGTGGGTGGTTTCAGAGTATGCGAATGTTTTGACAAGTACTACCGTGTATAGTACTGGTGTGATTGTGAGCTGATGGTATCGAATATATAATCTGCGGTGAGTTGATGGTAGTGATTATATAACCTGCGTTGTGTTGATGTTATTGAGTATATAATCTGCGTTGTGTTGATGGTATTGAATATATAACCTGCGTTGAGTTGATGGTATTGAATATATAACCTGCGTTGTGTTGATGGTATTGAGTATATAATCTGCGTTGAATTGACGGTATTGAATATATAACCTGCGTTGTGTTGATGGTATTGAGTATATAACCTATGTGTGTGGATGTGATTCTCCCCACTAAGCAAGTAGTTTGCTTATGTTATATTCTATTTCAGATTACATGAGATCTACACTCGGAGACCGACGGCCTCTGTGCCTCAATTAGATGAATATTGGCTTATTGTAATGTTTAAATGGAATTCAATACAATTGTTATATTGAATTATTCTGTGTTCAATTTATCCTTAATATTTCAGAAGTGGGATCTGGACAGTTCACATCAGGATCACGGCTACTTTAATTGTATTGATAATCCATGCAAACGCTTCACTATGTTACAGACAAACAGTCCCTACTCTCAATAACTTATTACAGCTGAAAGTTTCTCACTCATGGATAGGAGTAAAGAAAATAGCCTGCGATGCTTGATTCGTATGACCTCACGAGAGAAAAGCTTTAGATGGATACAATAAGAAGCCAGAATTACTTTAGTTGTCCCTGAAAACAGTAAGAGACAATCTGCCATCAAATAGCTCCAAGAATTCTCAACATAAGATGAAATGCTCTCATGTAGCGTTGAGTAGACTTGGAGATGGACCAGTATCTGTGCACTGCTCCACTTGTGGACAGCACAGGCAAAAACGTTCCTAATATTTGAGACATCGAGATTGTGCACATTATTCAGGATGGACTAAATATAACAGAAATAGACATTAGTCTGCACATCAAGAGCAAACTCAGCCAACGTTCTGGCAACAACAATTTCAACCAGAGAGGAGTGTTTTCACAACCATGACAGAAATAAGCGACGATGATAAATATTTATTTGACGAGAAGTAAACGGTAGAAGTTTAAAAGCCTATCGATACGGGATCTATTTGTGTAACGATGAGAAAGGCAACCGCAACATAATTGAAATAATTGATGAATAGTTATAAAATTTGAGAATACTTCAAAATGGATCTGTTGAAACTCTAGGAGAAATTGAGGAACTCATGTTGGAAAATGATAAAGTGAAATTGGAAGTATTCTCTCACATTGTACCTGATACCGTACAGTCAATATCTATCATTGTAGGGTAGCTATTTACAGAGTTGCCAGAAATTGTGGTCTCCAGGGATTCAAAGAGTTTTTGGTTTTTTAAGAAAACTGAATCGCCATTCAGTGAAATCGTATCGACATCGTGCAGTAAAACTAATTTCTAGGTTGAAAGCGCTACAGTTGATCCCTTGGGATATGTAGGTCATATTACCTGTCGTATAGAAAAGAAAGGAGGAGTCTTTGTCGATTTGAGTTCACGAGCACTAGAAGGACGTAAAAATGTAATTCCGCGAAAGATTGTAGATGAGGATGATCGTATGAAATGTATTACTCGTCGCGAATCTCTCTGACTCGGATCTGATGATGCGAAAGGATGAAATCTTAGCTCGAGGACTAGAATGTATGACTGATGGTAATGAACCTAAGTCAAGGAATAAAGGTCAAGAAATAAGTGGAGATGAATTACCAATTAAGAAAGATATAACGAAAAATCAGTTAGAACTACTTTTAACTTTGTTGAAGACTCATCGACACTGCTCTACCAAGACCGTAAAGGATATTCGACAAACAGATGCAACACAAGTGGAAATCGTTCCGACAGATTAGATACCTATTACCTATAGACTGTGTGAATGATTCATTGTAAAGAGAAAGCAAAAACCAGGGATAGTACAAGAACTTTGGAGGTTGGTATCATTCACGAATCAAAGGTCCCTTTTTTTTGGCACGAATATTTCTTGCGAAGAAGGAAAACGGAGAAGCATGAATGTGCATAGATAAGAGATGGCTCATTCAAGTTATAGGAAAAGATTGTCACCCTGTACCAAAGATTGATGACCAACTGGATAGATTACAAGGATCAAATTATTTTACCTCATTAGACATGACATCATCTAGATGTCCATAGCGAAAAGTTCCAAGTATAGACTGCGTTTGTGACACCTGATGGCCAGTATGAGTTTGATCGTTAACCATCATAGATTAGCCAACTAGGAGTGTATACCAGGTGGGACAGTTTTTAGGACTCACTAGTTATTCTCGCTAATTCATGAAGAATTATGCAAGAATTGTACAACCAATAACGAGTCTGACAAAAAGACCGCTTCTGAGATTGTACAACCCTGATAGTGATATAGAACTTCATACAGATGCAAGCAAGATTGGTTTAAGTGAAATTCTTCTTCAAAAGGATCAGTCTGACAAACTACATCTGTTAGCTTGTTTCAATCGTCAGACATCTCCAATCAAAATGAGATATCATTCTTACAAGTAGGAAACGTTAGCAGTAGTGAGGACATTGATAAAGTTGAATTGGTAACGGACTGTAATGGGTTGAGAACAGCGAGCACAAAGAAAGACTTAGTACTCAGAATCGAGAGATGGTAGCTTGATCTTCAGAAATATAAATTTGATATAGAATATCGCCCAGGATCACGAATAGCTCACGTGGATGCTCTGAGTAGGAATCCAGCAACTTTTGAAGAACCTCTCAATGAAACTAATATTTTGCACATTGAACCAGATGTTTGTATCCTTGCAGATCAATGACACAAGAAAAGCTCAAACTGATTAAAGATATTTCAAGTGAACCACTAAAAACTGATTATGAAAGTAGAATATATAAATACTATCACCTTAGAGATGAAATTAGAGATTACTACTACTGGGATATAGTGGGTTATATCCAAAGGTCAGCGAATGCAAATAGTACGCGCCGGCCATGACGACTTCAGATATTTTGGGATTGATGAAACATGGAATAATCATAAAGAGTTTTGTGAAGAAATACATTGATTGTTGTTTGAATTGTATGCATCATAAACAGCCAAGGGGGGAAACACCAAGCATTACTTAATCCCATGGAGAAAGTACCTGTACCACTTCATACAATAAGCATCGATCACATCGGACACTTTGTTCAAAGCTCAGCAGAAAATATTTACGTGATAGTCGTCGTTGATGGATTTACAAAATGAAAGAGCAGTAAAAAATACAGAAACGGATCACGGTATCAGATTTTTGAGATCACTTACTCCAAACTTTTGAAGGGACACCGACCTGATTGATATCTAATTAAGAAACAGTTTCAATCTCTTGATAGTTTGCGTCATATTGTGAAAATGAAGAAGTGAAACACATCAGCAACGCAAGAGAGTAAACGCTACCGTTCTAACTTTGCTAGCAACTACTGCCGAAAATGTTGTAATTTGAGATAGGAAAATATTCAGTTCGCTACAGATAGCACTGTAAATTCGATAACAGAAAAAAAACTTCGAGCGGATTACTTTCGACTACCATCCACGTACACCATCCGACGCAGTTGTATGCGTGCTTACAAGTACAACAGAAACGACCAACAATGAGTGAAATAAATGCAACAAGAAGTAGCTACGAACATGATCGAGGACCAACTACAACAAAATAAAAGCTATGATAAGAGTCGGAAAATTGAGAACAAGTTTGCTGTACGCTCCAAAGACGACACATTTTTGTATCTTTGACAATGGAGGACAACGGCTGACATCGTGAGTAATTAACTCTCATGTAAATATTCGGAATGTAAATCTAGTTGGCGAATCCGTAATAAGCCAGACGGTTGAATGAAAGTAAATAAAATTTTTGAAAAAGTCTTGTACAGCACCGGGATTTGAGCCCTAGATCTCAAGCTTGCCGGGCTTGCGTGATAACCGCTACACCACGCTGAGACAACTGAGTGAGTCCCGAAAGCTTGAGATTTCGGGCTCGAATCCCGGCGCTGCACAAGACTTTTTCAAAAAAAATTTCACATTGATATATATATATATATATATATCAATGTGAAAGCGCACTTTACTTGTCAGATTCTTAGAATCTCTTGGGTAAATCTAGAACGAATGATGAGATTTTGTGTTTGATTATATATATCTAATGATATATATAATCCAACACAAAATCACATCGCGTTATATATATAGATATATATATATATATATATATATATATATATATATATATATATATATATATATATATATATATATATATATATATATATATATATATATATATATATATATATATATATATATATATATTCAAACACAAAATCACATCGTATTATACATATATATCCAATGATGTACAAGAAAGTCACGTGATGTTCACGTCAGATTTTTTACTTACTTATACAAAGTAACAAGTAGGTAAGTATTGTGAAACCGACAAAATTCACTCATCGAGATTGGGACAGAAATAACCGTTTTGAACATTCCTGAATCCACTTTGAATATTTCGGTACACATGTTCGTGCGTGTGTGCGTAACTCGCACATCTTAAAATTGGTTGTACGTATAATGTTGAAGTTTTGTATTTGAGACTGATATAGGGACTAGTTGTGCACCTCACATTATGGTTTCAATCGTCTGTACCGGAAGTGCACTTTGCTTGAAACTTTTTTTGAATTTTTCTGATAAATCCAGAATGATCAACCGTAGGATGTCGAAATTTAGTATTTGAACTTGATGTTGTATCATAATGGTCATCTGCTATTTTAATATCAATCGGCCAAGCCAGGAGTGCACTTTACTTGAGACTTTTTTTGAATTTCCTGCATAAATCTAGAATGAGCAGTAATAATATATTGAAACTTCGTATCAAGCACTTCTATAACATCTTGTTACACATCTTGCATTATGATTGCGATTGGCTCAGCCAGAAGTGCACTTTACTCGGGACTTTTTCTCAATTTTCTGCATAAATCCAGAATGATCAGCCGTAGGATACTGAAATTTAGCATTTGGCATTGCTGTAACATCTCAATGGTCAATTCCTATTTTTGTAACAATCGGCTGAGCCTGAAGTGCACTTTATAAGAAAGACTTTTTGAATCTCCCGCATGAACCCAAAACGATTGAACGTAAATTGTAAGAATTTAGTATTTAGGACGATAATACCTTCTAGATGCTCATATCCTATTCTTATTGAGATCCATTATGCCGGAAGTGCACTTTATTTTAGTGTTGCCACGAGACTCGAGACCAGTTTCGGTCTCGTCTCGTCCCGCCTCAAAAAGTCGAGACGAGACCATAGTATGGGTCTCGAGTCAAAAGTCGAGACCGATACGAGACCAGAGTCGAGTCTCTGCGAGAGTCTCGCGAGACTCTCGACGAGACTTGTATCACAATTACTTAAAATTCATTTTTATTTCTTCTGAAAGCAATTTTATACCGCTCTTTCAGAATATTCACTTCATATTTAGCCCACATGACAATTATTTTTTTGTCGATTGTTTTCTTAAAGTGTCATTTGGTTTTATCATGCTTGGTATCTAATTACCTGAAGCTTCTGCAAGAATAATTCTAGTAGAAGTGTGAAAAAGGATATTGAAACGATCGGCAATTTTCATTTAAATGGTGTCTAGTTTAGTATCAATCTCAAGCATTTGGAGGGATAGGCTCAGCAGGAATATAAAAAAGATGATAAGTGAAATCTACGTTATAAAATTATACTTCCGGTGATCAAATGTCAAAACTGTATGTTCCAAATTAAAGACCCTGAAAATTTAGAAAAGAACTCTTGATTTTGACAATAACAGCTGTCACTTTGACAATGACAGCTGTCATTTTGAAATATGCAATTGATTGATGCGACACTCTAAATCTATGAAACAGCGATGAAATCGGCCATGAAACTTTTGGTTGGGGAAGTACTGTGTGGCCGCAGCAGATTTTATATCATAAGATTGTACAACAGGACGAACCCCAATACTAGCACAACACTTTCAATTCCACAAAAAATTATCGACGTAATGGAAGAAAATATTATCATACTATAACTGATTTTGACTGGAAATACGTTACATTAATCAACTCCTATAAGATCCCTGGTTATATTCCTGTGTCTCACCTAATTTCATACAAAATTGAATCAGATTAGGCTGGACTGGGTCATAGGAAAAGAAAATCAATACTATTCTTCCATAAATTTCAGTAATTTGAACCATAAAGCCCGTTAGTCACAGTCAATAACATAACCTCATTTGAAAATTTGGTTTTTCTTCATCTGCTTCCGAATTTGATGGTCCACACGTCGCAAATAATGCGTTAATTAGCATGTAGGCATCTTAGATCTACCATCAATTCGAATGAACGCTTTCGTAGCCTGAATTTAGTTTATATGAATTTATCTTGAAAGTCGTAGAAGTAATATCGTGTGGTGAACTAGCATTATGAAATTCGGAGAATCTGTTCTATAACTCAGCGATTCTTGACTGGAAATATGTAGCCTCAACCTTGTCATAATGTTTTAGTTTACACATTTGTTGCATAAAATTATTAACTCTTTATTATCTCGAATCCCCGTTCCATTCTAATTCTTAAAGACAGATCGCAGTCTCCATATGTCAATGTTGATATGTCATAGTTTCATTTATAGGAACTTGAATATTGTATGTTGGTGCAAACAATATGATCGATAACTTTATGCTGTCATTTGGTTTGAAATCAGGTTTAATTTATTTTTAATCATTCTCTTGATTCATTATTAATTAGAATGGTAAAATTTTATTCTATTGATGCTATTATGTAACATACGAATGTCAAATCTGTCATCGAGCTAAGGCAAATGACATGACCCTGTCTCTTACTTCTGGAAGACTGTCTTCAACGATGATGACATAAAATCACTTCTCTAATTGTCCGATAGGTGGTACATGTGTCGTATGTCTATAAAATGATGTCAAAAGACAATCTTCACAAATTAAAATTGAAACCCAGAGCAATTGTTAGTATTGCAAATTCGACGTAGGCTGTACGCTAAGATTTTCCAATACGCAAGCGCGCTGTACGTGATCACGTGATCATAGTTTCCAGAGCTGCTTAGCAATATAGAAATAATTGTGTGATGCAAGGAATTCAAAAGACTTGTAGAGTGGTGTTTTTGTGGTTCTTAACGATTGTAAAGTGAGCCCGAAGCTCACGTCTGGAGATTTATGACCAAGATATGAAACATAATTTTGCGCACCAAACACGCAAATACATTTTTTCGGTAGAATTCATAGCAAATAATAATCAGGTAGAACAAATTGAGTCCCACATTTAAGAATATGTAATTTTGAAAAATCATGGCGAGACTCTCGTCGAGACTCGAGACCGAGACGAGACCGACCTACTCGAGACCAAGGCGAGACCGAGACGAGACTGAGCTAGTCGAGACCACCACGAGACCGAGACGAGACTTTCTGAAGTCTCGTCTCGTCTCGTCTCGTGGCAACACTACTTTATTTGACAGTCTTTTGGTTATTTCTCGCATAAATTCGAAACGATCAGGTGTAGAATATTGAAATTTGGTATTTCAGTCTGCTGTAGCATCTGAATGATTGCCTACTATTTGCATAACAATAGACTGAACCGAAAGTGCACCTCAGTAGGAATTTATTTTCTAATTTTGCGCATTAAATCAGATCTGTTGGTAGTCGTAGAATTTTGGAAATCAGTATTTAGGAATGTTGTAGTATAAGAATAATGGCCTACTGTTTCCACAGCAACCGACTTGGCCTAAAATGCATTCCATTAGACAGATTTTTAGAATCTCTTGGGTGAATCCAAAACGATCAACAGTGGAACGATGAGATTTTGTGTTTGATTATATATATCCAATGATATATGCGAAATATATATATATATATATATATATATATATATATATATATATATATATATATATATATATATATATATATATATATATCCAATGATGTACGAATAAGTCACGTGATGCAAAACTAAAAAGTGTAAAATAAGTCTTTTAGTTTAAGATTTACTTGGAGTGGATTCAAGACTAATTTTCAATATAAGCACGTTTCCACTGCAATATAGCATATTTTCATGAAAAAATTGCGATAACTCGGCAATAAACTATCCGACGACTATGAGTTAATCATTCGATTAGAATTTTCCACAGCTCCATTCTAAAATAGTAAGAATGACAAAAAGTTAGTTTTGTATGTAATAAATAATCGATATGTAAGGAAAAGGCTATTTTAAAAGATTCTTCGCGTCTTCTGTGATAACTAATCACCTTGCCTGATTGTTACAAAGATCAAATAGAAGATTTCTTTCATATCTACAACCATTATTTGATTTTTTTCTACTAAACTGATTATCTCGACTTCCATATGCAAAGACATGGTTCATCACAAATTTCAGTGGCCTCTTCATCCTCCATGAAAATCAGCTCGATTACTGAACAAAACCTCATACTGCATTTACCCAAATGAATAACATCTAGTAAGTGACCACCTAATACTTAAAGCGATTGGTGGAGGGATGCATATAACTCAAGTGTTGAGAAGAATGTTCGTGTCTTTGCTAAGCGCAAATTACAGTTATCTGTTTTGGAAATGTTAAAAAATATGTTTAACTCGTTGCCTAGTACAAAAATTTTGTTAATTTCAGGGGTACGACTGTATTGCCATCTATCGAGCCAGAAACACAGCTTTCCTAGGTAAGATTTAACATTAAGAGATAGAGACCGCATTCGAGTTGAAATAGAATCAGACACAAAATAAGCTCTGATGGGTTCATGAAGGGATAGTCAGATTATGTGCCAGAGGTTCACCAAGTACAAGTTGCCGATTTTTTCTCGGAGAGTGTATCTTTTAACGTAGCTGAAACGAGTGTTGTCAAAGCTTAAGGGTGAGTCCTAATTATGGTTCTTTCTCTTGACAGTACATTGTCTATTCTTGTGTGCTAAATGTAATAAAAGACTGTTTCAATGATTTATCAATTTTAACACGTTAAACCAACAGCTGAAACATCTAAGTAAATATTCAGTGTTAACCTATAAAATTTTGTTGACACTGTATGTCACGTCAAAGACAATAATTATGATAATAATTATTCAATATTCATTCGATGAAATTTGGTTGATACCATTTTGTTGAGTAAATTACAATAGTCATGTTACAACAAACCAACCCAATATTCCAAATGCATACAGAATAATGAATAATGATGTATCTTAATGGATGCCAAGCTCGTTACCTGTCACTTCTTCCGAGAGTTTCATATAGTTAAACGTTTTTTGGAATTTCACAGTACTAAGAAAACGTGATAACTACGTGAGAGGTATTTTGTTTTAGTCTAGAACCCTGACTGGAACTCTCAAAGCTATTTTGAGGTTATCGAATTATTTCCGATGACAGCTGATCATGCATATCGATTTTTGTTAATAAAGAATCAAACATTTATATTCACATTGGAATGGTCTCCAGGTTCTTACAACTAGATGAGTATGAAGTCAAACACGACACGCGGTATCACGTCTCGGATTTGTTGTAACCTATTTTTCCGTATTTCCTTGGTTTAGACATCTATAAACAATTTATTTGGTTCACAAGGATTGCTGCTAGTACATCCAGGCACAATACAATATTATTTTGACGCCTTTTATTTAGAACTAAGGCTTCATTTTCCTGATTTTATTAAAAGTGATGCTACAGCTGAGCGTCAAAAGTGAAGAGTGACGTCGCAGCAGTATGGCAGTTTTTTGTGACCTTTTCGAACATCGTTTATTTTGAAAACGTGTATGCTAATCCAAACGATTCCCCTTACAAAAAAAAATTGTGTCAATAGTTTTTTGACGTGCTCAGAGCTCACTTAAGACATTTTTTGAGAATCGTGGAAGACACTATTTAGCGAAACTTGATAAACTGCTATTTCGTTTGGCATTTCTATTTCTTGGCTCTGTCGCGGAAACTGTTGAGAATAGCACTCTTGATTATTGAATTCATCATGAAGGTACCCAACTTTGCAATATGACCTTTCTTGAATGGAATATTAATTCAATATTGTCAGATGAGAGATTACATACACTAAAATGACGTACAACGTGCTAACTTAAATAAATAAAATTTGACCGATAAGGCAGATATTAGAGTCTTTGGATCATCCTGAGTATAGCCTTATTACTGAAACAATTGCTATTTAGATCATTAAGCTATACTTTGAGCTATTCCAAGACTTTAAAATTAAGTGGGACATATCGTATTTGTAATAGTAATAATTTTTCATTCTTTCCTTAACATGGAATTTATTCACAAAAAAATGTTGAAGGAATCATCCTATTTGTGAACAATAACCGTTGCTGTTATATAAGTATGAATATAGTTGCGTGCAAATGGCCAATAGCTCAACTCTTTAAATCATATTTTGAGCAGCTTGCCATGTCATATCTGTAGAAAGAGGTCTTCAAAGCTAATTCACAATGAGGTCTCACTGCCGACGTCTTTATCAATGTCAATGCATTGAGAGAAGTCAAATTCTTTGTTTGATAGCATTGTCAGTTTATCTGTGAACTCTTCCAATTGTTTAAGAACTTTTTAGGCAACTTTTATCTTCGCATCTTGATGTGATAGTTCTTTATTGGTTGACTTCTTTAACTGCTAGTTCTTCACTTGTTGCTGTTTTGCAAATTGGTGTTGTACGTGTACGCGCATTCTTGATCATGTCACTTGACCTTGGGTGTCCAGCTGTTGTAATCTCAAAGTTTTCATATTATTTCATGACCAAAAAAAACCTACAACATCTTTTTGTTTTTCTAATTTTTATCATTATTCATACCATAAGGATATCGACCTTAAGAACTACATATGTACAGTTTATCCCAAAACTTGATTCTTCTTGAGTACAATCATAAAAAAATATTTTTGTTGTCAATAGTTTTTGGTATGACGGCCCGTAGCTCCGTGGAAAAGTTGAATTCTTCTAAAACTTAGGCAGTGCTATGATTGTTGCTTTTTTCCAAGCTACTGATTGAGCTGCATTATCGCGATAATAATGTTTGTTATTGCTACAATGCATTTCAAGGGCAATGCGCGTTGCGCATGAGATGCCATCTGGATCAAGAGCTGTCTTTATTCTTGTTTTTTCCAAAATTTCACTTATTTCCCAAGAAGTGATGAATTTTATTGAATTGCTATCAGTTTTGAATAGCTCGCGCTGTACTTTTCGATGCGTGCTCTCAATGATCTCCAGGTCTACATTTTCGTGTTATGGAGAGCATTGCTCTTCAAGGCTGTCTGCAATCACCTTTGCTTTTTCTGTCGCAGAATGAGCCAGTCCACGTGAATAGTTCAAGGTGATGCTTCTTAAGTGCGCAAGCCTTTGAAGATCTCCCACAGCTATGCATCATCATCCGCTGCAGCCTGCAGAGCAGACTTTTATTCTTATTTTTACTTACATACGAATTGCGTCACGTATTTTGGTCCTGAGCCTTTTGTACTTGCATTTATCTTCTGAATCGATGCTTCTATACTAAGTTTGCCTCACTGTTCGTCTATTTGCTACCAACTTCAGTATATCCAGTGGTAACACAGGAGATTCAAAATTTTGCGGTCGCACTTCGTTTTTTGCCTGTCAACTTATCAACTGCGTCATTCATTTCTTGGATATTGGAAATTGCTGGCACTCCATTGAAACTTTGTCTCAAAAGCTCTGACAAGCATCACCGGTCTGTGCTCTTTCGCTGTTATCTTGCGAGTCATCGTCAGCTGAAGTGACATTCAGGACGATAGGGTTGTGATCTGCAGATAATTAATTTACTGTTTGAATTGTCAAACGAACATTAATGTTCACAACTACAGCAATATCGAGAACGATAGAAGCTCGATTCTCGATACCACTGTAGTGTGTAGGTTCGTCTGGGCCTAGATCAACAGCAAAGTGGGACAAAGTTCTGCCGCAGTTGCTGTGGATTCTACTGTTTCCGGCAGGATGTTCAGCATTTGGATCGCCAGCTATGATGAGTGTGCTATTGTCCTGGTTCACCACTGCCAGAAGATCGGAAGCAAAGTCTTGCATTCGGCGGGTTGTAAAGAGCAACTATATGCACCAGTCCCAATTATTCGACTTGCAAGCCAACAGAATAGGTTTTCAAAAATCACAACGTGGTCAAGGGACCTATTGACAAGGACTGCTGTCCCACCGCGTCTACCATCGCGATCTTTACTGTGCATAATACAGTTTCTCAATGCGAGACTAGGCTTTGTGCTGCTCAAATCAGAACTACATCAGCGCGAGCTCTAAAAATGAGTTCTTTCAACTCATCAGTTTTGTTAGTTATGGAATCTGAATTCCAAGCTATATTTCTTGAATTATTGGCAGCTTCAACTCAATTTACCATTATAAATAAGTGTGAAGATGAGTGTGGGTAAAGTCTGCAGTGCTATTTTCAGTAGCTCAATGTCTGGATTTGCGATGGAAAGTCCATTGATTGCCGATAGGCTGAACTGGCAGATTGATTCGAAGTAGATATTCCTTAATAAGTTGAAAATGAAGTTCATGCAATCGTTTATTGTGCTTGTTGACTATTTTCCATCAGGTTTCGGAGCAGCTGCAGCTGACTCAGGTTTCTTGACAGAACGCTTCCGCTTGTTTGTTGCTAGAGCGACTCTTTCAACAGCTGCCTTGTATCTAGAGGTGCGTTCTCACGAGTCAAGTTCAGTTGACTGATTTTAGTTGATCAACACAAGTTAAATGAAAACTGTAGTGAGAACCTCTGTTTCAATACAGTTGATTATCCTTCTGTCGTTCAAGTATTGAGTCATCACGAATTGCTTTCAGGTTGAAACTTATCTTGAAACGTGTGAACTAGCAGTCAACTCTTGACGACTGTTTAGTTCGATTGAAAATGACGCAGGTGCTTGTTTGATTCCAAAAATAATATTTCAAATTGAGAAATAAATTAAGAGATCTGAAAGTGTTATGATGAATTTTTTGTAATTATATCATAAGAATGAATGTTTTGGAATTATTGAACGGATAAATAATGACGGTAGAGATGCTCAAGATAATACTTTAAATTCTATTGTTGGGAAAATGTATTTTTTTTTCTATACAATAAATTTTTTCGTGTAGTTGTAGTTGCAGAAAATTGAAACTGTTGATTTGTTTATGTTGAAATATGTGAACAAAATATGAGTCAAGTCGTATGCAGCTTTTATTGATAGACTAAAATCGTTCAAGAATAATTGGCCCGTGAGAACGCACCTCAAATGTTTGATACAGGTTGAGTGTGACAGTTTCACTGCTAGTGGTTTGAGCCTGCTGAATTTACTCCATAGAGACTACCAGGATAGTACTGTCTTAGTGTATTACGGATGCCGCAGAGTACTGTGACTACGGTTGTCCTGGGTGGCAATCCTCTTCTCAAGGGCAGGTTTGTAGCTTGAGCAGCTTTTGTAGTTAGCTATGTGCTCGCTGCCATAATTGGTACATTTTGGTCTCATCTCTATTTCATCTTTCATAGGGCATTCTCTCAAGGGTGTGTATCAGCGCAGCAAACACAGCACCAGATTATATTGCAACCGGCTGGAGAGTACCTAAAACGTTAATAGCGATGGCATTGGCCAGGAGCCTCAGATCTGCTCTTGGCTTCAAATTCCATTTTCAGATACCAAAGATCTATAAACTTATAGACTGTTTTTTTTCAGACCTTTCAATGTTGACCGCAACCAAGTTTTGGAATTTTCCAATTCTGTAGTAATTCAGGATTGGATAGTTCAGCACTTTGAGTTCAAAACTAATTTCATTGCATGAGATGGAGGACGAGAATCCACAAATGACCACTTGTAAGGCAGAAGATGTGGAGTTCGATGTTTGTTTTCTTAGATGAAAATTGCAACTTCCTGTAGTCGTCAAGGCTAGTGAGTTGTAGTTTTCAATTCTATATTTTGAGTTTCTGTGGCTTTTATAGACTGGGAGCTAGTGACAGGTGGGGTTCTCCGATTTTATACCGCTTGCCTTTTTGAGGGTTGATAATTTACCTCTAAATAAGAAAGATAAAAATGTTATTAAGCGATGCACGCTTTCCGGTCATAGTTCAAATTCCAATTAAAGGTCTGAAAAAAAAGTGGTTTTTTCCGTGATATCATATTGCATGCCTTTGTTATGTAGAATAATTGAAATCAATCTGAAGCCAAATACTGAAAGGCAAGCGATTCGCAACAGCCCAAGTGGCTCAAAGGGTTGCATGAACTTGTGAAAAAAAATATGAAAAATGCCGTGTTCCCAAATTGCATGCCAATGAAAAGAATTGAAGTTTTGGTCATAAAACTCTTGTAAAAAAATTGGCAAGCATTCCTCGTTGGCGCAAGGGTTTGAAATTTGGGGGTAATCTTGCATAAATTTTGCATCAATTTGCCGTGATTTCAAACTACCTCAAATGGAGCAAAATCTTTATTTTGAAGTGAAATAATTATAAATTTAGAATGGCATGCATGTTGCTTAAGCCCTTCATATTTTAAATAATAATGAAAGTTGCATAAAAAACATGCAAAATTTCTCCGACTTTATTCTGCCTGCCATTCTATATAACATCAATAAATGCTGTTTTAAATACATATGGGCAATGGCAAGCATGTTGCTTAAGCCCTTCATATTTTAAATAATAATAAAAGTTGCATAAAAAATTGGCAAAATTTCTCTGACTTTATTCTGCCTGCCATTTTGTATTACATCAATAAATGCTGTTTCAAATTCATTTGGGAAATGGCAAGCATGTTTCTCAAGCCCTTCATATTTTAAATAATAATGGAAGTTGCATAAAAAACACGCAAAATTTCTCCGATTTCATTCTGCCTGCCATTCTATATTACATTAATAAATGCTGTTTTGAATTCATTCGGAAAATGGCATGCATGTAACTCTGTCCGATCATTGAAAAACTTTGGAAAAAGTGGCAATAAAAAGTAAGAATATTTCCGTTATTTTATTTTGTATTTCAATAAAAAAATACTGATGCTTCAAGTTGAAATAAAAAAATTTAATGCATATGACATAAGACAAACGTTTACAAATGAAAAAAAAAAAATCAAGAAAATATGCCCTAGAATCAACTTAGTTTGTGATTATAGGCATGGCAGGAAGTAAATCTTTCATAATAATGCAGATCATATATTCAAAGTAGTACAATTAGGTTCATAAACAATACTTTTTCACCAGTAAGTTTTCCGTTTGGCATAAATAAGTGAAGAATAGTATGAAAATGAATAGAGTTAAAGAGCATGATTTTTTTCCATTGGGGAAAAGTTGAAACATTTTAAGTTACTAATTGTAGGAAGAGTTAAGTTTCAATTTATGATTTATATATTTTTTATAAAAAAGATACCTGAAAATGACTTCAAAAGTCGAAATGATCATCGTAAATTAATAAAGAAAATCATAAATTGAAACTTAACTCTTCCTACAATTATTAAAGAGCATGATATTGTAAAAAGGGTCGACAATGAGGAATAAAGATTGATCGGACGATGATGACAGCGACACTTATTCTCAAATAGGTGGTGAAACTATTGAAGAGGAATCTGAAATTGACAATAATTATGATGAAGAAATGGAAATTTGAGCAATTATTGCTAATTTCAGATTCCTTTCCATTCCTATTATTTATATTATGAAACATCCCATTAGCTATCTGAGTATGATTTTTCTATGATAATAAATTTTTTCTCCTGCTAATAAGCTTTTCTATTTTTTCATAATGATAATAATATTTTTGCCTGATAATGAAGATATACCTACTCTTAAGTTCCAGATGAAGGCAATTTAACTTTCAAAAATATATTTTGCTACAATATTCCATCCACATAACTTATTCACATCCCGGGGGAAAAGTAAGAAGAGAAAATATATATATTACTTGACTGTAGGATAGATGTTGGAAAAAATTTTTTCTTTGGAATCAGTCATAAAATTTATTATATTATAGGTCAAACCACTCTACCAAGCCGAAATTGGTGGAGTGGTTTGACCTATAATATAATAAATTTTATGACTGATTCCAAAGAAAAAAAATTTTCCAACACGAAAAGTAAGAACATAATTATTATTTTTTTCGTTGTTAATATGTGTGCATATTATTTTATTGATAGCAAGATTCAAAACCTTAATGTTTCACAAATTCAGAAGTTGAGATGTCAACTATACATACGTGTTTCGTCCTTATTAGGACTCTTTGATATAGTATTATTCTAGTGCCTTATTGGTTGCAATTTAATGTTATACCCAGTTAGAGCTAATACCGATATTAATAGGGAAATTTGAGCTTTCCAGTGATTTCAATTGAATATTTTTGGAATTGTTGCTATGAAAATATTATGGATAAATTAAATTGTAGCTCTCTGCAGTATTTTGGAAGAGACTCACCTAGGCCATTATTGTTTAAAATAAGTCAAAAAATTTAAATAAATAAATTCGCCGAATAATCCCTGTTAATTTTACTGAATTAATTTACGAGCACTTTTTCCCAATCCTTTTTCCAAAATTTATCAATGATGAGCCTGAGCAACATGCTTGCCATTCTTTGTGTCGTCTAAAAAAAATAATTTTGAACGAAATACACAATGGCATGCAGAATAAAATGACGGAAATTTTACCTCTTTTTTTTGCAACTTCCTCAATGCATGCCTCCATTTTGGGACATCCTGGGGTGCATGCCAATTTTCTCAATAACAATTCATCGAGCAAATTACCTATAGTTGAAATGGCATGCAATTTGAAATCACGGCAAATTGGTGCAAAATTTATGCAAGATTACCCCCAAATTTCAAACCCTTGCGCCAACGAGAAATGCTTGCCAATTTTTTTACAAGGGTTTTATGACTGAAACTTCAATTTTTCTCATTGGCATGCAATTTGGAAACACGGCATTTCTCATATTTTTCTCACAAGTTCACGCAACCCTTTGAGCCACTTGGGCTGTTGCGAATCGCTTGCCTTTCAATACTTGATTTTAGATTAATTCCAATTATTCAACATTACAAAGGCATGCAATTTGATATCACGGAAAAAACCACTTTTTTTTCAGACCTTAAATTGGAATTTGAACTATGACCGGAAAGCGTGCATCGCTTAGTAACATTTTTATCTTTCTTATTTAGAGGTAAATTATCAACCCTCAAAAAGGCAAGCGGTATAAAATCGGAGAACCCCACCTGTCACCAGCTCCCAGTCTATTATGAGAGAAGTTCATTTTTAAACGTTTTTATCCAAAATTAGCTGTGACTTTCTTGCTTCAGCTTGCTTCTTAGACTAGCAAACAGTATTACAACCGTTCTCGCTATCAGAGCAGTTCATAGCGGCAGCAGTTGAGCATGATGAAGCTTTAAGCGAAATTGCATGATTTCCAGGAAAAGTATTATTGTCGTTACTGTTTACTCCATTCAACAGCTGAGCCTGAACTCTCTCAAGGAATTTTATTCTATGAGCGTGCAGGTCTCGATATTTGATGATGTTCCACTCTGTTTGTAGACCTTGTAAAACAACGGTGATCTTAGCGGTTAGTTCGATGAGATCAAACTGACTTGGTCTCATGGTTGCGGGTAAACGAATTATTCTCTTGACAAAGGGCTATGTCGCCTGAAAACTACAGTGAAAGACCAATTTAATTCAGCCTTTCAGCAATTCTGACACTAGTAGCCCCAGGTTGGAGAAAATTACGCTCGACGCATGCGGAGTCACGACGCAGTTGACGCGATACGCACGTTTTGAATTACTGGACTGTCTGTTTCCAATTATAGTAATCATATATTTGGGCCTGACGCTAAAGCAAACGTTATATTTCTGTTTTGAGGGCTTGATGGTGACTTCCGGCGATTGCGCTATTCCTGAAACCAGCTTTTGCCAAGTATTGAGTGAAATTGTCACAAAATTTAATGCGGAGGTGCTGTCAAGTCTAGTCAAGTGAATAAATAGAAATATAACAGCTGATAGAGGTTTTTGCCTCCAGGAGAACAAGTGAACAGCTCATTCGATTCTCTTATTTCAACTTATTATTTGATACTCCAAGGGTGCGTACGCGTTTGCAGACGAAACATAACTGAATCCAAGAAGTTAAACTTTTTGTCTGTGAATAATTATTCAGCAAACCTTGATTGTGATTGATGTAGTATATGTACAATATTGACTGAAGTCTTGTCCAAAAGTTACAGTTTTTATCGATAATTCATTATTGACAACTATTTATAAGAAGATTGTGAAGGATAGCTTTTAGATACTAATGAAATATCAGTACATGATATTGATTGATGAACACATTCATTTCTAAATGCAAGTGATAAGAGAAAATGCTATGAGTCAACCACAATAGAGTTTTATTGAGAATTCCTATTAGTATCTTGGAAACACATATTAGCGTGTTTTCATGCAGCCACAGGGAAACTTAATAAAAGTTGAAAGCTGATTCCGGAGTTACGCAGGCAAGATGGATTTTGATTGCGTGTTACCAAACGGTCTTTTGTTATCTACTGTGCCTGGAACAGACTGACACGTGAACCGCATAGGAAACGTGCAATCGGAAGAGAATGCAACAACTCTAAAAGAACTTTATTAGCCTTATCAAGTGTATGTGAATGCAGCCTAATGCTTTATAGTACACAACTTCGTATAGATTAGTTACTTAGTTATACAATATTTGTAATAACCTAATTGAGTTTATTCGCCACATTTTTCTGTCATTCTAATTTTTTTTTAATGAATGTTTTTCATAGGCACAAATTCTCCTGCAGAAAGTCATTTGAAAATATTTTCAATACAATAAGATAGATATTGCTTGAAATTGTTTGGTTTACATTTTGATTCATACATTAAAACACTCTTTATGAAGAATTCATCATTTTCTATAACGGCAAGTACGTCTCTGCTTGATCATATGTATATTTTTTCTAGTTTAGGCATCAATATACATTTTTGATCGGCTTCCAATTTCTAAAATGTGTTCCTATCTTCCGCTGAAATTAAACAAGCACTTGATGCAGCTAAATTATTGTGCGCGTTTTTAGTACTTCACGAAGAAGATCCCATCTCATGAGAAGTTGAAGATATCAGTTATGAGTAAATTCAAGTCATATATTTGGTCAGCAATAGACGTCAGGCCAAAATAATGAACTATACAGAATAACGGAGATTTTGGAAATTGATATTATCTATACCTGGTTATACGTATTGAAAAAGTGGATTTGTGTTACACTCCCTTTTTTCCAAATCTCCATATAACGCAAACTCTTTTTAACGAAAGAAACGATTGGCTCCTTGAACCACGTTATATAAAGTTTATACTGTATATCCAATCCAATTCAATAGATTTCTCCTTATGCCATACACTCCTAATTCACCTAATATAATATCATAGTTATAATAATCAAATGCTGTACTTAAATCCAGGGAGATAGTAAATATAATCATACTGATTTCCCTATGAAATTTATTATTGCCTCTTTATCCATATGTTATACTTGATAGCTTCATGCTAACTAGAATAAATTATAATAAATATTATCGATTGTCTATATTGATTTTGTGCATTTTTGTTGTTGACATTAAAGTGCAAAATAGTTATTCCTCATCACCTCTCCTCCCTCACTCGCCAAGTCTGAGTTTTTGTGATTCTTGTTTTCCAAATTGAAATCAGTGCTGCAACTTCGTTTATCCGGCCTTCGATCAATCGAGTCTCCTCGTTATCCGAAGCAGCTCAAGCTTGAGAAGCTGTCCAGAGACTTAGGCTGGCGGGATTATAAATATATCAGAGACCAATCAGAGCAGAATGCAGGGGACCTCTTATCGATGGCAAAAAAGCTTAAAAACGAATGAGCAGGTTGGAACGACTTTCTATTACAAATTTACTTATTCCACGTCAGTAACAAGTTACACATTATGTAGTAACAATGTTTTGTACCCTAAATAATAATCTATGTTCATTAGGCAACCACTTTTATATACTTTTGTAATTGAATTTATTTTATTACATGAAGAATTAACAAAATTTTCGAACTTTTTATGTCTTTCGTGTAAGCCAAGTTCTCGCTTCAGTTTTTCAGTTCAACACTATCCAGGCATTAATTTCATGTTGACAAAAGTGTGCAATTGCAGATTATGCCAAAGAATAAAAGCTGTTTCCATGTCAAAACTAAGCATATACAAACCCGACACTTGTATATTTAAACTGAAATTTCCATGACAGCATGAATATTGAAAATTATTCAACCTTCCACAGGAATATAACCACCTTTCTTTTTATAAATGCAGTGCCTATCGGTGACAGACAATTGGATACGGTGTTATGCTTCAAGTAATTCATTTTAAGCTATGAGACTGGACTATATTGTAATACTCCATTGATGTTACTATAAAAATATGAATAATTATTTCATTAGAGTCCAACCAAATTTAATCCTATTCGTGATAAGTTAGTTGCATGTCTCAGTTCAGCCATTCCTCAATGCCAAATTTATATATTTCTGTAACCATATAATGAATAATTCCGACATTAATTGAGACCCAAATGGAAAATGCAAAAATTAAGAAAGTGTGAAATAAAGTAATATATATTAAGATTTAAAAATGAAAAACATTCAATTTGAAACTGTTCAATTCAATACTTTAGGATTATATCATGCAACTACTATATCTGGATCCTGGGGCTCATTACTTCAAAATGTTTGAATGGAAATTCTCATAGTCGATCTGTGAACTCGAAATAAATATTTTCTTCTGTATCGAATGAGGTCTCATCTAACATTCGGAATGCTCATAGAACTCATCATCCCACAATAAATTGAGGTTTAATGCCGCAGAAAAGATTATATTCGCAATTAAAAGGGCTGTTAGCTGATGGAAAAATTAGTAAGCAACGCAAGCAAGGCTCAATCCCATTCTTCTTTCTTCGTGTAAATCATTTTAATTTGGACCTGCATATTCATAAATATTAATAAAATTTGAGACTCTATCGTAATTTCTTGTCATTGTTATCTTATTACTAACTAGAAAAATTCAATCTGTCAAACCTAGCCTGATATCTACTACTACTCTAAATCGCGAATATGACATATTCGTCTTTATTTGGGTGAGAGCTCTTCGAATCGGTCCACATTACAACATTTCAAATCCGTACAAAGCCCCGCTCAATTTCTTCGTACAATTTCTTAATCAATGTTTTGTAATCAATTTTTCTGTATTCTTCGATGAACTATCATTGGAAGCACGAAATCCTGTATGCTAAGAAACTCTGTTTTTTATTGCATTTAATGTAAAACATGAATTAAGTGGAGGGAATTGCTCACGTGGTTCTCAACAGCTGCTGTTGCCACTTTGATTATAAAAAATTCAAAAAACATTCTCAGAGCATTTATCGGCAATATTAGATAATTTCTGTACGAACTGATATCTATAGAAATCATATTAAGATCACAGTAGTTACTTGCTTCACAAGTACAAGGAATGCTAGATTTTGGGATGAGTGAGAAAGTCTGCGGAGCAAAGCAGAGTACAGCGATCTTACGAATCCCAAAATCGTATTTTTTGTACGTATCATACCTAATATTCTTTCTTCAATCGTTAAAAACTGTGGTAACATTTCCTGAATTAAATAATTATCATATGCTCATACTAGAGGGTTCAAGATGCTAATTTTACGCATGAACATGATTAAAATTGATTATATCAGAAATTTTTGAGAAAGCGGTATACGTCATTAAATAATTCCACTAGATTCATGATGTCACGTATTTCTTTGCTTACATTGTATGCCTAAATCAAAGACTACCAATAGAGAGAAGACTTGACAGTATAATGTTACCAAAATCTCCAAGCAGTGCCGTGCACGTACTAATTCTGAAGCGCTCAATTTGAATTTTACTTATTCATATAATATTCAAAAATATCGTGAAATTTAAAATCAACCAGAATCTCGTTCCAAATATATACATATATTTCTACATATGAATATTAGGGAAAATATGAAAAATATATACAAAAATATGACATACTATGAAAACATGTACAAATAGAAACAAAATATATGTGCAAATAACATTAGATATTTTTGAAACGTGTGTCTCACAATGTTTTATATTCGATCGTCCTAATTTTCGTAAAAAAGTCACAGATATTAGAAATTGAGCTGCCTTTGTTGAAGTTGACATAAATGTTCTTGTGAATTTGATTTAAAATATCAAGTTCAGAATGCAAAAAACTGTCACTTTTTATACGATCGTCAATGAAAACTAAATTGTTATACCACAGAAGAATATGAAACATACACAGAAAAGAGTTACAGAAAATATTAAAAAACAAATTGTCTACAATAATTGACAAAAAAGTCTTAACGTCATTATTTTTTACTGTATTTATTTTTCTTATCAATTTTGGAAAATGACTCGCAAATATTGAATGTATTGATCGCATGACTTCATTATGCATGGCTGCTCCATGCTGCTCACAAAAATTAAAATGTATACAGTGGATGTCTATTTGGCATATAGGATGTTAGGGGATGGAATGGAATTGAGAATCGAAGCAAAAATCTGTTCTTCACAATCATCGACTATTTGCGAAAATTCTGCGCTTGCATATCTGAGATAAAACTTCTCATTGGACCCATAGTCCCGTAAAACGGTTAAATAATGGATGTGAGTAACGTTTTCAGAACAAAAGAACTGAAAACATAAATCACATCCTTAATTTAGCAGTTTTTCAATTGAATATCCAGAGGTTGTCTCTGATGCTACAGCATCCATGCAAGTGTTCTATGGTAGAACACATGAGATAGGATGATTGGAAATTGGAGATGTAGGAAGAGATTCTGAATCAGACTGATTTTGTATAACATAAAATAGTAGAATTCGGTAATCCTCACAATTCAAACCGGTACTACAGCTAACATTATTATTTTAAAATAGCAGTCTTGTATGCATCAACGGACTGTGAAGTTGATGGTCAGGAGTTTCCTTCACTCAGGCCTTGGTGGAATATTTTCAACGTCTCCATGCTCCTCGGTGATATCAATTCAAGTTGGTTCGATTTCAGCTGGTTCGATTCTAGCTGGATTGATTTGAGCTGGTTTGATTCGTGAAGTATCGGGTACATCTATAATATACGTGCATTTTATCAAAACTTTTGTTATTTTCACTGTGATAGGAGAGGTCTTACCTTGAATACGTACAAGACGAGGTATCCGACCCACGTTGAGACGTTGTTCCAATTCATTTTTGAATTGACTATTATCAAAATGCAGCTCACAAACTCGATAGTCACGATCAAGCAGTTGCTAATAGCTCAACTCTCTCAGCTCATTCCGATTCATATTTGCTAACCATTTGTTCTCCAAATTATTTGCACGTGGAAAACAGAACAGGCCCACTCTCTCCTTCATAGGCAGAGAGTTGACCAGGCATTGTTCATGCACGCAGAACTAGAAATATTACACATAAAATAGTTTTTTTTTTATGACATTCGGTATATTTCATACAAAAATTTTTATGATAGCAAATTATTTTGTAAGGTTAGTAATAACAAATATATCGATATCATATCAAATATTGATAGTTATATACTTACAGGATTTTCTCTACTCGGCATCACTTATAAAATCAATAATGTCACTCTCACAATAATATTAAATGATGTAATACACAATATTTAATGATATTATGGAAGTAATACAAAATATCAAAAATAACAAAAGCCCAGGGATAAATGGAATTTCTATAGAAATGATCAAAAACGGTGGAGATAGATGTTGCGAACTATTGTATCAAATAATAAAGGAGGTATGGACCACGGAAAATATGCCTGATGAATGGAGGGAATCAGTGATCCACCCGATCTATAAGAGAGGAGATAAGACATGCTGCGAAAATTACCGAGGGGTAGCGCTGCTAGACGTGGTTTATAAAATACTAGCAGGATGTATTAAAAGAAGGATACAAAATGAAGCCGAACAGATTTTAGGTCAATACCAGGCAGGTTTTAGAACAAACAGATCGACAAATGATTCGATATTCACATTAAAGCAAATTCTTGCTAATAGTTATGAGCACAATATTCCTTTGTATATGCTATTCATAGATTTCCGACAGGCATACGATACAATAAAGAAGAAAAAATTATATGAAATCATGAGAGAATTAGGTATATCGGAAAAACTGATACGACTTACAAGCATGACACACAGTAATTCGGTGTGTAGAGTGCTAATAGAAGGGAAAATGTCGAATACTTTCAGAGTAAATCGTGGACTGAGACAGGGCGACCCATTATCTCCAGTGTTGTTCAATCTTACCTTGGAATGGATAATTAGAAAAAGTGGTATAAGTACGAATGGAACAATATTTCATCATAGATGTCAAACTCTGGCTTTTGCGGATGACATGGCACTTTTAACAAGAACAAAGAAAGAACTCGAGATAAGATTTAGAAGTCTGGAAGAAATAGCAAGCTCAGTAGGACTACAAATAAATGAAACCAAAACAAAATACATGGTATTACAAACACTCCAAAGTACAGAAGGAACAGGTCTCAGAATAATAAAGGACGATGGGAGGATATACCAATTTGAACAAGTGCAGAGTTTCGTGTATTTAGGGGTAGAAATCACTAATGATATCAGAGAAGACCTAGAAATAAAACGACGATTGGTACGGGGAAGCAGAAGTGCGGGAGCTCTAATAAAAACTCTAAAATCAAAAAAAGTGTTAATTTCAACGAAAGTGAAAATATACAAAACCATGATAAGACCATGTGTATTATACGGATGTGAGCTATGGGTTTTAAATAAAACTGATCAAGTTAAAGTTGAAATTTGGGAACGACAGATCTTGCGATTGATATTTGGAGGGAAAAAAGAAGGTGATATGTGGATAAGAAGAACTAATACGGAGCTAATGGAACTGTATGGGCATCCAGGAATATCCAATGTGATAAAAGCTCAAAGGTTGAGATGGCTGGGACATGTTATGAGAATGTCGGATGAAAGAATTACAAAAGTGGTGCTAGAGAAAGGTATTCAAAAGAAAAAAAGAAGGGGTCGTCCAAAAGAAAAATGGTTCAATGCGGTTAAGAAGGACATTGAAGAATTTAAAATAAAAAACTGGAGAACTCTAACGCAAGACAGGAATAAGTGGAGAAAGACTGTTAATGAAGCCATGGGTCTATAGGCCTGGAGCGCTGTTTAATATATATAATACACAATACATGACACAATACAATGGCGAACTATTTGGACAGTTTTTTTTTTGTACTTGTCTAAAAGAATCTATGCTTTTTGTAAAGTTGCCATGGCAATTTGTTGAAATACCAAAATGGACTACTTTTGCATGTAGTCTGGTGTTACAATATGGCGTCTCATCCGAGCGATAGAAGAGAAAAATCATTTTGATTCATGATAAAAGCCAAATTCATCATATTGAAATATAACACGAGAATAAATATGTTTTATTGGGTATATAAGTTTTGTATGAATTAATTAGGAACACAACGTTCCGACAGCAGAGTGCTGCTTTTTTCAAGTGAAAAGAAATAAAAAAATAAATAAACAAAATTTTCAAGATGACAAAAATCAAAATAGTAACTAGATTAGTTTAAAATATATCAACTCCTGGGATCGTAGAGCTCTGCCTGTAGTTGATGATTCAATATCCAAAGGTCTTCAGGAGATAATAATGAAGGTCTGAAAAGGGAAATTGTCAACTCCTTGTGGTTCTAGGTCAATCTGGCTCTACTCTTTTTGGTTTGGCGCATAACTAAACCATCCACAGATCTTTAGGACGTGGTGATGGAGAAACTCTTGCAAGTGGATTCGTAGATAAAATCACTTGAAATTATGAACAAATGATTGGTAGCCATGATCATCTCACGGTAAAATAATAGCCTAAGTGTATGATAACATTGGATACGAACGCGTGCGAATATCAAACGTCCGTGTACGTACGATATCGTATCTGATTTACTGATGATCACGTTATCTCCATCCGACTGGCAAGAATCGAACGAGCAGACTCGTGAAATGGATAAAAATTTGCTAAATTATTATTTATTAATGAAAGTGCTTCGGGAGAAAAGAAATATCAAATGATTGGATTATAGAATATAAATAGAGATAAGAATGGAGAGTATATAAGACTTGAAGAAACAATCATAGGAATTCCTTGAGTATTCATATATACTATACAAAATCAATACTGAGCTGGAGAAATACCTAACTTTCCAAAATGTATTGAACCTATGAAGCAACCAACTCTCAAACATAACACATAATTTTTCAACTAGATATAATCCTCTTGTGGTAATCTTCGGAGTTCAGATCACATAATAGTTTTTTCGGCATAATACAACAAATTAGTTCTTCAATATCCATTTTTTGATTTAAATTGCCTAGACAGGCTCGCACGACTACGTAAGAGAAATGAAACCAGTTTGTTCAGATCCGATAGTCGTGCGATAGCATAGGAGCGCGTCAATCAAAATCGTTTGCAGTGTAACCATACGTGTTCATTTCAAAAGATTTGTTTCTATCGTCGACGTCGCACACCACGCGCGTACTTCTAAAAGAATCGTACGCGCTTGCATTCAATGTAACCACACGTTAATTCTCCATGGTTGCAAGTAACAATGCAAAGTTAGCCCACGTGTGAATTTTGTGAAGAATTTCACACACCCTCTTATCTTTTTTCTCTGATAGTATTTCGTGTTCAAAAGGGGTTGAACGAGTGAAGGTCGGACCACATAATATCGCACCGTATCCGATCCGTGGGTCGGCCGAGTGCTAGCCATCACTTGGTCAGAAAATTGCACCATTTACATAAATACGATTGTTCAAATGATACCGTATCTAGCCCGAGCGCACTCGATTCATCGACACTCGGTCGAGTCCCATTCTGAATTTTTACTTTTTGACGGTTACGGTGCGGTGTCGGCAGACTATCTTTTGTTTTGTTTGACAATTAAGAGCATATGTGTTAAAATATGATAGTGGAAATGGGAAAGTTAGAGAGTCTCCGATCCTTTACGATCAAAAGAGTGACAAACATAGGAATTCAGAGTACAAGGATCAGAAGCATATATGTCAAAATACGATAGTAAATATAGAATTCATGAGCATTGTATCTGTGTGATACCATCCAAATATTGAAACAAACTGAAACATTAGACCGGTCAAGTTAGCCCTGAAAATACGAGTACCTTTGCATGAATTCCCAAGAAGCTAAAAATTGGCATGAACATTAGGGATTCCATTTGTGACGCTACTTATGGGGCGTCTTGCTGGAGCTGCTGTCGGTCGGTAATGCTCGGGCGCCGATACGGTGGAGCTTTTTGGCGATGTTGGTACTGGATAGCTAACGGGATGGGAAAGGCTTTGCCGATGAAAAAGCTGAAACGTATAGTGAGGACAAACAATATTTATTGAACACACAAAAAACAAATAGACAACGGTTTGGAACGAAACGAAGGAGGAAACATACACGGCAGCAAAACAAGGATAAAGCAAACACAGTACGGTCAAAACGGAATTCCGGTAACCCACGTTACGGGGGTCACTCAAAAAGGGGTTTCATGTAACCCACGTTACGGGGATCACTCAAAAAGGGTTTCTTGTAATCCACGTTACGGGGCATTCATAAAGGAGTTTCTTGTAACTCACGTTACGGGGGTCACTCAAAAAGGGGTTTCTTGTAGCCCACATTACGAGGGTCACTCGAACGGAGGTTGCGGGTCCCCCACGTTACGGGGGCAACTCAAACGGAAGGTTTCTGGCAACCCACGTCACGGGTGCCACTGAGACAAACGGGGTTCACTTACGGTACGTTTCGGACGTCGGTTGAACTTATAATTTCGCTGGATAATTCACTGGGCTCAAGTCTCTTGGGCTGTATTCATACCCCGATCTTAATGAATCCTTATTGAGCATGTTTACTTAGGTACTTTCTGTGGTGGAACTACAACGACTTGACATTGACATCGATTTGATTTTTACTGTCAATGTGCCACACAAATTGGACATGTTTCCAGTTAATATTTGTAATAGGGACATGATAGGGACTAGGTCAGGTTATCCTTCTATCAAAATAAGATCTATGATAAATATTAACTGGACACATAATCAATTTGCATGCCAAATTGACAGAAGAAATCAAGTCAATGTCAGTGTTCCACCACTGATTTGACTTGACCTTGTCAAAGTAAAAATTATCCGTTAAATAGAATAATTTTTTTTGTACAGTAATAGATCGTTTACAAATCATATTTGTAACATCCCCTCCCTTGAAAATATTTGTTTTCAATTTAAACAAAAATCAAAATTTCCTATTTACTCGCTAGATGGCGACTAATATAATGGCTCTTTATTGAAACATTCAGACTAACAACAAGCGTAGGTAAACAAAAGGATGAACAAAATTAGCTTCGACAGGCAGAACAAAACTTCTCAGAAGGAACAATTCTACATAAATTGCTAAACGGTAAGTAACATTTCATGTTAAACCATAGTACGGCCTTATCTAATGTTATTCTCATCTGGATTTGGCATTCCATATCACCATGTGGGATTTGCAATTTAACCTCAACTGACTAATGTTGAAATTCAAATAAAACCTCAACTGGGGTTTTATACGGAACGGAGAATTTCTACATGGCGGTGAGTTGATTATTATTCTAATACGGATGTGATATGGACTGTTTTTTTGCAGAAATGAACTTGGGTCGGTTCTTGATGTTGTGAATTTATTAGAGCAGCTTGAGGAAGTTAACAGAATGTACTTGTAAAGATCAAACAGATAAAACAGAATTACGGTAAGAAGTCTAGGTAAGTTGAACTGTAGTGATGACCAGTTAAATTGAGTAATGATATTTAAGTACAGTAATTAATATTTAAAAAATTGTGGATTATACTTCAGAACGAAGACTGCTTCGTCACACATTATGATGGAGTTGTAAAGGGTCTTCATTGATCCTATGTGTGCAAAAAATTTTATGCGAGGTCAAAGCTCAATGACATGGGGTTTTCAAATTTTTCAACGAAATTGTCAGTTTTATGATAGGAATAGCTCAGACAATAATTATAGATCCTCCAATTCTCAATAGAAATGGAGCTTACATTTTTTTCCCAAGATTTGCCATCTCTGGGAAAAAGCCATTCTAAGGTTATGTTGTCAATAATATGCATGACTACGCTGCTTATGTACATTATAGACGTATAATATAAGTGAAACTATTGGTTTGCGAGACTAGTACTTGTACAATAAATATTGAATTATGATTCTAAGAATACGAAATAAAGAGGAACCTAGTCTCTCATTTTATGTGACTGTGAGGCCCTGAGCAGCATCTGTCTTCTGTCTAATTGTGAACGTGGTAGTGTCTGTCTGTTACTTACTTTAAATTACTTGCAAAAATAAGTAACGTTACGTATCTTCTGCAAAACATGCACGTGATAAAAACGATGTTCAATTGGCTTGCCTTCATCCAGCCTTGGCTTCTGCTCATCAACATTTTTATCGAGTCTTAATGCGGCTTGGTAATCAACTAAACCCAGAAGAATGGAGTTGGAAGCTAATTGATGATGTATTGGAACCAATCCACACTCTACTCCCACTTGCATCAGAGAAGCTCCTTATTACTATTTTTTTTCAACTGCAAAAAGGGATGAAGTTTGAAATGCGGCTTCAAAAAAACAGGCTCACTTTGTTTTCCAGCATGCACCAGCTGTGGAGGCCAGTCGTGTTCAAATACTGAATCTCCAACAGAAGAACATCCTCACATCAACGACAAAACAACTAACATATCGCCGTTTGAACAATTTATGTCAACTCAGGAAGATGAAGAAAGAGAAGAAGCAGTTGAATAACAAGGCTTAATATTATATTAAACTTCAATATGAAAACCGTGGAATAGGACTACCGGACTACTACGACGAAAAATACGCGCCAAGTACACTACCTCATAGGTGGCGTGGGTACGTGTGCATATCATGCAGAATATAACTTTAGAATAGATTTTTCTCAGGAATGACAAATCTTGGGGATAAAAGTGTAAGCACCATTTTTGTAGAAAATAGAAAGATCTATAGCTTTTTTCGAAGCTATTGCTATCATAAAACTGACAATTTGGTTGCAAAACTCGAAAAACCTATTTTTACGAACTTTGACTTCGCATAAAATTTTTTGCTCACATGGGATCAATAGGGACTTTTTATTACTTCATCGTGATGGTCTCTCCAACGTTCATGCCAATTTTCAGCTTCTTGGAAATTCATGCAAGAACAAACTAACATTTCTAGGAAAATGGTATAAAACGGACGAACTAAGGACGAGCTACGGACAAGTGTGATTTCTAGATGAACGAGCCGTGGCACGGCTAAAATCCAGCCGACTGACGGATCGGATAAGGTGCGGTTCTGTGTTGTCCGACATTGAATCATTATGTATTCTGAGTTGAATTGTTTCAGAATTGTGGAGCTTTGTAACAGACAATTAACAATTGATGCAAGTGTAATTAGCATTCAATTAAAAAATCTCAGTTCAGGGCTGGTACCACATCGAGTCGACACTGACATATTACGATCTTGTCTTGATCTCTCAATCCTTGTCATCATTATCTAGATCCTACTTTTTCAGAAGGATAACCTGGTCTAGTCCTTGTCATGTCCCTATGATGAATATTAACTAAAACCTATTCAACTTGCATGGCAAATTGACAGTAGAAATCAAGTCAATGGCAAAGTCAAATCGTTGTAGTTCCAGCCCATATTTGACAACTTTGATCTTCACGAATTATAAACAAAGCAAATTGTATTATAGTTGTTCCAGTAAGACAACAATTCATATATAAATGTTTTTCATACATTTTCTCACATATCTGCTGTACGTTTCAATGATCAGGTTCATTTCACTCAAGAATCTAGACTATAATTGAGGACTATTCTTGATGTTATTTGTTGACAATTCTCATTCTCATACAATCCATCGTTATATCGATTCCCTTCGATTTTGAAGAAGTATTTCATAATTTCAAGCTTTTGGGTGTCTTATTTACAGCATATTTCTTTATTCTATTTCAAAATAATGTCAAATATTCATAGAATTCATCATCTAGGATAATGAAGTAGTACATATTAGTTCAGTAGAGAAGTATAGTATGTTCTAATCCAGCCTACATCCTCTAAAATTCACAGGTATTGTTTGAACGACGTCAGGAGGATGGACCAAAGTAATCAAAAATAGAATTCAACAACAAGATCTGCAGAATATTGATCGCACTCTCTTATGACCATATGTTTGTAGATAATTATGCACTCTATTAACAGACAAGTTCGTTATATCAAGCAGCATAGTTAACGGTTTTCCACACATAATTAGATTTTGCTCATTTAATTCGGTTATTATACTGCAAGCGTCCGTTGAGTGCAAATGAAAAAAATAAAATGTCTGTTTGTATGAAGTGCGGGGAAAAATTTGCGATTGGAGAGAGATTTGAAACGCTACTGGATGTTTTGCGGTGAATCCAATGAACAATACAAGTGTAAAATTTGTAGCTCGAAATTATCTTGTAGCGATAATTTTCCAAGGCATATCAACAAAACCATCTAGATGTTCATCTTTGCGATATTTACGGTCTACAGTTCAATAATGGTGAACAATTCATGGAGTATGAGCACGACGATGAAAAACAGTTCATAAAGAAAAGGAAAGGATCAAAAAGTGAGTTTACAATGGAGAAAGATACAAAATCAGATTATCGAAGTGTGAGAGATGTAATATAAGTTTTGCGTCTCTGAGGAAATATGTCGGTCACTTGAGATTTCGGAAACATATCAAATTATCGGTAAAGCCATTCAATCAAAATATAGTTGAAATTCCAAGAGTTTCAAACGTCGAATGATAAGTTATCGCATCAACAAGTCGGGTATTGATATCAAAGGATTATTGAATAACTTGAAGGACACTGTTCATGATTTAATCGGGGACATTAGGACATCTCACAGTACTAGAGGTCGATTTGATATTGAGCTATTCTGTCATTATATAAATGAAAAAAATCCAGGGGAATCGAAATCATTAAACACTCAATTTGAAGTTATAACACAATCAGGAAATAATTTTTCGGATACTCACGACAAAATGTGTGCAACAAGCAGAACTAAATGTGAAGAGTTCCAAGAACGTGATTCAGGCTAGACACTGGAACAAATTGCCCACTTGGAACTTAATATCAATCAATATGAACCCATACGCGGGTCATCATTTATAGATCTTCCAAAACAAATACAGCACGAACGTGCTTGTATTAATGTTGAAAATAATGACGTTCACTGCTAAAGCAGTGTTGAATTTGCTGAAAGACGATTAGGCGGGAAACTAATGTATGAATTCTTCGCTTTGCGCCCCAAAATGTATGTATTTCAATTCCATCGGATTTTTTTTCATTAATTCAATAACAGAATAGCTCAATATTGAATTTAACTCTAGAACTGCGAGATGCTATGATGTCCGCGATCAAATCATGAACAGTGTCCTCTAAGTTATTCAAGAATTTTTTGATATCAATACCCTAACCGTTGATGCGATAACTTGCGATTCGACGTTCGAAGATTGTAGAAATTTCAACTATATTTTGATTGGATGGCTTTACCGATAAATTGATATGTCTCCGAGATCTCAAGTGACCGCCATTTTTCCTCAGAGACGAAAAATTCATATTACATCTCTCACACTTCAATAATGAATTTGATTTTGGATCTTTCTCAATTGTAAACTTTCTTCTAGATCCTTCTCTCTTCTTTATCAACGGTTCTTCATCGTCGTGCTCATGCTCCATGGATTGTTCACCATTATTGAACTATAGACCGCAATTACCGCAAAGATTAACATCTGAATAGTTTTTGTTAATATGTCTTGAAAAATTATTGTTCACTGGATTTACCGCAAAACATCCAGTGGCGTTTCAAATTATCTTCAATCGCAAATATTATCCCACACTTAATACCAACAGACATTTTTATTTTTTTTTTGATCTGCACTCAACGAACGCTTGCAGTATAATAACCGAATGATATGAGCAAAATCTACTTATGTGTGAAAAACCGTTAACTTTGCTGCTTGATATAACGAACTTGTCTGCTAATAGAGTGCATAATTATCTACAAACATATGGTCATAAGAGGGTGCGATCAATATCTCGCAAATCTTGGAGTTGAGTTCTATTCTTGATAACTTTGATCCATCCTCCTGATGTCGTTCAAACTATACCTGTGAATTTGGGGGAATGTAGGCTGGGTTAGAACATACTATACTACCCTACTAACATGCTTGTGCTTGTCCTTAAACTATAGAATAACTGATCATAAAATACATATTTATTCGAGGGTAGAATTCTACTGTCACCGTTCTTCTTGTTGTCAATAATAGGTTTTTCCTCTTGTTTGCCTAGTCGATCGGTGAACTAGAAAATATAATTTTATCAGCATTATGTAAAGATATCTATTCGAGTTCATTGTCATGCCAAATTTCCGAACGTTAATATGAACGTGCGAGGGTAGTCACACCGACTAGTTGAAAATGAAACGATTAATTGAGGATTTATTCGGTGGCTCTGGCCAGGTTTGATGAAAATTAAACCATCAAGAAGAGGTCAATTCAATTTAATTCCAATACTTCGTCCAATATCTTGAGCTTCCTCATGGAGCTACAAAGATTATCACAAGGTATAATAATAATTTTTTTTAAATAAATAACACTAGTTTACAAAATTCAACTTTTTGTCTGTTGCTGTGAATTTTATGATTGATAATGTTCACATATGACTTGTTCTTGTCAAGGATGACCTAAAAATTTTTTGTATAGCTCTAGTTCCCTTGTTTTTGATTTTTATTATTCCTGCGTATTTATCCGTCGATAACGTGCTTATTCCACTGTGTTAAGATTGGTATCTGGAGTTTTTGTGACATGAGTAGTTCAAGGAGACGTTGCTTAAACAATTCAAATCATTTTTGCCACATATGCGGAGAATATGTGTTCAAGAATTGTAGAAAAATTCATCAGAGTTGGTTGAAAACATCTATTTTCTGCTTTTGAGGATGCTCTTGGATAAAAATTACAAATCTTGGGCTCCTGATTGTACTTGTAAATCGTGTGTTGAATATTAAAGATTATGAAAGAGTGGTAAAAGAAGTGCTTTCAAATTTGGAACACCAACCATTTGGCGAGAACTGTGAAATCATCCCGGTGACTGTTATTTTGTAGTGTGAACATAAACGGCATAAACGCTAAAAATTGAGCTGAATGGTATCCAAGTTACAAAATTATTCTACCACCATTGCATATAAAACTGCGTATCATTAATCAGTCTGTTAAATCACTAGATAGAGACTCCTTTTCTTACGTTTGCAAAAAAATTCCTCAGCTTACTATTGAAAAGTTTAGAGCAGGTATTCCTGATGGCCCCCAAATTAGACAACTTACGAAAGATACTTGATTCAAAAATTCTTTGACTGGGCTTGAATAAAGGGCTTTGACAGTTTTTGTCTCTGTGATGCAGAACTTTCTCGGAAATACGAAATCAGAAAATTATATTGAACTTGTTGAAGATCTATTTTCACAAATAAAAAATATGGGGTGCAATCTGAGCATAGAACTTCACTTTCTCCATAATCACTTGAACTGGTTTCCGGAAAATTTGGGAGATATGAGCGAGAAGCAAGGAAAGCGTGAGCATCAGGATTTACACGTGATGGAAGAACGTTATCAAGGTTTCCGGGATGATGTCTGACTATTGCTGGTCTCTGATACGCTATTATCCTAAGTCTACACATAAGAGAAAAGCTCTCAAGCAAAGTTTCTCAGAACACAATAGTTAATTTGATTTTTTAATGAATTTTTCTATTTGAATACATGTTTTTTTCTGTTTTAAACGTACATAGCCGAAACTCAAAAACTAGAGCTGATAAAAAAATTCTGCTTATATATTTAAAATAGGGATAACATATTTACTCAGCAACAGCTTAAATTTTTTCTGCAACAGATGTACTGTAAACTAGTATAATTTGAGTTACTTATAAAATTCTGTTTGACACTTGGGAGCTAGTTTGAAATACCAAAATGAAATATTTTCCAGTTTCATAGTAGTGACGTTTTATGAAACTGGAAAATATTTTCTTTTGGTACTCCAAACAAGCTTTTAACTGTCAAACAAAATTTTGTAGGTATCTCAAATTATTTTTTCAAAAAATTTATTATTATACCTTGTGATATTCTTTGTAGCCCCCTGAGGAAGCTCAAGACATTGAACGAAATATTGGAGTTGAATTTAATTGACCTCTTCCAGATGCCTCAATTTTTATCAAACCTGGCCAAAGCTACCGTATAAATCCTTAATTTTATTATTTTATGTTAATAGAAACAATATATCATCAAATTAGTCGACAGAACAGTTGAATTGATGCGAACGCAAAGCGAACTGCAAAAAGCAGTGAAATCGATTCAGTTCACCGACTTGACCGTGTTTATAACTGTGATGTACTAGTGTGCTCTGCTGCTATCTGAGCGTTGAGCGACTTATTTCCATCTGCTATTTGAAATAGCAGCTACTTTTCTAGCTCGTGGCAATGACCAAGAACACTACTAGTCTGCTACGAATTATGTATATAGCAGTTAAAAACTTCGTGAGTGCTTCTTGGTGCTTTCAAATTTTCCACTCAAAATGTCATGGTGACGTCATGAATAACGTCCAATCACTTTCCTGCCAACTTTACGAAAGCTGATACTTTTCAACAGAATTTGGTAAATTTGGTGTCATTGGTTAGTGCTTCGTTAGTGCTTCTCAGTGCTTTCAAATTTTCTACTCCACGTGCCATAGGGACGTCACGAATAACTTTCCTGTCAACTCTACGCTAGCTGACACTATTATTTAAGAATTATTCACCAGCAAAGCATACTATATTGTAGGTAAGAATTTCATTAGTATTTCTTAGTGCCTTTCAAGAAATTTCAGCCTATTACTCAGTGATACAATAAATAACGGTTTCTTCCTGGTGCATTACGGTACGTGATGTAGCAAACTGCTATTTAGCAACCTATCACTAATCTGTGCTGAATAACCTGCTGGTCACGTGCCTAAGGGCTTCACGCTTTGGGATCTCCAAAAATTTTCCATATTCTCACCACCTCACAAGTCTTAGTAGATACTATGACTAGGGATCCCAGAGTGTCTCAATCCGGTATCGTAGATTAGAAACTACTGTTCTTCTCACTATAACTTGATAGTAGAATCCTTGTTTCTATATAGACCCATGAGAACATATTATTTATTTATACAGTTATACATATTCCTTACTTATCATTTTCATCCTGTATATGAACTTGTTGAACATGCTATATTTTGGTGTTTGAATGGACGACAAAATTACTCTGGGTACATAACTTAGACTATTCAATTTATTCATAGGATTGTTGGAGGAATATAATGTAAATTATGAGTGCAAAATATGATTGCAACTCTGCGGAGGGATGCCCGACAATATGATATAATAAATAGGAGTTTCAACATGATATTCTCGATTCAATTGAAAAAAGACACTTTATTGAGTATCGCAGTATTAACAAGATATTTATAACATTTCATGGGATTTATGTGCTGCTATAGAGCTGGATATGTAAATATGTACAAAAAATCTGAATTAAATTAATGATTGAAATAGTTATTTATGTATTACGGCATTGGTGTTGATTTTCTCATCACGAATGTGGAATTTAGTTGCCGAAGCCGTTAGGACGAGGTAAATAAAGCAAATTAGTAGTAGAAAAGAAACTTCACTGCCAAGGTACATATTGAACTTCATTTGAAATTGTAAATAATCATGAAAAAAATAACAAACCTTGCTGTACTTGAATTTTCATTGACAATTATTGACAGTTGTCAGTGGTATCAACACCAGCAAATGTATCTTTACTTACTTTTACTAAGTACAAGGTATTATGAAACCGACAAAACTCACCTATCGAGATTTTGATGGAAATATCCGTTTTGAGCATCCCTGAATCTAATTTGACTATATTTGGCTTGATGTCGGTACGTATGTTCGTGCATGCGTGCGTAACTCGCAAATCTTAAAACTGGTTGAACGTATAATGTTGAAATTTTGTATTTAAGACTGGTATAGGGTCTAGTTGTGCACCTCGCATTATGGTTTCAATCGTCTGTACCGGAAGTGCACTTTACTTGCAACTTTTCCTCCAATTTTGATAAATCCAGAATGATCAACCCTAGGATGTTGAAATTCAGTATTTGAACTTGATTGTGTTTGTACAATTTACTTGAAACTTTTTTTGAATAAATCTAGAATGATCAGCCATAGCATTTCTGAATTCAGTGTTTAAACTTGTAGTAGCATCAAAATAGTTATCTACAAATTTTGTATCAATCGGCTAAGTCGGAAGTGCGATTTATGAGTATAACACACATTTAGAATTCGCCGTATAAAAATTAGTTTAAATGAAGTGATAAGATAGGCAATGATAATCTGTTGTCAATTCTCTCAATTTGTTTGACATTTTATATGTCAAAATATCTTTCCCCGATTTTCATTTCGTAAGCATGACAAAAGCGACAAAATTGGATCAGAAAATGCTTTTTCATACAAATTTGAAATAAATTTTCATTATGTTGGTCACACGGTCCTGAGGCACTAAATACATGAGTATTATCATCCGCCATTATGTGTCCTTAGAAAGCGATTCAGCATATGTGAACAGTGCAGGAAACGCGATGATTGAGTCGAAATGATTTCAATCTTTAGGTAGAAAACGTGATAAAATAATATTGGAGTCTATCAAACAATTTATTTTTGGCATGATGTATTATTTGTAATCAAATTACATGCTTCAATTTAGAATTTTCAGTTTTCAAATATTGAATCAAATTACTCGGTTTCCAATCATATATAATAAGAGTGATATTAAATACTCAGAATATCATTATGGGATCTCAATTAATACTCTGTAATACAATTTTTGAAAACAATCTGACAAAATTGCATTTCGGGATCTCTAAATATGTAAAACTCTATTATTTATCTTCAAACTTTGTAATCTTTAACTTTCCTAGAAAAACTTTCATGCATATTTATTGGAAGATACATTATTTTACTGCTCTCACCCAAGGGATAAAAAACATGGAAGTCTACTATTCGCAATTTTTTATTACACATGTCTTGATAAAAAATTGTGAGTTCATAATATTATACTTATCAAATAAATAATTAATTATAAATTATTCATACTCAAAATATATTTATATCTGTATATATGTAAATATATAATATATATTTTATTTAATAGGTACCTAATGTATAACACATAAATATATTGATCAATTATTGCTTGAAATTGAGGTTAGATTCTATGGTCGTGTCCAAAAATTTAGATAAAAATATATATTAAAATGAACTGAGATCACTTCAATCAGAATTTCAATCTGATCATTACTTTGGATGGAAATTTTGACTTAAAATACATACTTTTATATGAAACACTTATAATTCGCCTGTAAATCTCACAGCCACAATTGCCGCTAATAATAATAATACATCATTCGGCACATAAATGTGTCACTCCGATACTATTTTCTTTGATTTGTCAAGTTATCATATCATTTTGTCCTCGTCAAACAACGCATTTCCTGTAATGTTCACATTGGTTCACATATGCTTTCTTTTATTGACAGGGCACAGAATGGCGGATGATAATACCTATGTTTTTAGTACTCTAACGGTCCAGCATTAAATTTAGCATTATAGAACTCCAAATATACCTGCTTATCAAACCTCTTGAAGGTATGGAAAACAAAATGAGGCACTGAAACTTACGACTATCTGACGGTCTAAAAGTACAAGGAAATATTGTGAAACCGACAAAACTCACAAATCGCGATTTTGATGGATATATACGTTTTGAGCATCCCTCAATCCATTTTCACTATTTTTTGCTTGATGTCTGTACGTTTGTACGTTTGTATGTGTGTAACTCGCAGATCTCAGAATTCGTCAAACGAATAATGCTGAAATTTTGTATAAAAGAATCGTATAGGACTTAGGATTTTGATATGCACCTCGCAGTATGGTTGCAATCGTCTATACTGGAAGTGCACTTTATCTGATACTTTTCTTGAATTTTCCGCATAAGTTTGAAAACCTGTCGCTTGAACGGCAATATATAAGACAAAGGCTGGGCCTCTGTCTCTCAGATTAGTGGTGTTATCAAAGCCAACTGATGAGTTCATCTTTATTTTTTTATTCGAAATAAGTGTACATCAACTACTATGATTATTAGTACTCAGTACAATGTTATTTACAATATCATCGGATATGGGTAATTTCACATGTCATTTATTTTTCAGCCCTTAGATGTATTTGAATACGTTTATTGTTCAACATAATTCAACTGTGCATTCCAGTGTCTTAATATCTGTTCTCAGGGCTTCTTTCAGGATTAGGATGATGTTATGTTGTATTCGTTGCTGGATATATTCCTATTGAGATTTGAATATTGCATGTGTTACATATTTATGGCTGAGTTTTCTGCATTATATGTTTGTGTGTTCGATTTGAATGTCTTATTCATACTTTTGTGATTTTTGTTTGGTCTGCTCTGTGTTCTAGTTTACTCCATTTCTCTGTGGTTGGCTTCATGGTCCTTAACTTGTGGCCTGTCGTGTTTGTATATATATCGTCTAATTGTTTTCTTGCTTCGGTTTTTTCCAATTTTTATTATATCTTGCACTAAGACAGAAATATGTGATATTTGTTCCTGTGTCGCTTCTTTTACAGCTTTATCTACTTTTTCAATCACCGATATTTTTGTGTGGGCTGGTGTCCACATTATTGTTATTTGGTTGTCCTTACTGATATCGTGTATTAGATTTTGAATTTTCTTTATTGTCGTTGGTTTGCCGTGTGGATTTTAAATTTTTTGTAGAACGCTCAGTGCATCAGTAAGTAGTAAATATTCTTCTTGCTGTTTTCCGCTGTTTTTTGTTTTTTAGTGCATTTTGGATGCAGTGTTTCGTTCGATAGGTGGATTTTTATTGTCTCTGTGTCTTTGATTATGGCACCTCCAGTTCCTGATGGCGATTCAGATCCATCAGTTCATATTTTATGTGCGCTGAGATATTGATTAGTGATTTCGCTGTATTTGTGTCCTAGTATTATGGGTAGTGTGTTGGCTTTACTGAATTCGGTCAGTGTCAGTATTAGGTTTGGTGTGATTTTCTCCATGGTGGGATGATATCTTCATAGTTTTTTCCCAGGCTAAGATCGGGGAGATTGATTTAAAGGGATATCATGATTCTGCTTATTTTTTTGTTGTAGGATAGTAAGGATGTGTGAGTTTGACTCTTTTTGAATATGTGCTTGAAGACCGAATTTCTGAGGTTCTTTGTTAGTTTCAAAATGTAGGACAGGGAGCACTGGTTTCTACAATTTCCTTAAGGCAGAATATTGGATTCGCAGAGCATGCTTTTTGCTGGGCTGATTCTATAAGCATCTATGCTAGACGGATGCTTGTATTTTGAATTGGTTCAAGTGTTTTTAGGTTGTTGTTGCTTGCTGTTTGGCAGATAATAGGACCGTAATCTATTTTGGATTGTATAATTGATGAGTAGATTTGTAGCAGGATGTCTTTATGTGCACCCCATTTGTTGTGGCAGACGCAATCAATGATGTCTAGTTCTTTGTAGCTTTCCTGTTTCAAGTATTGCAGATATTTTTTCCATGTGAGTCGAGTATTTAGTATTTTTTCCAAGTAGTTTATGTTGGTAGCATATTCAATTCTTCTGTCATTGGGCTTGATGTAAGGTTTGGATATGGATCTTGTCATTTTGGTGAAAACCATCATTCCAGTTCTTTCCTCTGAAAATTGAAAAGCTGTATTTTTGACCTACTGTTCTAGTTGGTGTGTAGTGCGTCATTGATCTTGTTTTAATGTTTTCGTATCTTTGTTATTTGAATATATTGCAAGATCATCGTCGAATAGTGAACAATTCACGTAATTCGGTATATATGTAATGAATTTGTTAATTTGCTATAAGGAAAAGTGCAGTTTCTTCTTGTGGGGTCCCATTTTTTTGGCACTTTTGTTCTGATCAGACTCCGTTATATAGTACTCGAAATTTACGTTCTTTCATGAAGTTGTCTGCGTAGTGCAGAGCATTGTCGGTAATTTAGTATTCCTCCAAGGTTTTTAGTATACAGTATCTCCATACAGATGAAAATCTTTTGTATTTTTTGACAGATATTTCATCATTTCGTACGTGATTTTGTCTGGTCCAGGGCATATGGTATGTTCCATTTCCTGAATTGTTGAGTCCAGTTCTTTCTTAGTTATAGAATTATTGATTTGACAGTTATTGTAGTTTGATTTGAATTCTTTTCTCTCAGCTACTTGTTTATGCGTCAGAAATTCGTCGGTGTATTGTGAGTTGCTTGAGTTTGCGTAGAATTGTTCTGCAAATGAGTCTGCGATTTCCATTGAAGCTGTTATAGTTCTGTTGTCTTGTATCATAGACCATTCGATAGTCATAGATTCCAGTGCCCCGTTTTGTTATTTCTGTCTCTAAGAGTTTCTGATAAGTATGTATATATGAAGTATATTGATGCCAAAATTAAAACTGGACCGTGTGGTCAGCATAATGCAAATCAATCTTCAATTTCTATGAAAAAACATGTTTTGATCCAATTCTGGCGCATCTGCCATGCTTACGGAATGAAATTTGGGAAAGAGAGCTCCAGCGGAAAACAATAGGCAGAAGTGTTCCACTTGTCCAAGGATACCCAGAAGAGATGAAAAAATAAGTAGTGTTATCATTTTGAGATATTCAGTTATTTATTTATTGTCATTCAAAAAATAAATAGTTTGCTCAGTCTATTCCGTTCATAAATCAATTAAAACTGGATATATGCATTCTATGATTATTAAAACCATATCTAATATCTTTTGATGGAACAAAAGTAACGAGTGATGAACAAGCAACTCACCTCCAAACGTTGGATAGACCGCGCTCTGCTCAGTGGTCTTCTTGATCGCATGTTGAGGACGAACTTGATTGCTAACAGCTTGTCAACTCAAGCTGTACAGCAATCTATTGCGTCGATTCACAGGATTTGCCTGCAAGCTAACAGAGGTGTTATTGCTTGGTCAACACCCAAGCAGAGCAGAAATAACTTGCCTTGACATATCACACCACAGTAACAATCCGTCAAACAGCAGCGTAGCACAGGCCGCATCCGTTGTCAAATATTCATCCGTTCTCAAATATTCATCAATAGTAGAATGAAAATAATATGTAATCACGACAGTTATAATCTCAATTAAGAATGTCTTCAGATCGACATGCTTCCAGTGCGATTCCATTTACCAGCTATTGAAATCAGATCAACAGTTACCTAATTTTATCACATGAATCATACTATATCATCTATGTACAGTCATTACAGCGTAGGACAAAATTATCCCTCTATATTTAGGTGAAGAGTTCGTGCTTCATCACAGTAGACCAACATACGCTCTAAAATTAATTGCGATTTCACACTCCTATGCTTTGGTATAACTAGTGAAATAACAATCAACTAATCAGTTTGTGTAACTAACACACTCAGAACACGTTTCTATTATCTATATTTATCACTGGTGGAAAGCTCAAAATATTGAGATCGAATCAAGTTCAATACCTATAATAATATTGGTAATGTCTAGTTTCGTAACTGAGATTCAGACTCTCTGAATTTGTCTAGCTGTGGTAATGACCGATATTATAAAAGACCCAGTAAATTTACTTCTAAAGTCAGTTTAGGCTTCCTTATAACAGCAGAATCTTTGCTGTCAAATAATCGACTGTCATCTAACAGAGTGAATTCTATTCACTCTGGAAGTAAAATACCCTGCCCTTAATAGAACCGGGCATTGAGAGAATTTATCTACTCCTGAATTTTTATAAGTATAATATATATGAATATATTAAATCAGTCAAACTTAGGCCCAATTGCACAGTCTTTGGTTCAACTTAAGCTTAGCTTAATTACCTTGATAACAATTGTTCCAACAATCGTTTCCTAGGTATATAAGTTACGCTTAGGATAAACTGGAGACTGTGCAACCAGGCCTTGATAAAAATGCAAGGGCATTAATGAAAAATTTCAAGCTATATCCCTTATTATTGAACCCCTTAATAGACAAACGACGTGATAAATAATCAAGAGCTTTTCTAATAGATTCATGAAAGAGCAACTTTGGATGTATCACATTATAGAATTATTGAATTATTAACAATCGACTTTATTCAATCATTGAATATTATTCACGAAATATTTTCAATATCAACTGTTGAGTTCTATGGATAGATAGGTAATTATTTTAAATATAAATAGTCACTTGTGCAATATAAGTTTTGTTTTTTAAAGTTCATTAAAACGTTCTAAAAAATTTCTTTCAAAATGAAATTTTCTTACATCTCAACTTTTATTTGAATTCCTGTTCCAACAAAAATTTCACGCGTCCTTTCACTCAAGTCTGGCATTATCACATGTGTTGCTAGTTTGTGATTTCCCGAATTTTGAGGAATCTCAACTTGATTTGGGATTTTGTGGGAATGGGCTCTATCGCACTTTTATTCTATTTATTGATAGCTGATAAGGTAAAGTGGGATGGGTGCAGACTGGTTTTTGTGAAGTTAGAATTAAACCAGTGTATTTTAAGTTCTATATGTGAATTCTCAACGCTGCGCTGTCGATATCAAACGCTTTGCACAGCTATTTCTATTTGATTAATTATAACTATGACCCTAATTTTGCTTAAGAATTTTCATTTTGATAGAAAATTGTTGCAATGAGGCAATTGTTTAGCTCTATTGTTATTCATTTTCAAACAAAATAGTCTATTTGCTGAGTAATAGGAGAGGGTAGAGAAAAATAGAACAATGTTTGAAATATAAACATAACATTCAATTATTGAAAAATAGACCATCGTATATCAAATTGACAGGAGGATCAGAGACATTTGTTCTCAAGAACCTTTTTTGTGATGGTCTGCACTTGCCCCATCTAATAAAATTCACGGGGCAATATCAGACTAGTGTTTTTCTCAATAAATTGAGACAAAAAACTAAAAAAACTATTTTATCAATGTAAACTCACATCTATATTATTTATACCCACCCAAAAAAAATCATAGGATATAGATTCACTTGAGAACTATTGCATGTTTATAGTGACATCAATGTTGCATATGTTCTTCACACGGGATTGTTCAGCATTGACTGATATAAGTGGAGAAGACAAATTCATTCTTGCGCGAAATCTACGTCGAATAGCTCATATTAACTTAAAGTACATTACCAAACAATGGTTGAAGAGATTTCACTCATATTATAATGAAAATAGCCCGTTTATGCACTTGCCCCGTTTACGAACTTACCCCACTGCACCTTGCATCGATAGTCTGATGGTTAATGATTGAAGCATCACAGACTATGCTGGATTTTGATCGACGTGGCCTTATTGGAGATGACGATGCAATAAAGTAGTTATAAAAAGCGGCGCAGAGCAATATATAACATTCCAAAATTTAAAAATCATCATCTGCTTTTTTTTTGAGTTACCATTTTCAGAAAAAGAAGTCGATGATCTTGAAAACAGATAACCGCAACCACCCACATACAGATATCTTTAATAGCTAATAGAGAAGGAGTTAGAAGATGAGAGAGTAATATGAGATCTAATGCATCAAAGAAAACGTATACCACAAAGACATGGCAGAAAAATCAATAATTAAGTGAATACAAACTAGTAGATATTATGGTTCTTTTATTGGCCATTCTTTTTTACTTCTCCGATATAGTAGAGATTGGAGTAGTATTTCAATTGTAATTTTTTGTTATGTCAAGATTCTGACATATATTCACGATTTTGAACGCCACTAAACCAAAAACCTTATTGATTCCATAGAAATGGATAAGATTGAATCAAATAAGTTTGAATAAACTTTTTCGAAATGAGAAAAAATTGATTAGAGCACCAAACCTTCGCCTTCATAACCAAAATAATCGTAAGATTCTCTGATATTCCATTTTTATTTTTATTTTAACTTTTTTTGCCAGACTGACCAAACAATGCAATATTTTTGTCAGCCATTGTCATACATAGTCATTAATTAATCTTTTCTATCACGTCATATCCTTGCCCGACATGTAGTAGTTACAGAACTCACAAAGTTCTTGCAAGCAATTTAATGATGTATATAACTTGAACAATCGATGTCTTGATTTAGTTTTGTCCAACAATACAGTGAAGGTTGGCAAATATGATTATCCTCTTGTCAGGGTTAATTCACATCATGCCCCAATAATAATGGATGTGGAGTGTGAGTTTCACTCAAATCTTGAATTCAATGCTAAGGAATTGTATTTGTCCAGAAAAGCTGATTTCAATAGCATTGATGAACATTTTTTCAATATTGAATGAAAACAAATATTCATGTTTTTGAATTCAGAGGACTCTGTGAGTAGATTTTATGATATACTTTATTCTACTTTTTAACAAGAAACTCAGGAGTAGGACATATCCCTCTTGGTATACATCTGAACTAATTCGTTTGTTACAAGAAAAACATAAGCTCCATGTCAGATTTGAACGTTTCAATAATCCTTTGGACTATACTGAATTTTTATCGTCAAGAAAAAGAGTCAAAGATTTGACTCAAAGTTGTTATTCGAAATATGTCCTAGTGTCGAAAGTGATATTCCAAACAATATCAAAGGATTTTGAACTCATGTTCCGATACCTAAATTATGCATTTTTGAGAAAATATTCGAAAAAATCATTTACAAAACATTATTTGCAAGTTTCAAGAATATAATTAATATCAAACAGCACGGCTTCTATCAGGTAGGTCTGTGGAATCCAATCTTATGGAGTTCACTGATTTTATTCTCCAGTCAGTGGATGATAAAACTTGATGCATTGTACACAGATTTTAGTAAGGCATTTGATAGGATTAATCCATCGATTTCAATCGCTGAACTGGAGATGTATGGTACACATGGTCAACTTCCAATTTTTTAAAGTCATATCTTACTGAAAGGCAACAATGTGTTACTATAAAAGGTTTCACTTTCGAATTCTTTCCCATTACTTCTGGTGTACCGCAGGGATCTCATCCATTACCTCTCCTGTTCATAATATTTGTTAATGACATTAAAACTTATTTTACTTAATCAAATTTTCTTATGTTTGCTGATGATCTTAGAGTATTTGAAGTTATCTCCTTTATGTCTGATGTTTGAGGGTAGCACCATTGGTTGTGTCTCCTACATTAGAGATCTTGGTGTCATTCTAGATCATAAGCTTATTTTTGACTTGCATATTGACAGTATTGTTAAAAAAGCTTACAAAATGCTTGGCTTCATTCTGCGAATTTCAAAAACTATAACACTCTTATTTCCCTTTACTATACACTAGTTCGATCTCCACTGGAATCCTGTGCAGTATGCTGGTCACCCCACTATCATATATCTAATAGAATCGAGAGTATTCAAACAAAATTTATCTCTATTCTGAACTGACGATTCCCAAAAAATTCAGTGTCTTTGATTTTATTACAAAAAAGACGTCAACTCTTGGATTTTTCTTTCTTATTCGAAGTAATAAATGATCAAATTGATAGTTCTATTCTTTCAAGTAGATTCTCTTTCCGAATTACTTGTCATTCCACACGATCCGTGGATTTGTTTCTTGTGAAGCATTGTAGAACAAATTTTGCCATGAATTCACCACTGATCAAAATTGCCAATTCATTTAATAATTTAATTTCTGTATATACTATAGCAGATTTATTTTCTTGTAGTATGCGAACCTTTAAGTGCTCTATAAAATATTGTTTATCAAATATATCTGTCTCATGATCAGTTTATTGGTTAATGTTTACCACTAATTATATAATTTTCCAGGTATATTGCTGTATTTTGATTTTGATATATTGAATTATTTATCTGGTGCTACAAGATGCATCCAACGTTGAATCCAACATTGGCGTGCAAACGTTGGCTGAACATTGGAACCAATGTTGGACTCACAGCTGCAGCTACACGTTGTAGCCAATATTGGATCCAGTGTCCTGTGTCATGTTGGACGCATACTTCCTTCCAGTGTATATGTGTGAATATATACAGAAACACACTTTAAAACACTAAAAAGTGAAATTAGTAAAAAAATAATGGATATCGTGGTTGCAGCTGCTGCCACTGTAATTGTACTATCTTGCAGTAAGAAGTTAATTTAGAAAAAACTGGAGAAAAATATGTTACCATTGTTATTATCACCATTATTATTATGATTATCATCGTTATCATAAGGCAACGTAGTAAATTTTACATTTACGACGTTATTTACTACAGTAACAAACTACATCGTTTCAACTACATTTACGAGAGTATATTTTCATTCGAACTGAAAGCTTGAAATGAAGTGTATCAAGTCAACTGTAATCCAAATATTAATATTAAAACTTCACAATAAAGTAATAAGGAAAGGAAAGGGATGAAGACAATAAATAAATAATGCAATTTTCAATTAATTCATTGATGAATTATCACATTTCATTCCAATTAATATAATGATTCGAAATTGATCTGTTTTGTATCTTGTGATCTAAGAGAGTGATGAATGAATATCAGTTTACACGATTTATCAGATATCAAATGGTTTCATAGTGTGGACGACTCGTCGCTCGTGACTGCAATCCAAGATTGTACACTAGACATCGTAGTCATGTCGTGAACCTGTATATCAAACGCTTGTTGCAGCTGGCTTTCAATCCTTTGACTCAGGTCAAAAATACCGACTTCCAACGGTAATCATTCTAACGCCAACATTGGACACAAACATATGTCGATCGAAGTATGGACTACGGCTACACGATGTGTCAAACTATCGCGTGGCCAACGTTTGAAGGCATTGGACGCATCGTGTTGCACCGCCTTATTAGAGCAGGATCTCAGGCCCATCAGACGTTACTCATCTTCTGAGAAACAAAATGTGTGGAATAGAGTAGTGTTAGTATGTACTTTGATCATACGCATACTTGCTAGTTTGTGCCGACGACCAATTCAAAGACACGTTGATACATTACCCACTTCTCTTAAAGTTTTAAGTGCCGATTTTCATGTACGATTCAGAGGGAATTGATAATCAACACTGCTAGACACAGCTTTCCATCGTTGGTGATATCTGCTAGACTCTCTAAAGCTCGCAGAATCTTACTCATAGTCTGAGTGCTAATCTTCATATTATGATTAATAGGGAACAATTTCAATACTTCTTCTTAACAGCCAGATCAATCATAGAGCTGAACATCCTGCAGGCACGATTGAAGTATCGCTATGAGTGAATGCACGAGATTACTATATGTAGGCTTGATAGTTAGCGAAGTATCTTTAGGCATTCAACTTTTTCTTGGTCTGACTGTCCGCAAAAAGTAATGAAATTGCTCCCTGAGTAGCACATATGAAAATTAGAACTCAGATAATAAGTGAGATGACGTTATTTTTCTGCTAACTTTGAAGCGTTTAGCAAGAATTACTGCCGATAGGAAGTGTCTGGCAGTGTTGATCTCCAATTTTCAACAATATTCTCTAGAACATACATAAAAATTTGCACTCAGACATTAACTTTGAGAAAAAGGAGTAATGTCTCAACGTACATCTAGCACCTCGTATCAATAAATTAGCCGTCGGCACAAACTAGGAAATATGCGTATGATCAAAGTACCAACAAACACTACTATAATCCACAAATTTCGTTCCTCAGAAAATAAGTAACATCTGGCGAGTTTTGGATCTTGGACTATAACGATAAAATGACGCTAACGTGAAAGATTAATTTCGTTGCACATATGTAGTGTACTAAATAGCGTTGATTTGAATTTCAGCGTATATTCCCAAGGAGCTCCGGGAAATATAGAACACCAATAACAATATAATAAACCTATTTGTGAATTTCAGTACGCTTACGCACAAAAATCTGTTTTTTACGCTAGCGTTAAAGTATCGTTAGTGAAACTCTTTATTATCATTATTCATATATTAGTTTATACTCCAGACAATCGGATTATCTTTTTTGGAAGATTTTAATATTGGATGTTGAGTCTCACAGTTTTTTCAAGTGAATGGGCATATTTGAATATACATTGAATATCCTATTTTTGAGATATAGATGAAGCTTCAAGGAAGAAGACAGTCGAAAGATCCAGAAATACTCTGAAGTGAAGAGGGAAACGTATATATCGGGAAAAAATCATCTTGATCTCAGAAATCTGAACTATGAAATCATAAATCACGAGACCCAATCTTTTGTGCCAATCTATAGCCTGCTCACTCAATTGTGCTTTCCCATCTGATTGTATATAACTCAAACTAGAACACACCTCATACAAAGAATATTCCCTGTAACCTTGAGAAATCAATTGATCAATCTTCTAATTAATACCTTCTCTTTCTCAAAAATTACAGTCAGTCCATTATCTATCAGTCTCCACACTGGTAATAGATCACTTTTCGAATCGTGAACATATATTACATGCTCTATATCTATTTTATATTTCTCAGTGTTAGCCTGAATCAAACCTACACTCTCTGCAAATATTGATTCAGATTTCTCTGCTACATCAATTTTAATTTTGGGATCAAGTTTATTTTCTTTGCAAAAATATGAAGAATTATTAACCATATAGTCACCAGCTCCTGAATTAATAACAAATACGGCTAATCCTCATGATTGTTCATCATAACTGTTACTATAAAATGCTGCTTTTGGATCTGCGTCATTTAAAAAATAAGCATTATTGTTTCCAACCTTGACTCGACAGTTTATTTCAATATGACCAAATTTTCCACATTTGAAACATTTCGCAGAAGTATTTGGACAATCTGAGTTCACATGTCCAAATTTCTCGCATGTCGAGCAAGTAACATTTCTGGTACGATTACCTGTTTGAAAAGCTACATCATCCTGTCTTAAACCTTTATCGTCTTCTAATTTTGTTGGTTTTCTTCTTGTCTCTACATCTAGCAGTCTCAATTTGACATATTTAAACATAATTTTTCAATCATCCATTGTTTCAATCCATTGTTTCGATTGCAAAAATAACCTCTTATATTCTTTAGGTAATGTCATTAAAATATTGCATACAATGTCAGTTTATGTACCATCTTATAAAAGGTATTATAATGATCTGATGAATATCTTTTTTCATATTTCAGTCGTAGCAATCTTCTTCGTGAATTGAGACATCACTGATTTCTTATATTTATCCGACAAAGTGTCTAGAATGTATCCAGCCATTCTCTTATTTTTTATTGCGTCTGAATAATTATCACAAAGACAAGATATTAAAATCGATTTTGCTTTTAAATCATTCTTCCGCTACTGTTCTTTACCTGCAATTTCATTTTCAACGATACTAAATATAGTTGAAGCAACTTTTTCATCTAATACAACAGAAAATCTGAATTTTCAGTTGCTAAAATTTTCACCATTGAAAATTAGTAAACCATACACTGAGCCTGAGCCCATAACCTGTAGAGAATTGGTCATATTTCCACGTGCTTACTTTTCATATTTCATATCAAACATACACTCAGTTCACGAACAAATTAATGAGTGACAAGCTCACAGTATTTTTTAAATAACAGTTATACATATCATAGAAACATTTTCATTTTATTTTAATTTTCAAACAAACATTAGTCCAACAGTTGCAAATAGTGCAAGATAAGGTACCTAAATATTATTTGATTCCAATTTAATTCTGCTTTAATAGATAATAATTCACTTCTTACTATATTTAGATATCCACGCTGCAACTCAGTTTTTGAACAGTGCAACAAATCAACGATCGAACTCAGATGAGAATATTTAATGGTGATGATGAAATAGCTGGAGATACAAATAGTGGTTCCGATGCTGAAGCATTCCAATAATAATAAAGTTGAAGGTATGTTGAATATTTTATATCAATCATAAGATTCAAGTCTGATTTGAATAACTAAAAGATTAATACGTATTCTTCATATTCTACAGTCTCCTTGTATGGATGATTGGAATCGTATGTAAGATTCTACCTAGAATCTTGAGAATCTCTACAAGAAGAATTTTACGATGGAAAGTATTCTCAGAAAAGTTTGGGAAGAAATTGCTCCAATTTTGAGTAAAAGTGGTTGTGTAACCAGAGCTCAATGTACTGCTAAGATGTGAAGCCTTAAAAAGTCTTACAAGTCTACGGAAGACCACAATAACAAATCAGGAGATAATAGACAGAAATGAATATTTTCTGAAGTACAAAAATTATGTGGTAATACTGTTCTGGTATAATCATATTTTCCAGATTATGGATGATATCTTCTTGACTAAAGCATGGTGTGAATCTGTATCTTCGAGTGGGCTCTCTGTTCAGGAAGATACTAACAATAATACGAATAAAGAATCTGATATTGAAATTTTGAACAGTAAATGGATAAATTTATTTATTAAATATTACTCATTGATTATTGGATTTCTTTTATGTGTTCCCGAGTTTTGCATTGTTCGATAACAGATATTCATGTCTTCAAAATCTTCTTGCACTAGATTTGGTATTGTGATGATGGCTATTTCATCATTCTTAAACATACAAATATTGTGAACAATACAGCAAGCCACAATGTATTCAGCTATCGAATCAATTCTTGACATTGGTTATCAATATATTGAGCTTCTCATTCATCCTTTTAACAATCCTATACATCTTTCTACTGCTATTCCACCGGCAGAATGCTGATAATTGTATTTTTTGAGCTTCTGTTGGATGTCCATTATCTCGAAATGAGGTACGGAGGTGTGGATGTACTTCATGCGCTGCATCACTAGTAATATGACCGTTTTTCGGAGACTTATCATTTTGATTTAAATAATTAGCAACTTCTGAAAATCGAAACACTCCCTATATATTTTTATGGTGGCAAAGAAGATTGGATTTGTCTATAGTACTGTACATTTTTGTATAATCAAATTTTAAGAAAAATTATATTTCAATCTTCAACAAATGAAGTATGTACTGTTTTGGACAACTACTTTTGGCAATTCTAGAAACGAGTTTCTTATAATTTCGTATTGCGTTGTTTTTGGAATATTGTTTTTAATGTTTGATTCCATTCCTAGAAAAGACAATCGGGGAAGTTCCCAACATCTAGAGATATACCTACATGTGAATTTATGTACACATACAGATTAGAGCAAACTATACCATTCGTTGATAAAAATATTTGCGCGCTGCTCATAGATTCATAAGAATATATTTTTTCTGAAGAGCATGAGATATCTAATTTCAATGCGTGATATTTTATTGACCTGAACTAGATTTTTGGGCTCTTCATGCTCCCAACTAATAAATTCGTTGCACAAAAAATGGCGTGATTGGTACATAATCTTGGGGCGTTAATTCACTCAATATTTGATCAGAATGTTTCGCAATTGAGAAACCGTAAATTGTACTTCAAGATCAGAACTTTTTAGTTCATCTGATATGAATTACAGTATATCAAACAGATGTTCTAAATTAGACAACAAAACTCAAAATCTGAATCAAGGACCAGCAAAAATGTGGAGAAGTTTCTGTTATCAATTTCTTATAGTTGTTCTGTTCTAGAGATATTTGTATTTTGTGTTTTGAAGACACCGCTGTACAATTATAAAAGTTTTCATCCAAAAACCACAATATTCTAGAATTTTAGAGATCTATTTTGAGATAATGAGTTTCATATTATCTATCGATGAAATAGTGACCACTTATTCAAATAGAAAATGTATCATTATTGGACATGTAGTAATGTTCCCATTGATCATAACATAGAATGAAGGTTTGAAATTCATAAATATATACTCTAGCTTTTATGTTTTATTGTTTATACCTTGAGATAATAGGACCAAATCGCGGAAAAATTGTTGTTCCTGTATCTGGAGCATGAAGTTATGGTTTATTGCTTGACCATAATTATTGGAATGTGAACTGAAGGCGAACGCAACAATCGTAAAGAGTGATAGAATTACTTCGCGCTCATGATACACACAATTTTTGCTTTTCTGATTACTTAAAATTCACATTGAAAATCATTTCGTGACAAACATCAAAAAACTCCGTATGCCAGAACACTTGGTGGTATAAATCAACCATGATAACTATCTCAGAACGGTAATTTCAAGAAATGGCGACGATTCAAATTGGCTGGCTGCCAACTGCAATCCTTCAAACCATTATATCTCGCAAACGGTAAATCTAATATTCTCAACTGTAAGCAGTTCCACTATCTACATTTCTGTTCAAAATAACAAGAGTCAAATAATCAGTTTTTCATCAAGAAAAAGTGAACAAATGGAAATAACATTCTTCAACATTCTTGTTTAAATATTTCACAAGGAAACGGTACAAAATAAGAACATTAACCTTAACTCTTAAAACATGTAGTGCATGCCATACTCTATTCTATAAGTAAGCCATGACATATCAAAATTTGTGCTGCTGGCGCCAGAACGCTGTCGCTCCAAGAATTCACGGAATGAAAAAATATAAAATGCTAGTAAAAATTGATCTGGAACATTTCAAGCAAGAATTCTTTGATCTTAAACATTGAATTGATGCATTTAGAAGATAAAATACCAAACATGGGAACGCAATAGATATATTTTAGGTGGGAAAATAGGTACTTCTTCATATCAGGGTAGTTGAGATAAGTAACCAATAGGTATATTTTCTGCAGGTATGTTACTAATATATTTCTCAGGATTGATAGAGGTGGACTATAAAGTTGGTGACAATGAAGGTGAACATGACCACGAAATCATATAAGAACGCAAAAAATCAAAAGATGCAAAGTAGATTAATACAAAATGGATCGCATTTTAGTTCGTCATTTCTATAATACTCTATCAAACATTCCAGAAATTTTCGAGTCTATTATTCATGAACATATTCATGATTCAGTCAAAAATTGCTCATCTGATGAACAACATGGATTCATGAAAGGAAGATCAACATCCAAAAATCTTATTTATTTTTCAGAATATGTTGTAAATACATTACATGATGATAACAATCAATTTGATGTACTGTATACTGATTTTTTGAAGGCAATTGATGGAGTAGATATCAGTAGCGTAACTATAGGGCGGCAGGGCTGGCAAAATGTCACGTCCTCCTGACTCGAGAAGGCCCCGGCTCAAAAGGATAACCTAACATTTTAACAAAATTATAATTTTTTTAAGTACTTAAAATCAATTAAAATGAGACACAAGACACAACTGATAAAAACCATATACAAATTGAAACTAATCATTAGGATTTCAACGCATTCAAAACAAAAAGATGTCAATCAATGTCAGAACGCATCCATCGGTTGCTTTATTTCTTGTCGAACGAAAAAAATTCTGTTAAATTGCAAATCAGATGGAAGAAATGAAGCTATTTCACTCAAGAAGAAGATCAAGAACTACAATTCTATTATGTAATTGATTTTCTATTACAAAATTCTACAAACTATTAATGCAGCCTCTAAAGCACTTCAGTCTTAAGCCTCCGATTTTTCAAATGCCTCAAAACGTTTGAAAATTGGTCTAGAAGAATTGGAGAGATATCGACAAATAGTGTAGCAAAAAAATGGTCTATCTACCCTGAATTTTCTAAAACTCGTCAGAGGAAGGTGAAAACGCCATTTTGATTAACTTTGCGAAGATGAGCGTCTCCATCGAGTATTGGACATCATTATTGATCAACTGAAAGCGGGTTTCCTTCCATGAATTTGATCGTTTCCAATTTAAGTGTCTTGCAATCTGCCACTATATAAATTTCAAATGATAATGATCCATTAAAAAGCTCTAGTTGATATAAATATAAAAAACATGTCTGCACCATTTGTCAGGGAAACTCTCAGTTTTTGGTCCACTCTTAGAGACGAAATAGGAAAGTCTTCGTGCATCGGAGAATTTACTGATTCATTAATAATAAAAATCATGTTATTTCTTGCAGCTTTCCTGAAGTATGTACTGCATTAATGTAATTTTTTATAATTTCTGTGACTACCAACTAGTGCTGAACGATCATTTTCGAGACTAAAATTGATGAAAACCTATTCAAGAAACTCTATGGGACAAGACAGGCTACGTAACTTGGCAATTCTGTCTTTCGAAAATTCTATGGTCCGATCTTCTGATCTTTAAACTTTGATGATGTTATAGATAGTTTTGCGGAATAGAAAGCTCGGAAAGAAGACTTCTATCGATAAATATCTTATTAAAATTAAATTGTCATTTTATTATGAATATGTATAAACATATGGTCTTGAAAAGAAAATTTATCAGATATTCGATGATTTTTACTGAGAGGGCCTCATCCAAAGAATTTGCCACGGGCCTTACATGGTATAGTTACGCCACTGGTAGATATAAATAGTCTATTCCGTAAATTTGTGCTTAAATATCATTTATCATCTGAATTTCTCCAATTTATCTCCTTTTATCTCTATAATCAAAAATTTAATGCTCATTATAATAATTTTACATCTAATTCTCCTATATCTGGACTACCTCAGGAATCTAATCCTGGGCCTCTCCTATTTAATTTATCTAATAATGATATAGTTGGATCAGTAAATTCTTCTGAAGTATTACTTTCTGCCGACGATATGAAAATATTCAGAACAATTAATAATGCTCATGATTATATCGAGTTTCAGGCTGATATAAATAATATTCTTGCTTAGTCGGAATCGTCAAATTCATTTTTCAATCACAGCAGAATAATAAGCTATTCTGTAATAAAAATTGTTCACACTCATGCGTATACAATTGACGGCACCACTCTCGATAGAGTTTCTCAGTACAAAGCTCTTGGGGTGTTATTTAATGAGAAATTTACATTTAATCCTCAAATTTCCGATATGATCAAAGCGGCATATCGAAATCTTGGCATCATGATGAAAAATTCAAAATCTTTACGTAACATATAAATATTGAAGTGTCAGTACTATGCATTTGTTAGATCAAAACTGGAATACTGTTCTCTTATATGAAACCCTATTTATTGTGAATATTCAAATCTTCTAGAATCCATCTTTTTAAAATAATAATTTCCAACTGTTCGGTAGAGTTCCAATAGGGTATATTCATTAATCAATTTTATATTTTTTATTCACTGATTACATCGTTATAACATTGTAAAAATATGAATTATGTTTAAAAGTGCTGTAATCAAGTTTTAAAAAATATTTAAAATTGAGAATAATTTTGAGCTGTTTGAACGCCGTCATTTCCGCGTGCTCTATGGATGACGTCAAATAACATGTCCAGTGACATAACAGTCCATTGTTTATCACAGGTATTTACGTTCTCACCTTATTTCAGCATTAAAAATGTCAAAAGTCAGTTTATAAGTATTGCATTGTGCCTGAATGGTAGATACTATCAGAAATGTATCTGATAAAGTCTTTCTTCCAATCCAGACAGGTTTTGAAATACGTGAGAAAAGATGTAAGGTTATCAGAAGAGACTAAGTGTCATAATAAATTTGACAGATCATGAATAACATTGGGGTACGTTCCACTAGACTGCCGCAACGCTCAAGTTGCCTCAATAATCGTTCCACAAGACGATCACGGTCTTGGCGTTCATGATAAATACGGTATAGATGACGTCATTGATCTCGATTACTTCAAGCTCCCTACGCCCGCGATTTAAAGGTGGGTCGAAAGGGTCGTTGCGTTCATTATTGAAGAAATCGCAAAAAATTCAAATTAAATAAGAAGATGCCCTTCCAATTTGTACTTTCGATTCCAAACTATGTCAATTGATTCAAGATTTTCCATTTGTCATATAAAAGATAATTGTATGGTCTCTTATCATTATTTATTATTCAAGAGGGAATAATTTACACAGGCATATTGGATTTATTCCATTCGTATATCCTTTTTGCTACAGGTTAGTTTAATCTTATTAATGATTTACTTTCCGATTCTCACCAAAAATTGTCAGTTTATTTGACATTTAAAAGACACTCGCATTGGTCTACTTGAAGCACCGTCCACATCGACCATGAGTTAGTGAAACAGCAAAAACCGCGGTCGTGAACGTGAGCGTTTCTGTCATTAAATGGAACGTACTCTAAATGTGATAAGTTTTAGCAATAAAATTCAGTGTATGTATGCGACCTCGTTAACTGCTCATCATATCTTGAATAGTATCCATTAGAATAGCGTACATGTGTTATTATTGTATAATTACTTTTCCGTGTTCAATCTTTTCACTTCAGCGGACGTAAAATTTGGATTTGAAAGGAAATAAGACGACATCATGAATGGATCTATTCTTAGCAGATTATCCGATTGTGCTATCACAAAACCACTGTTGTAAGTGATTTCTAATCTCACTAGAATGCTAAAATTACACTTAAACAATAAATGAATCCACAACACACACGTTATTGATATGTTTTCTAATCAAGAGCCTGCAATGCTATACAAATGTAAGCAGTATTAGTAGTATTTGACGTCAAATTTCGTTTAAACCAATGATGTTGCGTTCTAGAACTTTGAATTTCCTGCGCCTAATTTGCATTTTTATTCATTAATTTTCTGCAATTAAAAATATATCAAATACCAAAATGATGGTTTAATACAAAAGTCCGGCTAATATAAATTCGGAAGAAAAATATTTGAACGAAATTTAAATTCCATGCATATTCTAGTCCGTGAGACAGCGCCTAAATTTTTTGTTGATTACCGCTCATTTGAAACTTTGTGAGTGGCTTCATTGTGATGAGTCCGACAACTTTTCCATCTAGCAAAATTCTAGATTTGGGGACGTTTACCCGCGAGGGCTAATTAATTGAAAGAATATTACCGTAATACTGATCTTTACACTAATCGAGAGATTTTTTGATAATAAAATGAAGGAAAAATATTGTCCGACATGAATATTGAGGCAACCGGTGAGTCCGACTTGTCATAAGTACCAACATACTTACCATTAGTACCAACATACTTATGACAAGTGCGGCTTGTCGGACTCACTGGTAGCCTCAATATTCATGTCGGACAATATTTTTCCTTCATTTTATTATCAAAAAATCTTTCGATTAGTGTAAAGATCAGTATTACGGTAATATTCTTTCAATTAATTAGCCCTCGCGGGTGAACGCCCCCAAATCTAGAATTTTGCTAATTGAAAAAGTTGTCGGACTCATCACAATGAAGCCACTCACAAAGTTTCAAATGAGCGGTAATCAACAAAAAATTTAGGCGCTGTCTCACGGACTATTCCCTTTTCATGCACCGCGCTTCACATCTAGAAATGAATTACAATTTAAATTGAATCATGTAAAAACAAATTATAAACTGAGATCTCCTATGAAATTATTATGTGGCGCATACAAGAATATTGAGTATGCTACTGATATTTACCGTGATTCCTTACATAAATTTAAAGCTATGTTACTACAAAATTTCATTGTCTGGTCCGTTTGACTTATAATTCATATGTTCACATTATTGCTATTAGAATAATCAAATTGAGGATTTATTCGGTGGCTCTGACCGGGTTTGATAGAATTCAAACCATCAGGAAGAGGTCAATTTAATTTAATTCCAAGCTACTAAGATTATCACAGAGTATAATAATAAATTTTTTTGAAATAAATAATTCAAGTTGCTCACAAGATTGTTTTGACAGTTAGAAGCTTGTTTAAAGTACCAAAATAAAATATTTTTCAGTTCCATATATGTCACTACATTTTGAAATACAATAGAAACATTGTCTATTTGATCAAGATGAACACGTGTGCTTCCTTGCAAGCGAAGCTCCGGAACTGTCAAACCATCAGGTGTCCGTGAGGGAGCCACAAGATGACAACGAAACCGCAACTCGGAAAAAGAGAAAACACCAACTCAAAGGCGTGGCAATTCCAAAGTTGTTTATCAAATGAGCATGAATACAGATTGGATTATCTTTTCTTTTTCTTTTTTATAATTGATGGTGTCTCTTTTGTTTTTTTTTTGATATGATACATCTCAAGAAATAATCTTTTTATAATACCTGCATTGAAACAACGCGTTTCAACGCCTGTTTTGTCAGTCGACACAAGACAATTGCAGACAAATGCGAGTGTAGTCGGGCAGGAACAGGCTTGTTCCTGCCCGAGGGGAGAAACAAGCTTGTTTCTGTCTGCTGAATTATTTCTTCACATCGTTTTATCCCTGACAGAGTCGCATTTGTTCATTGTCAATCTCTAAATGAAAATCATATAACCTTAGTTAATTTGACAGTTGTTGTATTCGAAACTGTAAATTAAATTGAAAAAGACGAGTAATTTCAAGAGGAAAAGTATTAATACTACAATTTAAAGTACACTACAACATCTTATTGATGAAGCACAAGCAGCTACTCTCGATTTGTTATCTGCAAAATCAAGAGAAAAATATTTATTTTGTTATGACAGATTTGTAATGGGGAAAGTTTCAATGCAGGTATTATGAAAAATACAGTGTGTGGCACGGGACAAAACACGATTTCAGCCGAGGGTGATGCCGGCCCTCGCTTCGCTCGGGCAAGCAACACTCACCCTCAGCTGAGATCGTCTTGTTTCGTCCCTAGCCACACAATATACTATTTGTTGTATTTATTTACGTGGGCCAAGATACTGACTTCATTGTACTGAACAAAATGTCCCGTATCATGGACATGAATAGCTGAAGCGCACTGGCTCTTTGAGTTGCTGCTTTCTCCACTTCTGTGTTGAGATAATCTACTGCGTAATTTCTTCTTCGATCGTGGATTGGATGTTTGTGTTAACGCTGTTGAAAATATTCAAAGTTTCCTCTTTCTTACTAGAAGGAACCGCACAGATGATACCGTCCACGTATTTGTAAATGAACGGCATAACGAAAGGCAATTGAGGCAGGATCCGATCCAGGATCCAATCCATTACCAGCCTACTCAGTATAGGGCTGACTACACTTGCCATTAGGCAGCCGAAAATCTGTTTGTAAATTTGGCTATTGTAAATGAAAGTGTAATTATTAAAGATGAACTGAATAATATCGAGAAACACTTTTTGTGGAATATTAGTGTGACATTGTATGTCATCCCATTTCAGTTTCATAATTTCAAGCGTCAAGTCCAAAGGTATATTTGTGAATAAATTTACTACATCGAAACTGACGATTTCAAAATTCGCCGGGAGTTGAAAGTTTTGTATTAATTCTGAAAAGTGAAAACTGTCTTTAACAAAATACCGGTCATCACCTTCAATTGAGAGACAAGACTCTTTTTACTAAGATACATAAACTAGCTGTTGATGCGTTTATCGAAGCTATGATAAGTCTGATTTTTAATTCTGCCTTGTGAATTTTAGGCATCCCGTAAAACTGTGCTGTTGTAGGACGTTAAAGTTTTTGCTTCTTCTTCAGAAATATATTTTTCATTTTCTAACGATTTTAATAGGTTATTGCTGTTATTTTGAATTGATGTTGTAGGATCTTTGTTCATTTTCTCATAATATTTTTCATCGTCAAGTGCTGACAGACAGAGAGAGTTATATTCGGTGTAGTCAAGAGCTACTGTTACATTACCTTTGTCTGAGCTAACAATAATGATATCATTGTGTTTTTTTAAAAATATCCTATCTTCTTCGAACAAAATATCAGCATTACTAATAATTGTCATTGGTTTTTGAAAAAAGTTTGTCAAAACATGTTATTTGAGCTCCTATAATATTTTTATTATATTTGCAGAACCAGGTCACCAAGCAGATCTTGAACTTTAATATCTTTTCTTGAAGGAGAATTATTAAATTTGTTACCCAAAGCCAGCATTGTTTCTACATTTCTGAGAAAAGTGGCAGAACTTAAATTTTTGAACCATTTACTTTGAGTTTTTAACGCGGTTTCTCTCTGTTGTTCTTGCAATTAAATAATTTTACTTATATTTCTATTCTTTACGTCATTAAAAATTAAGAATACAGAATATACAATATTCTTCATTTCTTAATGACGTAAAAAATAGAAATATAAGTGAATTTAATCAATTGCAAGAACAACAGAGAGAAACCGCGGTAAAAACTCAAAGTTTATGGATCAAAAATTTAGGTTCTGCCACTTTTCCAAAAAATATAGAAACAATGCTGGCTTTGAATTAAAAATTTAGTATTGCTCCTTCAAAAAAAGATATCAAAGTTCAAGATCTGCTTGGTGACCTAGAACAAGCAATTAAATTCTGCAAATATAATAAAAATATTATAAGAGCTCAAATAACAAATGTTTTGACAAACTTTTTTCAAAAACCAATGACGATTAATAGAAATGCTAATATTTTGTTCGAAGAAGCTAGAATATTTCTAGAAAAACACAATGGTACTATTATTGTTAACTCAGACAAAGGTAATGTAACAGTAGCTCTTGACTACACCGAATATAACTCTCTCTGTCTGTCAGCACTTGACGATGAAAAATCTATATAAATAAAAATCAATGCTTGTATGTTTGTATCTTATGCGTCCCGAAACCATTGATCAGATTGTGGTGAAACTTTGATAGAGTGTTCGGGGGACGTACGAGACGGTTCGTGGCACAACAAATCTAGATAAGAATGATCTATTTTTTTTAATGAATTTTTCTGCTTTGGTGGGAAGAATGTATGTTATCAATGACTCAATGCACAAATAATTAACTATTATCATAACTTCACAAAGTTTATATCAAATATTAGATTGATATCAGTATTATATAAAACAGAGTCGATTTAATTACACCATTCATAGATAAAGTACGGCTTGACCGATTTTCATGATCTTTTATTTTTTGGATTTGTCTCCGTCCAGAAGAGCAGAATAAGAATTGAAAAATCGGAAGGAGAAATAACATTATCTCATACATTTTATATAAAACAGATTTTTTGATTTCATCAGAACTTATTTATTGTATTCAGCTTATAAGATTTGCCTCAGGTCGGAACAAACAAAAGCAGCCGATAGAACCTGGAAATGAATTCGGAAATTTCAGGTGCTATCGACTGTTTTTCTTTCGCCATGCGAGTGAAACGAGCCTGTTCAGAAATAGGTCGATGTGCAAGCGAAGCGAGCTCCGTCAACTTTAGAACGCCTTACTAGAGATGCTAACTTGATTAACGGTAAGCTGCGGTGCTAGCGAAGCAAGCTCGATCAACGGTAAATCACCATACGAGCAAATCGAGCTTGATCAACAGTAGATCGCTGTGCGAGCAAAACGAGCTCGGATAACTGTAAGCTTGAGCTGCCGTGTGAGCGAAGCGAGCTCGGTCCATGCCAAGCTGCTGTGCGAGCGAAAAGAGCTCAGTTAACGGTAAGCTGCCGTGCGAGCGAAGTGAGCTCGGTCAACTGTAGAATGTCGTGCAAGCGGAACGAGATTAGTCAACGGTAAGATGCCGTGCGAGCGAAGAGTGCTCGGTCAACGTTAAGATGCCGTGCCAGCGTTGTTAACTCAGTTGAAAGCAAGCAGCCGTGAACAAAGCGACGTCGCTCAACAGTAAACCGCCATATGAACTAAACGAGTTTGTTAAACTTGGATTATTCCCAGCACATGCATATTCATTCCATTGTTACATTTTAGTTAGGTTCATATTCAAATAGACAATAGTTATGTGCAATATAATAATTACTTCTATATAATCACTTAAATAAGCATGTCATGTAAGATTCATATATTCAATGTATGATCTTTGATAAATTACCAAAAAAAAAAGTAATATAAATTCATAAGACATTCAGTGGAACTACAAAGTCTCGGTGAAATACCAAAATCTCCTGTTCCGATTGATTACAAAAGAAGATCTTCTCTCAGTTTAGCATGTCCTTATCATTTCCGGGTTATAAGGTCCTGATATAAAAGGTAGGCTCAAGTACCTTGCAATCTGAATTTATCATTCTGTGGCGTTACGAAGTACGCCGGGTCGGCTAGTATTATAAAAAAATTAACAAAGATCTTACAGCATCAATTCAAAATAACAGTAATAACCTATTAAAATTGTTTATGTACAACGGTGCGCTAATAGGTGATTCGCCTACTAGTTTGCGTGTCATTATGAATTTCATAATGGCACTAGTGCCATTATGAAATTCATAATGACACGCATTTTTGTAAGAGAAATAATGGAAAATAGAAATCAAATTCCGAGTTTCTTTTATTATGAATAACTATTAATACACACACATTAATTTATGTCTAATAAACATTTACGACAAGACCAGGGACAAGATTTTCACAATTAGATATATTTATTCTCTTTATAACTTTGACAGCTGTCAAACAAACAGACAGTTGCCATAACGATGAATGAAATGCAACTTGATCAAGCTACGAATTTCACACTAATGCCCGATTTCATGACCAAGAGTTAAATTAACCTGGGTTTAAATGACGGGGAGTTAACCAATAAACTGGGTTTGATTTAATTTAATTTATTTGATTGGCCAATGATGACACAAAAAATGCTGTAATTGATATTGTTACCAAGGAAATGAGCAATTTAAACCGGATTAATTTAACTCGAGATCGTGGAATCGGCCATAAATGTTTTTCGAATGTCAAACATGAAATGAAAAAATCTAATTTAGTAGCAATTATGGCCGTCGTAGATAAAATATTGGATGATACACGTTTGATAAAGCTAGTGTAATGAAACTTGAGTGATAAAAACACTCGGCTGTTCGCCTTGTGATTTAACATCACACACGTTTCATAACAACGGCTATATCAAACTTGTATCATGAATATCTAGAATGTCCGACTATTTCATTATTGCTGTCATAATAACATTGTTTTCAGGGTAGTTACGTAACAAATAATATCCGAGGGCATTATGTTTCAAAATAATACCCGAGGGTATTATTTTGAAAAATAACAAACAAGTTCCCTAGTAGCAAGTAACTAGAGTAATTTCTCTGACAGAAATCACAATGACAGGACATACATTACTAAAAATTCTGATTGAAATACAACAAAAATCGGACATTAAACATTGAAGGCAACACGGGTGTTGAACAGACAATAATGCCTACGGTCAACGTACACACTTTGGGCCAGAGGCTCTCGGAAAGTACACTGTTGACCTCAGGCATTATTGTCCTTTTAACACCCCTGATACCTTAATTACTATAAAAAATGAGAAATATATTTCTGAAGAAAAAGCAAAAACTTTAACATCCTACAACACAGTAACAGCTGAGTTTCACGGGTTGCCTAAAATTAAAAATCAAACTTATCATAGCTTCGATAAACGCACCAACAGCTAGTTTATGTATCTTAGTAAAAAGAGTCTTGTCTCTCAATTGAAGGTGATGACCGGTATTTTGTTAAAGGCAGTTTTCACTTTTCAGAATTAATACAAAACTTTCAACTCCCGGCGAATTTTGAAATTGTCAGTTTGGACGTAGTAAATTTATTGGACTTGACGCTTGGAAGTATAAAACTAAAATGGGATGGCATACAATGTCACACTAATATTCCACAAGAAGAGCTTCTAGATATCATTCAGTTCATCTTTAATAATATCACATTCATTTACAATAGTCAAATTTACAAACCAATGGGCAGTGTAGTCAGCCCTATACTGAGTAGGCTGGTAATGGATTGGATCCTTGATCGGATCCTGCCTCAATTGCCTTTCGTTAAGCCGTTCATTCACAAATACGTGGATAGTACTATCTGTGCGGTTCCTTCTAATAAGAAAGAGGAAACTTTGAATATTTTCAACAGCGTTAACACAAACATCCAATTTACGATCGAAGAAGAAATAACGCAGTAGATTATCGCAACACAGAAGTGGAGAAAGCAGCAACTCAAAGAGTCAGTGCGCTTAAGCTATTTATGTCCATGATACGGGACATTTTATTCAGTACAATGAAGTCAGTATCTTGGCCCACGAAAAAAAATACAACAAAAGGTTATTTCTTGAGATGTATCATATCAAAAATAAAAACAAAAAAGACACCATCAATTATAAAAATAATACAGATAATCTAAGCTGTATTCATGCTCATTTGATAAACAACTTTTGAATTGCCACGCCTTTGAGTTGGTGTTTTCTCTTCTTCCAAGTTGCGGTTTTGTTGTCCTTTTATGGCTCCCTCACGGACACCTGATGGTTCAACACTTCCGGAGCTTTGGCTTGCAAGGAAGCACACAAGTTTATCTTGATCAAATAAACAATGGTTTTATTGTATTTTAAAATGTAGTGACGTATATGGAACTGAATAATATTTTCTTTTGGTACCTTAAACAAGCTTTTAAATGTCAAAACAATTTTGTAAGTAACTTAAATTATTCATATCAAAAAAATTCATTATTATACTTTGTGATAATCTTTGTAACTCCCTGAGAAAGCTCAAGATATTAGGCGAAATATTGGATATAAATTGAATTGACCTCTTCCTGATGGCTTAAATTTCATCAAACCCTGCCAGAGCCACCGAATAAATTCTTAATTTGATAATTTTATCTTCAACTAGTCGATGTGACTACCCTCGCATTATTGCTATTGTGCGAGAAAAGGTAAAAATAGCCAAAGTGTGTATGTTTTCTCTTTGTGTTTTATGTTCTATGTTTCTATTAAACTTAAAATAATGATTATGCATATTCTTCTATATTTCTCACAAATAATATAGGTTGAATTCAAATAAGGCCTAAATGTTCATTGTGGCAATTCTAATAAAAAATTTATTTGTCAATAAAAACGCTTCAAATATTAAAATTGTATTATTCTATGTTTAGGTAAGAAGAATATTTGGTCATTAATGTACAATCTCATTGTGGAAAAACATTTAATGTATGGCTTTGAGCTGATGATGAGAGCAATAAGACTCTCGAAACGTCCTAATTTATATTCAAATGAATGACATATTAAAAATTGGATCGCTTGAAGCCTTATTCAAATTCAAACTATTACTGCACCGGATCCTCCAAGAATTGTAATAATACAAATAATGTAATTGTTCTGTGATTGCGATTTTCCTGTGGAACTGATTTTAATAAATAAGTAGGTAGATATTTAGTTCTTCTCACCAAAGTCACTATCACAGCTCTCGATTATCTCATCACATTCTTCATCATTGCTATAGATGTGCTAATCTCTACACTCTTTGCAGTCGCAAGAACTAGTACACCTCAACATGTTCTAAGGAAAGCTATATGCCCCAACCAGACAGGTCTCTTTCATACAGAAGCACTTTATCAATGAGAGGATAATTCAGGAGAAGGAAGACCTATAATCTACTTCATCTCCCACTTACCCTAATGATCTCTTCCCCTAAAATGGGTGGTAGGATCTGGAATTTTCAGATACTGTTTCAGACTCTTGACCTAAACTTCAGCTCGGTAGCTAGCTCGTCTTGCATCAACAACAAAACTCTCGAAAGTCGTCATCAACCCATCAGAAAGACCCCAATTTGCTGAGAGCTTCCAAATAGTCTTTGATATCGCTTACAAGTCTTGATACTTTTATTTTTCTTTTCCTTCAAAGGCACTCAGTGTCGCAACCAGACCAATTATTGAGTCCTATTGAAGTTGCTGCTATTTTTTCACCAACAGCAGAAGTTATTTGCTTGATATCAACAACTTTTTGCTGATTTTTAATTCGTGTTACATTGTATAAATGACTTTTTATATCATTCAGAAGATAGCAAACACTAAAACATCCAAGGAGATGGGGCTTATGGAAATTTTAAAACCTGTTTTATGTCAAGACTTTGGGTTTCTGCTATGTATATCAATTACCCGAGAAGATTTCGATCACACTGAAGTACGATTTCTTTGTTAATAAACTTGGTTGTCACTTTCTTCTTCATTATTTCAAATTTCAGCCCAATTTTCTTGATGTGTTGATGAAAGACTTCTTCTCTTTGTAGGCGAGTTTTGCTCTCATGATAGGCGTCCAGTCCCTTACTGTGCGCATAAATTGAATCCACAATGCAAAGATACGCTGATGCAGCATGCAAGACTAGTTAACTACCAAGCTTGACGTTTGGGTCAGAAGTCTACAACAGTATCCGAGAATTTCAGATCCCACTCTCAATATTTGGCGAATAGATACTTATAGTCAGTGGATGGTACAAAGGTCTTTCAGCTTCTGAAGATATTCTCTCATTGGTAAAGTACTTCTGAAAAAAAATGGATCTGTCTGATTGAGCATGTAGTTGCCTTCATAAAAAATTAATGTGCACTTTTTTTGCGGCTGCACAGGATGTTAAAAATCGCACAATTATGATATAATGATGCAAAATGTGTTGGACCAATCAAAAACTATCATAGTGACTTTAGTGGGGAGAAATAAATAATCATCATAGAAACGAACTGATATGTGATCTATTCTCTATTTATCTACTTTGCATCTCTTGCTATTTTGTATTTCTATATAATTTTGTGATTATGTTCACCTATATTATTACCAACTCCATGGATATCCCCCATTATTCTTGAAAAATCGATGAATGAATATCCACAAAATCCATACTTATTGGTTACTAGTCTCAATTATTCTCATTGTGATGAAATGTTCCTATTCAGAATACATACATTGTGTTTACAAGTTTGTTATTATCTTATCTTCTACATGCATTACCAGTATGTTTCAGATCACTCACGCTTGAAATGCCCTAAATCAATTTTCACTAGAATTTTATATTTTTCCACTCCTCGAGTTTTTGAAGCGACAGCGTTCCGGCGGCACAAATCTCTATATATTTTGGCTTAAAACGAACCAGATAGAACGTTTTGTTCTCCTTCTTATAGATCATGAAATGCACTACAGGTTTGATATTAGGGAAGCTATTCCGTTTCTTGTAGGTAAACTACTGAAACAAAAATGTTGAAAGATGTCACTTCCATTTTTTTTACATTTTCTTGATGAAATATTAATCATTATTTGAGTTAAATCATCCTAAACAAAAATGTGGAGCTGTCTATAATTGAAAAAACAAACCGGTCTGAGACGGCCATGTTCTGGTCCATCCAATTGAAACCAATTTCCTTATTTGAGGGGTCTGGCACATGGACTAATAATTCATCTACTATGATATACTGAGCGAGAGACAAGGTTTCTTCTGCGGAACACTTACTGAACTCACAGAATTCAGTCTGCGAAGTATATTTTTCATGTAGATACAATACACTTGCATGTTCGTTGCTGTTAGTAACAGGCGCAGCATCATGATATTTTGAGAAAACGTTATCATTTCCTTTGATACCAGAAAATGTAGGAAACTGAGCCAAAAATCACTCCACATACTTCAATATAAATATTATCTTGATTGTCAAAACTCGATTTGAAAACTATTTGGTCATGAAAGAAGCAATTGAGACTTGTAATCAAATATAAAACTTACGATGGAAACACAAAAAAAAAACAAAACAAAAATTGCCAATTTTCAGCTCGCCCTAAGTTTTCGAGCCAATCAGACTCCACCTACAGCTTTTTGATAGCTTAGTCTGACCCAATACTTTCATCAGTCGTTATCAGTCGCCAAGTAAAATATATGTGAATCTTACTTCTAACCCCTTTCGATCCATCAAAATCGATATTAAAAACTATATTGCTATGAAAATCAACATGTTTTAGAGAATTTAGGCGCCCTAGAATGAGCACCATTTAGTGATGTCTTTACAAATCAACTTTCATCAGATAATTTCGCAAATATAATCAACTTTCAAGTAATTTGATTTTCCTGGAAAACTGACTGATTACGGAAAATTTATACCTCATATTATTAAAATGTCCAGTTGAAGGTGAATAGCAAATATATGTTCTGCAATAGAACTAGAACCTTGACACGAGTTGGAATATCAGTCAAAAGTTGGTGCAGTTGGAAGAAAAGCATAAGTAGTACTATGCCCAAATTCAAGAGGACATGGTCGTCCTCAATGTATTAAAAAAATTATTCCAGAAGAATGCATTATTTTTATTGCTATCATATGTGATAATTTTGACGGAAAATTTACTGTAGGAGTCATCTCCAGATTATAGTACATTCTTACATTCCAATACATGAATTAAATATCGTATGTTCAAGGACTCTATCAAAATATTCAAAATTGGATCAAAATTGCACCTTGCTAGAAGCTGGGGTCACTTTGGCGAAATCTCATTGTTTTTCTGGATCTCATGATCTGTTTCTTTGTGACCTAACAACACTGAGCAGACATTGTGATAGTCACAGCTGCAACAACTGCAAAACTTTGTAGTAAATAAGACTTTGAAGTTTCATATTTCCAGTTTTCATTCGGTTCCTACAATATTGCTCAGTCGTAATTACTTTCAAGTCGCATTTTTCAGCAATTCCGACTGCAAACTTTGAAATGAGAACTCATGCACCACAATGACTAAAAACTGAAATATGCAGTACGTAGCACAAATTAATGCATAATAATTAATTATGTGCTCTCAATAATGAATGCAGAGTAGTTTTTTTTTTGCATTAAGGCGACATTTGCTCTCACATCAATGTGAATGTATAGTTTACCGATTGAGAATGATAGTTCAGAGACCGAGACTTGGCAATATCTCCAAATATTATGCGAAATCGGTTTTGTACTTATTGACCGTAATGCTTCCTAAATTTCTTGCACGATTGGAAGTTTTACGCAAAATGTGGATCCGAGTTATCTTTTTCAAATTGAATTACTACTGATGATTGTTTATTTGCTGTCAGCTGTCAAGTTTGACATTGAATTGTGAATATTCAATTACAAATATAAAGATGAATAATTGAGTATTTTTTGGGAAAATCCACAATTTTTTACTTACTTCCATTGCCCATGGGCGGTAAGTCAGCATAACCATAGTAACCACAGCTTGCATGGTGAACTCAATATACCATCTTGAATAGAGGACTGGTAAACACATGGAAAGGCCCAATCGTGCAAAAAATGTTTTAATTTCAAAATGGCAAATTTTATGATTATTATGTGCATATCATCTCAGCTTGTGCGGTTGTGTATATCTGTGCTCTTCGAAATCAATAATTTTCGCAGGGTTTTTGTGATCGGAACAGTGCGTGCTAACTATCATGTCATTCCTAATTTACTATTGTGTTTGATGAGACTTATTTATCTATATTTTTGCGATCTGATTGTGAGTTATTATCAATTTTTATTCTCCCAAATCTGTTCGAGGCAATATGGTTCTATTGCCGATCCACACCAGTCTTGGCATTTGAAGTTCCAAGGTTAGTCAAATTATTATCTATTGAATTGTTGTGTGCAGTTCTGCTACCGTTTTGCTACCTCTAGGTGAATTTACCCGATTTACTGTTACAGATTACTTTATATCTCAACTGAAAAATATATGATTTTTTATCATTTATTCCTATTGAAGTCCCTCAGGGACACACTATCATTTAGAAATTGGTTTGGATCTACCCCGCTCGTTAGGCTCTGTTCTATTTTATTCATACTCAGTAACATTATCTCTCTACTGTAATCAATTCCTGGCCCCCTACCTGTACGTCTTGACCTTTAGCTATGACAGGCTGCACGAGCGCTTCCCTTCTTCCAACTGTGTGTCCATTGTGCATAAAATCTCATACTTTATAATTTTAGCTCGGTGATCTCAATTTATTTATCTATTCGATTAACTTCCAACTAATTATTATGCTGGAAGATGTCTGGATGTCAAAAATGTAGGTATAAAAAACCTGATCAAGGCATCATCCCATGTGGTAGATCTTGTAACAAAAGTTTCCATGCCTCATGTGCCAACTTATCGGAAGATGAATTTAGGTTGATTTCCAAAAATTGTCACCTGATTTTTCTATGTGATGATTGTAAAAGTATATGTGAAGTTGTGAACAAATCTGAATCTTTTGATATGAAATAAAAGTTAAATGAGATTCATGATAATATGTGTAGATTTATGGAAAGTAAAAACAATAATGATGTTGATATCAGGTTTGAAAAGTTCCAGAAAAGCCTTGAGTCCAAAATAGTTCAGTGTTCTCTGAAATATTCAAGTCAATTCATAATAAGTTTGATGAACTGCAATATAAGGTGCCTATTCAAACTAATTCTGAGGTGACTTCTTGCGTGACTGCATCTTAGAGTAAAAATATCGAGTCTCCTTTAATAGTTAGACCTAAGCTATTTGGACAAAACTCTCGTGTCACTAAATCTGATATGTTGCGATTTCCCAATCCTATTGAGTCTAATATTAACATAACTAATTTTTCCAAAACCCGTACCGGCAGTTTCGTGATTTGCTGTGAAAATAATGAAAATTCAAACAAATTTAAACAATTGGTTACTGAGAAACTGTGTGACAAATATTAGGTGAAGCATCTTACAGTTCTCAATCCAAGAATCAAAATTGTAGGGATATCAGATGAACTTAACCCTGATACATTAACAAATTACATAAAGCACCAAAATAAATCACGTTTCTCAGATAAAAGTAGTTGTGAAGTCGCTTTTATAAAACCGCTCCGAAAGAATAATAATATGTATCAAGCAGTTGTCGAAGTTGATCATCAAACCTACCACAATTTTTTGAGCAACGGGAAACTTTTTATCGGTTATGATTTCTGTTCAGCATATGATGCCATAGATCTACGTCGTTGCTATAACTGTTGTGGATTCCATCATCATGCTTCTCAGTGCACTAAGCAACATCTTACTTGCCCTAAATGTGCAGAGCCTCATCAGTTGGAAAATTGTAAATCAACAGCATTAAAATGTGTTAATTGTTCTCAATTAAAATCTTCTCATGAATTAGATATTCCTATGGAACATGCAGTTTGGGATGACGATTGTCTAGTTTACAAAAAGACTCTCAGAATTTAAGAAAACTGTACTTGGTAACTCATAGCAACCACAGCAAAATGTTGTACAGTCATCCAAAAAATTATACTGCTTTTATCAGAATGTACGAGGATTGAATTCTAAGTGTAGTGACTTTTTTACTTACTCTCTTGCTGCTACGCAATATGATTTTTTTGCACTCACTGAAACCTGGTGTCACAGTGGTCTGAGTAGCTCTGAACTGTTTTACTTCAACAATTTTAATGTGATCAGATCTGATCGTGATTTTCAATTTACTAATACTGAACGTGGTGGTGGAGTCCTGATTGCCCTAGAAAATACTTTCATAGCAACAATGATAGATGTTCAATCTCTTTGTAATAGCTCAAAGAATATACGTATGCATGATATAATATTTGTAAAAATCAGATTAAATCCTAATTGTTCATACATCATGAATATCTATATTCCTCCGTCTTGCACTAATCGCGATAACGTTATTCTCTTTGAATCTCTATTATCCCTGAATTTCATTATTGTTTCCGGTATGATTAATCTGGGTGATTTTAACATCCCAGATTATATTAGTTGTTACTCTGTCAACTCATCATCTGCTAACTTTGGTGTTTTGTTCAATTTTCTATATTTTGTTGATGCAAGACAGTACAATTTCATTCGCAATAGTCAGAATAAAGTATTAGATTTGGTTCTTGCCAATATCGAGTGCTCAGTTAGCTCATCCTCTGATTGTTTAGTGAAATCTGATGCGTACTATCCTCCTTTGTGCATAGAAACTTGTTTATACACTAATCTTAGGAAACTCCGCTCTGTTAGTCATAATGAATTGAACTACAAAAAGGCAGATTATCCATCTTCATATGTTAATTTGCGAAGATTGACTGGCACTATTTGAATGACATAGATGACGTTAATGTAGTTGTCAAGAAATTTTATTCTATCCTGGATTGTGCTTTATATAGAAATGTCCCACTGAAAAAGCATACTACTCATTCATACCCACCTTGGTACAATGGTTCAATAATCCACAACATTAAGAAAAAACTTAAGGCTTGGATGAAGTACAGGAGAACTAATAACGTTGATGCTAAGAATCACTTTACGTTATTGCGCTCACAAGTTGAAAAAGAGGTCGATGTGGCATACAAAAATTATAGTACTAGTTTTGAGAAGTACATAAAAGATGATCCTAAGCGCTTCTGGTCATTTGTGAACAATAAACAAAATATACCCTCTATTCCTTCAATACTCAACTTTGATGATGAAACACTGGATAATTCACCAGCAATAGTTAATGGTTTCGCGTGGTATTCTCCTAACTAAGGTGATGGTACTCAAAATAACACAAGAGATTTTCCGAGTGATGAAAATTGCTTCTCTTTAATAATAGATCACATCTCTAGTACTGAAGTACAACCAGGAATTGAAAAACTAAAATCGAAGTTGACTATGGGTCCTGACTCGATACCATCGTTTGTCTTCAAAGACTGTGCGACTGTTTTTATTGAGCCGCTAACATTACTATTCAACCTGATATTATTGCAATCAACTTTTCCAGATTCATGAGAGGTTTCATGGATCACTCCTGTATTTGGAAAGGGTGATAGAGATGATCTAACAAATTACAGCCCAATTTCTTAGATTTGCAATTTCAGTAAGATATTCGACATGATTATTCATGATAAACTTCACAACCATTTGTATACAACAATTTCAGTAAACCAGCATGAGTTCATGAAAGGTAGGTCTACAGTTACGAATTCATAGACTGAAACACAGTTTATTCGTGAAAAAATTTAACAACAAGGTCAGATTCTTGTGATATACACTGACTTTTCTAATGCCTTTGACAAAATAGACCATGTCGTACTGCTGCAGAAACTTGAAATTTATGGCCTATCTCGTCCCTTGATAAATCTGGTATCCTCCTATTTAAACAACAGATACTATCAATTTGCATGGATTTCAGTCTAGCCAATTCATTCAGAAATCCGGTGTGCCGCAAGGATCAGTTTTAGGACCTTTGGTGTTTGTTATTTTTATCAATTATATCACCAAGGTAATCGATGTTCCACACTCACTTTATGCTGATGATTCGGATTCATTCTTGAACATTTCAATATTTCCAAGATTGTCCTTTGCTCCAATCTAACATTGATAGAGTCAAAAACTGGTGTAGTGATAATAAACTTCATTTGAGTGTTAGAAGATGTAATGTCATGAATTTCGCAAGAAAACGTACACCAATCATGTATGATTATTCCATTGATGATCTTACGTTGAACAGACCCGTTCTGTTTGTTGATCTTTGTGTCACTTTTAATCCGTTGCTGACTTTTGCTCATCACATTGAAATTAAAATAGCCTCAGCATTAAGATGTTCTGGTTTCATCATCCGCAATGCTCGGATGTTTACGGATGCTCAGACTTTGAGACTATTGCTCATATCGCTTGCTCGAGCTCATTTGGAGTACTCTTCGGTCACGAGCCCTATTTGCTATAATCAAATCGAATCAGTAGAAAAGGTTCAGAGGCCTTTTATTAAGTGCACCATGTTTTTACTTGAAGGAGCCTATCCACTCAGAGGTATCCAGCAGAGTATTTCGCTAAACTATTTCGATTTGCACTAGATGAAACAACGAAGAAATATGCAAGCAGTCATAATTCTATATAAGTTGGTTCACAATATTATAGATTGCTCGGATTCAGGTAGCAAATTAAAATTCTAGTCCCACGGACTTCTTTGCGGTCTATTAAAACATTTTATATGCAGACAGCCAATTCCAAGATATTAGTGAAATCTCCGCTACATTATATGATTAATGCCCATTCCACTATTGAGATTTATTGTATCCAGATCTCCATTTGTCGTAACGTTTGGTTGTTAACTTCACCTATAAAAATACTGGTTTTTGATTGGTTAGATGTTATTCAAGGTACTATATTATGTAATCAAATGGATTGTTCAATTTTGATATAATTTTCACTTATATGAAATATTGTTGTTCCATTTTATTGGATTCTTGAGCCTAGGGCTCTCTTTGTCCGCCATTCTAGTTTTAATTTCAGTTTTTGTTTTGTTTTGTAACGGCGCCGAAATTGGCGCTGATCTATTTATTGACTTGCATCATTTGCTAAATTGCTCTAAAGATGCTTGTATTCAGATTGTACCTGTTCATCGTAATCGATAGCTTGTCTTATGATTCTGATAGGTGTGTCTCGCATTACAAAAGAGTTTTTGTTGCTTTGTCCAGCATGTCATATTTTATTGTCTGTATCTTCAAGTCCTTGTGGATTTTTGAGTTTCATACATATTGAGGACTGCAGTTTCTGTAATCTTCACAGTTGGATTTTTGGAGCATGACCGAATACTTATGATACATATGTCATCTGAGGTCTGATAATTGTGACTGCTTGTTGTTCAAGTTGAGTGTATTCCCCCTATTTATCAGTGGTATTAGTCTAGCAAAGACTGCTTTTGCTTTTTTCACTGCTTTTTTGATGAGTTCTACCATGCGCAGACCAGTTTCTAAAGTTAATCCTAGATACTTGTCTTTGTCTCTCCATGGGATGGGACGATTGAAAAGGCAAATTGTTTCTATCGGTTCCTATGTTCCAATGTTCCAGTGTTCTCCGTCTTGTAAATAGGAAAGCATATCCTCCATTTGTTACACCATTGTTCTATACTGTCTTATTCATCGGCGCATTGCTTTTTTTGAATTTTGCAAAGCATCTCTTAATTTTTAACATTTGATCGCTGGAAGTGTGATTCAAAGATGTTAACGTAGATTTTACTGATAATTAATTTCACATCTCTACTAAGCTTATCTCCCCGAGAGCTTTAAACTGATACCGAGCTAGATATTGGGTGGGGTTCTATAAGTCAACCGTTCATTTTCGGTACCGTCAAGTTATCGGTATTGAGTTGTCGGTTTCAACTGCTATTGCAATTATATAAGTGGTACCGAAAACTACTACCGTTCACTGTCAGTACCGAAATATCCCAAGAATTGTAATTTTGACGACATTGCGAATAGGTACATATATTCAACTTATTTATAGATATCAAAATATTTCTTGAATGGTATTTCTCAATTGTTGATATTCTGTGCAAAAGTGAATGAAACTCCAATAAATTGATTGTAAATTTTGACAAGAAACTCACGTCAGTCTGACAGTTCTAGAAGATAGATTTGAGGTTATGAAAAATAAATTTTTGTACTTACATAGATTAGATATATCCTTACAAGTCTTAAAATAATATGTTCCAACTTACTTTTTATAATTCATATATAAATGTTCTTGCATAAATGTGTTGCAATCTCCGAAAAATATTATTCAGAAATTCGAAGTGAAACGTAACGGTCGATCTCTGCACCGATAACTTTTCGGTAGGTGTTAACGATAAGTACCGAAAGCTCAACCTTAGATTCTGATAACACTACCGATAAGAGAGACAGAATCCCACCCATGATCCGGATAACTTATAAAAAAACAATTGATAATCGTTTAGATATATTTTTTGACACTTGTACAGGAATTATTCCCACAGGAGCTTCAATTTGATTTCAAACATGATAGAACTGAATGTAATCTGAAAAAAAAAGCAATTGATGAACATTTGCGTATGATGTACAAATTTAGGTAATAATCATTCTATTCTAATTATTTTTATTTTTATTATCTATTTAAATCTCTTTCGGATGTCGAGATTGGACTTTTAGTTTAGTTTATTGCGTTCACTATGTCCTCCTATTCTTTTTGGCTCAGCGCTTCATCTTCTGCTTCTTGCAGGCTTATGTTGTTTCTGCGTAGTATTTCTTTTATGTTGCTTTTCCATACTTCTGCTGGTCTTTCCCTTCTTTTTCCTTTCGCTCTTCTGGCATTTCATATTATTTTCGTTCTTTTTAAGTGACCATATGATAATAACTGTTTTTCTCTCTATTGTCTTCTGCATACTTTCTATTTGTATATTATTTCTTATGTGGTCGTTCTCTATCTAATGTGATCCATTTCACTCCCTCTTTTCTTCTCGAGAATCTTATCTCGGCCGCTTGTATTTTGTTTTTTAGTTTTTGGTTCATTACCTACGTTTCGCTTCCGTATATTAATGTTGGCCTATAAGCTGTTTTATGTTCGACTGCATCATAATCATCTAATTTATGGTTGCATTCAGTAACCATAATTTGCCACTTGATTGGACTTGATACTTGATATCGACGCGAATATTCAGACCTGAAGATAGATTCTTATTGTTACAAAAACATTTCTCTCTCAATATTTGTGATTCTTTGGTACTTGCTGCCAACACTCCTACACTTACTGAAGTATCTGTTAATCCTTTTCTATCGTATTCATTCTTTTCTACGCTTTGTGAAGTATTCATTTATTTTTTCTATCGTATTCAAACTCTTTTACACTTTCTGAAATATCTATCTATGCTATTAAATTGTATTTAATATTTTTGACATCTGCAAACAAACATTAAGAAATAATTGTAACAATAGCAACACTATCAAAGCACACCAAGTTGAACACACCGAATTTTTGTACAGGGAAATGAAGAAATATTTTTTGGAGATATCCTGCGTCTTTGGAGCAGTCGAACATAAAGCTTTGTATGTAATTCGTATATAAACACACTTCATAGACTCGCCTTCCTTATTAGACTCACTCGGACTGCTCGCTCGTCCATAACCAGCAGCTTGTTCAATAAAGTTCTATATGATGTACTAATCACATGAATAGCTATTGTATAAAGTTGTTTTAATCTTCCTTGTAACATGTTCATTGTTTATAATTTTATTCATAGCGAAGTAACTTTTGTTTGCTGCTTGGATTCATTTTACTTATAATAACCAACTTTTACTTTCTTGTTTTGATTCTTATGTTTCTTATTATACTGTCCGGAAACAAGATGAATAGTAAAGGACTCAAAGCCCCTGCTTGTCTCAGTCCTTGTAATGTTGTAAATCCATCCGATGTTCCACTGTTTGTTCTTATATAACTCGATGTTCTATTATATATACTTTTTAGTGCTCGTATTAATTCTCGCCTACCTGTCTTTCTCCCAGTATCTTCCATATAATTCTTCTTGACACTCTGTCGGACGCCTATTCTGAATAAATGAATGCAATGTGTAGTTTCTCGTTCTGTTTAAGGATGTTTTCTGTGAGTTTTCTTATCAAGAATATATGATCTTGTGTGGAGTGTCCTTTCCCAAATCCGCTTTGAGTCTCTTCCAGTGTTTCTTTTGTACATTGTCTAAGTCTGCTCCCTAAGACAGCTTCGTATACTTTTACTGCTGAGCATAAAAGTGATATATCTCTATAATTTCTGCAGTCTCTATAGTCTCCTTTTTTGTATATAGGAAATATCACTGCTTTCTCCTAGTCTTTTGGTATTGCTTTTTTTCCATATTCTATTCAACATCATTAAAAGCATTTCTTCACCTTCTTTCACCATATGTTCCAGTTGTTCTCCTTTTATGTAGTCATGTCTAGGTGCTTCTGCATTTCTTGTCTTTTGAAACTGTTATCATTTCTTCTTTTGTAGTTTCCTTTGCTCCTCCATCTATTTCTGCTCTTTCTCTTTGGTGCGTTTCGTTTTCTTCTATTTCGCTTGTGAGTTGATTCTCTTCTAGTAATTCTTGGCAATGTTCTCTCCATCTTTCTAGTATTTTTGTATATTTGTCCTTGTTCACTTTTTGATTGATTCAACATCATTTATTCTCCTTTTCTGTCTTTTTTTGTTACTCTGTATAATAATTTAAGGTTTTCTTTGAAGTTCGTCTCTAACTTTGTCCCGAATTCTTCCCATGCCTCTGTTTTTGATTTTTTGATTATTTATTTCTTTCTTTCTCCATTATTCTTATTGTTAATTTCATAGTTATCAGAACTCTTATAATAATAAATGAACCAATAATGATTTTGAAAAATGTTTCAGGTAGATGTGCCGAATTATCAAAAGATCAATTTCAGATATTTTATATTTTATGATAAAAACTCTAGTTTGTAGAATGAGTACATGGAATTGAGGAGTTTTATCAATAAAATTTGGTACCACTGATTGGAAAAGGCTCATTCACGAACTTGAACCTAGCTTTTTGATAAAAAACTTGAAGATACAATTTCAATCGAAAACTCGCAACCGTTCTCAACTTATCGTGCTGTCAGGAAGACGGAAAGACAGGCCAACTAGTTTCATAAAGTACAAGTTGTTACAAAATTTCGTCTGACGTCTTTTTTTTGTACAATTGTTTTCCCATTGCATACTCATGTCGCCATCTATGTAGCAGATTCGCATTAATTTGTAAAATAGTACGTTCGTCCGACACTTGATTGAAGCGCTCTCTTGGGGAGTCGACGCGTCTGCTTCTTCCTCGCTCTCTTGCTTCCGAGCTGTTGTTGCAGACGTTTGTTTTTGAATAGTCTTGTGATTTTTCTTGTTGTTCTAAATTTGGTGATTATTTTATTTAATTAAAATCAGTGTTATGATTTTGTAAGTATCTCGTTTATTATTTTGTTCACGTATTCCAAATTTAGTATTATTTTTCTAGTGATTTCGTTTGAGACGACCCGCGTGGTTAACCTTTTGTTTTCCAAATTTATTTCTTCCATCCTTTATTATTTGTTAGTTTTTTTGTGTTCAGCACCTTTTTACTACCTTGAAACTTTTATACCAAATTGATATTTTTGTTCTAAATTTATTTTTTTTCTAAATTTTATAATAGCGTAAGCAATAGCGTTCCGGTCGTAGGAGCTGGTCTTTTCCTCTTTGGGAGGTTATTATTGTTTGTTGTCCTTCCTCGGGAAGATTCGTTTAACTATTTCTGATGTTTTGTATTCAGATTAGTTTTGATAATCATTACTATTGATAGTGTTTCGTACACATGTCCTAGTTGCTACCTGCCCTAGTTTACCATACTTTCCCGTCTACAAGAGTAGACATTCCTTTTTGTAATATACCGGTTTTTTTTTGTATTTCTGTTTTAAATTTTTTTTTTTACTACCAAACGCGATCAGGCGGATATCGATTCGGTGATACGCGATTTTTTTATATATACACTCGAAGTAATAAAACCTACGAGATTTGTGGCTATCTTCGTTCCTCCCTTTACCTTTCCTCACCTAAGTATGTGTGCTGTATGAATGATTAGTGAAAGTGGTTGATAATAAATAATTTAACTATATTTTGGATCCAACGCGTTGCGGATTTGTCATTCAACAACTCGTAGTTTAGTTTCTTATGTTGTTTTTGTAGTTTTTTGTTTCCAAAGCTTAAAATATTTTGTTGTGGGCTTTAGTTCCCGTTTTTAAGCTGGAAAATCCTACGAGTTTGTGAAGATTGATCCAATTTTTTTGTAACGAACCACGTTCGTGAATTTATCGACTCGTCGCTAATAAATCCTTTTTCTTGTCCTGCTAGACTTTGTATTTTCTGTGTTTTTTCTTCTCTTTAATGCTCAGCGTAGTTTTTTTACTTTGTAAATTTTTAGTGCACTATTTAAAATCAGACAAATAAATAACTTACTGATTATTTTATTTAACTAACTAAATTTTACAGTTTATTCGTTTTTTTAATTGAATCTAAATTTATTCATTCAAGTTTAACGCTTCACGTTTGAAGAGAGCTCTCGAATTTTTTTGTAGGAACCTCCTGTTTCAGTTGAATTGGATACTGATTGGGTTGTTTGTTTTCAGTGTAAACTGCTAGGAATCCTAGGGACCAGTGGCCACTTGAGACTAGTTTTTGGCCTATTTCAAGTTAATAAAAACATCAACACGTCTACGAATTTAAGAAGAACATTAATATCTCCCGAAGTTGACGACCAAGCGCACGGCCAACCGTAACACCTTCAAGGACCGTTGGGTATTTATCAAAGCCCTATAAGACGCAAGATCAACTTTACTTAATTCAGGGAACGTTCTTGTCTGACGTTGTTTTTGTGGCTATCAATTCGACATCTATCTTCTCTGCCGATACTAGTCTTGAGTTCCGCCTGAAGAGGATATTTAGCTAGTTTTTGTAACGTAATTTTGAACGTCTGTGACGTGCTCTCCAGTTCCCTTTTGGCTGTTGCAGTGAGATTTTTTTGTATAATAGCTTCAATCATTTTCGTAAGTTACAAATTTTTTGAATTATAATTTTTGGAATTCTTTGCTTGAAATTAATAATAATTTTATTTATAATTGATTTCGACGTCTATGCTTTATTTCTTTTTTTTGCTGTCGCTATTGTCTCCCAGAATAGTACCTTTTTCTCCTTTGATCATTTCCTGGGAGTGGCGCCCATTTCCTATTTTTCAGGTAAAATATTTCTGGTGCCCTTATTAATAGCTAGCCTGGGTCTTCACTTTCAAGGTAGGATATTCCATTACTTAAATTTAGTGTCAATCAGCAGTACATTAAGTTTTTGCCACCAAATAGTGAAGAAACATTACCTTTTTTAATTTCCTACTGCCACCTTGGAAATAGGAAAAGGTACACTGGCGCCCAACGTGGGGCCCTTAACTTTGTTCAGCCTTGAATTTTGTTGCAATTCAAATAAATACTTTTTTGCTTCTCCAATTGGTTGCACAAACTTTGACATCGAAAAGAAAACTGGAAATATTCATCCTGAAATCCTTCTACTCTTTTCTTTCTATCATTACTATTTTTCCTCTAGCATATGCAAGATACCTCTACAATTCCTTTTTGTGCCATTACTAATCAAATAAACTTTTCTGAGGTACATACCAAGATGAAGCCCGAATGCATCGAATACCTTACAGAGGATGAGTTGTTATATGAACTAGGAAACCGAGGTGTTAAGATCAATAATTTGTCGGTGGATTTAAAACCTATATTGAGAGGATTGCTGCAAGTTGAAGGAATAAATGGGAATCCATCTCCTATACCACACAATTATATACCAGCCACTGAAAACGCGACATGTCAACAGAAGCTACTGGATTTACGCGGTAAGATAGCCCAAATCAATAATGATAATTCTCGTGCTATTTCGTTGCGATTAGATTACCTTTACAATCGCGTTTTACGTTTAAATTCCGTTCAACCTTGTCCAAACCTATTAGCTCTTATAGCTGATTTGCGAACACAGCTCGACAACTTTTCGCGATTACAAGCTCCTTTGGCTGAAGCCGATCTTATTTCTTTCAATAATCAATACGTATCCTTACCAAATTCTACTCCACCGACCCCAGTAGAACATCCAACTTTGATTGACACCCCAAATTATTCTTCTTACGGTTTTTCACAACCTTTAAATGCACCATCACAACATCTATCTCTACGACAACCTATTTTTAATTTGACTGTTCCATCTCCAGTCGTTTCACCGTTAACAAATAATTTACAACCTACTTATTCTTCAGCTCCTGACGTCCATAAATGGAATTTAAAATTCGATGGTACCGGCAGTGTTAACTCTTTTTTAGAACGTGTTACTGAACTAGCTACTTCTCGAGGTGTTTCTTTAGCTAATTTACCTAAACATGCTAGCGAACTATTTACTGGACCTGCTTTAATTTGGTTTCGTGCAATTCGAGATGATATTCAATCATGGGATGATTTATGTTATCGCTTAAGACAAGCTTTTCTTCCATCAGATTATGAATTCGAACTTTGGCAAGAAATACAATCTCGTACTCAGGGTATTGATGAAAAAACCGAACTTTTTGTTGCTGTTTTGAAATCGTTGTGTAGCCGGTTACAAATTAAACCAGATGCAAAATCTTTTCTAACTTTGGTTTTACGAAATTTACAGCCTCGCTTTCAGCAGGATATCGCCGTTTTACAATCTCCTACCATCGAACATCTTATTAGTGTTTGTAAACTCAAAGAAAACACAGATCATAGGGTTGAAAAGTTTAAACCACCACCTTCTCGTACAAATAAATTACTAGAGCCAGAGTTAGCTTACCAACGTCCCGTTGCATCTTCTCGTGTGAATACTGTGCACACGACGCCTTCTAAAAATCAAAATACTCGTAAGTGTTTTAATTGTGATGATCCAAATCATTTAGCGCCTCAATGCCCAAAGCCTCATAATAAGCATTGTTATAGTTGCGGTTATAAAAATGTCACTCGTTCTACATGCACACATTGTTCAAAAAACGAATAGGATCGCGTTGTTTCAGTCGCCGACGCACACGATCTTTTATTAAGACTGACCGTTCAGCTTGGAATGACTAGCTGAAAACTGTAGCTAAATTCTGTAAGAGTCCTACCATTTCGCCTATTATTCATCATCCTAATTTAGACTCGCGACCTTTTGTTAAAATTCTTTTCGGAAAAACTCCTGTTGTCGCTCTATTAGATTCGGGTGCTAACGTTTCTGTACTAGGAAATAAAGGCATTTCTTTACTTTCTGCTAATAATATACCCCTTTTACCTTCTAAAGAACCTACTGTAACTACTGCAGATGGTGCTTGTCAACAAGTCAATGGAAAAGTTACCGTTCCTATCACTGCAGATTCAGTCACTCATTATATAGACTTTTTAATAGTTCCTGCCCTTGAACAATCTGTCATATTAGGTACCGATTTCTGGCAAACTTTCAATATTCATGTCAATTTCAAAGATAATTTATGGAATTCTAGGCCGACTATTAATGCTTTTAGTTCACTACATGATTCTACCGAATTAACTACTTCTCAAACTGCTGCTCTACAAGTAGTCATAGATTCTTTCAAAGAACTTGGCTCAAAACCTCTTGGACGCACTCATTGTCTTACGTATTCAATTGATACTGGCGATGCCACTCCTATTAAACAACGATATCATTCTGTCTCTCCAGCTATGTTGTCCATCTTGCATCAAAAATTAGATAAAATGCTTGCACTCGGTGTAGTACGTCCTTCAAAAAGTGCTTGGTCGTCCCCCGTTCTAATCGTAAAGAAAAAATCTGGAGAGCCCCGTTTTTGTTTTGATGGCCGTAAACTTAATTCAGTTACCAAAAAGGATGCTTATCCTTTACCTTTAGTCAATGACATCTTGGATCGATTACGCGATGCTAACTATTTGTCTTCAATTGATTTAAAAAGCGCTTTCTGGCAAATTCCGCTTGATGACGCTTCTTGTGAAAAAACCGCCTTCACTGTGCCAAATCGAGGTTTATTTGAGTTCACGCGAACCGCTTTCGGTCTTACAAATGCTCCTCAAGCCTTGCAACGATTAATGGATGCCGTTCTTGGTCCACTTTTACATAAGTCTGTTTTCGTTTATTTGGACGACATTGTAATTTGTACTTCCACCTTCGAAGAACACTTGTCAGTACTCTTTGACATTCTTAATCGACTTAAAAATGCAGGTCTTACTATCAACTTTGGAAAATGTGAATTTTGTAAACCCTCTTTAAATTATCTTGGCTTCGTAGTTGACAAACAAGGATTACGTACCGACCCAGACAAGGTTGCCGCCATTAATAACTACCCTTTGCCACGAACAGTTACTGAAATTAAACGATTTTTAGGTTTAGCTTCCTGGTATCGGCGTTTTGTACCTCAATTTTCATGTCTTTCAGCTCCTATCACTGCTTTAACTAAAGGAAAACGCAAATCCAATATTGTTACTTGGGATCAAGAAGCTCTTCAAGCTTTTGATAAATTAAAATCTTCACTCACTTCTTCACCTGTTCTGGCTAGTCCAGATTTTACGAAACCATTTACCATTCAAACTGATGCTTCAAATTACGGCATAGCCGCTGTATTATCTCAAGATTTCTCTGGCGAAGAACATGCCATTGCTTAAGCAAGTCGTACTCTTACGCGCACTGAACGTAATTACTCAGTTACTGAACGCGAATGTTTAGCCGTTCTTTTCGCTATTACCAAATTTCGTCCTTATGTCGAAGGTACTTCTTTTACTGTTTGTGACGTTCCCGCTTGGAAATATGTAACGTACTTTTGGGCCTGTCGCTAACTTTTACTCAATGCTCGGGCGCCATTTACTTAACGGAGCGACAGCCTGTTGTACGTGCCAAGATAGCTCTGTGGAGGTATGATGTCCAGGTTTCTGAAATCTTGCTGAAAAAGGAGAACGGGGTACACGCAACAAAAGAGTAACAGTTTTTACCAAAATAAAATATTTCTATTTAATATAGTTGAAAATAAACATCAAGATAATACAAAAGTAACACCAATAATATTTTCTATTGTTGGACCATCTCAACAATGTAAAATAGTGTCAACAAAATCATTGTAACAATCAAGTGATTGACCGCTTGTCTAAATAATCGACTACTTGACTGAATCTACTAACTGATACTGACTGATTACTGACTGTACTGACTGACTCAGTTTACCGACTGATTACTGACTGTACTGACTGATTCAGTACACCGACTGACTGTTGACTGTACTGACTGATTCAGTATATCGACTGACTACTGACTGTACTGACTGACGGGGTATACTGACTGACGGAGTGTACTGACTGACTGAGTACACTGACTGACTACTGATTGTACTGACTGTACTGACTGACGGAGTATACTAACTGACTGAGTATACCAACTGACTGAGTATACTAACTGACTGAGTATACTGACTGTCGGAGTATACTGACTGACTGAGTATACTGACTGACGGAGTATACTTACTGACGAAGTATACAGACTGACGGATACTTTTACGTACTTCACAGCGCAGATCTACTAAAACAGAAGTGAAGGACGTTAACTCGGAAGACGCGAGTCGGATCACTAGGAAATAGCTCGGAAGACGCGAGCTGGATAACAGGACGTTAACTCGGAAGACGCGAGTCGGATCACTAGGAAATAGCTCGGAAGACGCGAGCTGGATAACAGGACGTTAACTCGGAAGACGCGAGTCGGATCACTAGGAAATAGCTCGGAAGACGCGAGCTGGATAACAGGACGTTAACTCGGAAGACGCGAGTCGGAACTAGGGTGTAGCTCGGAAGACGCGAGCTGGATACTAGGACGGAGACTTGGAAGACACAAGTCGGGCACTAGGTATCGGTTTGCTTACCCTTAGTCTGACGAACGCTACTGGCTGCTTACTCGGAGGCTGTCCACTAGCCTGGAGAGCTGGTGGGCTGTAGGAAGTCGCTACAGCCCAGCTCTGGGGAGCTCAACTGTAGGAAGGCGCTACAGTTCAACTGACTTCTCTTCGAAATCGGAGGCTTTATATACTGCCTATCCATTAAATATTTAATTTTTCAGTCTCAACTTGCTGCATACCGATTTTGAATCAAAAATAAAAATATAAAAGTTCACTTGTTGCGGTCTCGAACCCTGAACGCTGGCGCACCAAGCGAGCACGCTAACCGCTAGACCAACGGTACATGTACAGAAATTGTTGTAAATTACAGGGTGACTCAGCAACATCGTCACACCCTCCTCTTCCTTCCTCAAAAAAAAATTTAAATAGTAATTTTTTTTTTCCACGCTTCAAAACAAAATCTTCAGTATATCTTACATATTAACCAAATGAATCAACTTACATACTAATCCTAACTACCAAAAACTTAACAACTAGCTTAGTCTAAAACACAATCACTGACACACTATTGTCTTTCCTCTCAGAGAGGGGGGAAGGGTAGAATACGCACTCAGGGGGGGCAACACTAACACTGGGGGAACTGCTGGGATGGTGAACCACTCTATGGCTCCATCTGCCCTGGTCAGCGCCCGCCTGCTGCTCGTACACCCATGAACCTTCTGGATCCTCTTCTGCTAGCATGTTTGCTCCTCTTTTATTTTCAAACAAAATTTGCCTTCATCGAGTCCCTGCTCGGGCGCCAGAAATTTGTGACGTTCCCGCTTGGAACGTCAGAAATATGTAACGTACTTTTGGGCCTGTCGCTAACTTTTACTCAATGCTCGGGCGCCATTTACTTAACGGAGCGACAGCCTGTTGTACGTGCCAAGATAGCTCTGTGGAGGTATGATGTCCAGGTTTCTGAAATCTTGCTGAAAAAGGAGAACGGGGTACACGCAACAAAAGAGTAACAGTTTTTACCAAAATAAAATATTTCTATTTAATATAGTTGAAAATAAACATCAAGATAATACAAAAGTAACACCAATAATATTTTCTATTGTTGGACCATCTCAACAATGTAAAATAGTGTCAACAAAATCATTGTAACAATCAAGTGATTGACCGCTTGTCTAAATAATCGACTACTTGACTGAATCTACTAACTGATACTGACTGATTACTGACTGTACTGACTGACTCAGTTTACCGACTGATTACTGACTGTACTGACTGATTCAGTACACCGACTGACTGCTGACTGTACTGACTGATTCAGTATATCGACTGACTACTGACTGTACTGACTGACGGGGTATACTGACTGACGGAGTGTACTGACTGACTGAGTACACTGACTGACTACTGACTGTACTGACTGTACTGACTGACGGAGTATACTAACTGACTGAGTATACCAACTGACTGAGTATACTAACTGACTGAGTATACTGACTGTCGGAGTATACTGACTGACTGAGTATACTGACTGACGGAGTATACTTACTGACGAAGTATACAGACTGACGGATACTTTTACGTACTTCACAGCGCAGATCTACTAAAACAGAAGTGAAGGACGATGACTCGGAAGACGCGAGTCGGAACACTAGGATGTAGCTCGGAAGACGCGAGCTGGATAACAGGACGTTAACTCGGAAGACGCGAGTCGGATCACTAGGAAATAGCTCGGAAGACGCGAGCTGGATAACAGGACGTTAACTCGGAAGACGCGAGTCGGATCACTAGGAAATAGCTCGGAAGACGCGAGCTGGATAACAGGACGTTAACTCGGAAGACGCGAGTCGGAACTAGGGTGTAGCTCGGAAGACGCGAGCTGGATACTAGGACGGAGACTTGGAAGACACAAGTCGGGCACTAGGTATCGGTTTGCTTACCCTTAGTCTGACGAACGCTACTGGCTGCTTACTCGGAGGCTGTCCACTAGCCTGGAGAGCTGGTGGGCTGTAGGAAGTCGCTACAGCCCAGCTCTGGGGAGCTCAACTGTAGGAAGGCGCTACAGTTCAACTGACTTCTCTTCGAAATCGGAGGCTTTATATACTGCCTATCCATTAAATATTTAATTTTTCAGTCTCAACTTGCTGCATACCGATTTTGAATCAAAAATAAAAATATAAAAGTTTACTTGTTGCGGTCTCGAACCCTGAACGCTGGCGCACCAAGCGAGCACGCTAACCGCTAGACCAACGGTACATGTACAGAATGTTGTAAATTACAGGGTGACTCAGCAACATCGTCACATGTTATTACTGACCATCATTCACTATTATGGCTTATGAGAATGCAGGATCCCACAGGTAAACTTGCTCGTTGGGCTGTTAAGCTTCAACAGTTTGATTTTCAACTTTTACATAGACCTGGAAAACTAAATACTGTCCCAGATGCTCTTTCACGTGCTCCATTAAAAATTTCAACTTTATTTGTACCAGCCGATAACTCAGATCCGTGGTATATAAATCTTCGTACTTCAATTCTTGCTTCTCCTTCTGATTATCCAGGATGGCGTGTTGAAGACCATACAATTTATAAACTTGTTCCGCAGAACCGTGCTGTTAATTTATCTCCATGGAAAATAGTCGTTCCCTCAGATCTAAGGGATGAAACTCTCAAAGAAGCTCACTCTGCTACTACTTCTGGTCATTTTGGAGTATTTAAAACCCTTCGTCGTCTTTCCGAAACATACTATTGGCCCGGTATGAGACGTTCCGTACACCGATTTGTAACGCAATGTAAAATTTGTTTATCTCAAAAACCTTCTCAATTACCTTCTTTAGGCCATATGGGAGAGCCTAAGAAAATTAACTATCCTTGGCAGGCCATTGCCATTGATTTAATGGGTCCTTTTCCTCGTTCATCACATGGGAATATGCATTTATTAGTAGTATCAGATTGGTTTTCAAAATTTCCTTTATTATTTCCACTTCGTCAAGCTACTTCTAGAAGTATTACTACTATTCTAGAACGTGATGTCTTTCTTCTCTTTGGAGTCCCTCAAATTGTAATTTGTGATAATGGTACTCAGTTCAATTGTGACGAGTTTCGTCGTTTGCTGAAAAAATATCAAGTTCCAAAACTTTGGTACAATGCTAAATACCACCCGCAAGTAAATTTTGTAGAACGCACCAATAGAATCATTAAAACCGCTATTCGATCCTTTATTAAAGACAACCACCGCGCTTGGGATGTGAATTTACCCCAAATTGGTCAAGCAATACGTACTTCTGTTCACGAAGTTACTGGTTTTGCTCCAGCATATCTTAACTTTGGCCGCCACGTACCCTTATCCGGAACTTTTTACTCCACTCCACCTGATACCATTTTATCCGATACTCCAGCTACTTATGCTAATTCATTTAAAGAATTGCATACTAATTTCCAACTAGTTCAGAAGAAAATTATATCTTCATATGACCGCTCCGCAAAACGTTATAACCTTCGTAGACGTTCTTTAGAATTCTTTGTAGGTGATTCAGTTTGGAAACGTAATTACGTACTTTCTGATGCTACCAAACATTTCTCTGCCTCTTTAGCTCCTAAATACATTCCTTATGTAATACACAAGAAAATTTCTAAATTAGTTTATCAACTTCACGACCTAAATGGCCGCGACCTAGGACGTTGGCACATAAAAGACTTAAAGCCTCATCCTTCTGATGATGATAATTCTTCAAATCAATAGTTTTGTTACAAAATATTTTACATTTTCTTAAAATTCTTTTTACACATATTTCGTTACGTCCCAAATCGACCCCTACTTATAATTTGCTACCTCCTATTTCGTCCCTATTCTTAGAAATTTTTCTTTTCAAGAAAAATTCCTTTTTCGTGGAGGGGCAGTGTTACAAAATTTCGTCTGACGTCTTTTTTTTGTACAATTGTTTTCCCATTGCATACTCATGTCGCCATCTATGTAGCAGATTCGCATTAATTTGTAAAATAGTACGTTCGTCCGACACTTGATTGAAGCGCTCTCTTGGGGAGTCGACGCGTCTGCTTCTTCCTCGCTCTCTTGCTTCCGAGCTGTTGTTGCAGACGTTTGTTTTTGAATAGTCTTGTGATTTTTCTTGTTGTTCTAAATTTGGTGATTATTTTATTTAATTAAAATCAGTGTTATGATTTTGTAAGTATCTCGTTTATTATTTTGTTCACGTATTCCAAATTTAGTATTATTTTTCTAGTGATTTCGTTTGAGGCGACCCGCGTGGTTAACCTTTTGTTTTCCAAATTTATTTCTTTCATCCTTTATTATTTGTTAGTTTTTTTGTGTTCAGCACCTTTTTACTACCTTGAAACTTTTATACCAAATTGATATTTTTGTTCTAAATTTAATTTTTTTCTAAATTTTATAATAGCGTAAGCAATAGCGTTCCGGTCGTAGGAGCTGGTCTTTTCCTCTTTGGGAGGTTATTATTGTTTGTTGTCCTTCCTCGGGAAGATTCGTTTAACTATTTCTGATGTTTTGTATTCAGATTAGTTTTGATAATCATTACTATTGATAGTGTTTCGTACACATGTCCTAGTTGCTACCTGCCCTAGTTTACCATACTTTCCCGTCTACAAGAGTAGACATTCCTTTTTGTAATATACCGGTTTTTTTTTGTATTTCTGTTTTAAATTTTTTTTTTTACTACCAAACGCGATCAGGCGGATATCGATTCGGTGATACGCGATTTTTTTATATATACACTCGAAGTAATAAAACCTACGAGATTTGTGGCTATCTTCGTTCCTCCCTTTACCTTTCCTCACCTAAGTATGTGTGCTGTATGAATGATTAGTGAAAGTGGTTGATAATAAATAATTTAACTATATTTTGGATCCAACGCGTTGCGGATTTGTCATTCAACAACTCGTAGTTTAGTTTCTTATGTTGTTTTTGTAGTTTTTTGTTTCCAAAGCTTAAAATATTTTGTTGTGGGCTTTAGTTCCCGTTTTTAAGCTGGAAAATCCTACGAGTTTGTGAAGATTGATCCAATTTTTTTGTAACGAACCACGTTCGTAAATTTATCGACTCGTCGCTAGTAAATCCTTTTTCTTGTCCTGCTAGACTTTGTATTTTCTGTGTTTTTTCTTCTCTTTAATGCTCAGCGTAGTTTTTTTACTTTGTAAATTTTTAGTGCACTATTTAAAATCAGACAAATAAATAACTTACTGATTATTTTATTTAACTAACTAAATTTTACAGTTTATTCGTTTTTTTAATTGAATCTAAATTTATTCATTCAAGTTTAACGCTTCACGTTTGAAGAGAGCTCTCGAATTTTTTTGTAGGAACCTCCTGTTTCAGTTGAATTGGATACTGGTTGGGTTGTTTGTTTTCAGTGTAAACTGCTAGGAATCCTAGGGACCAGTGGCCACTTGAGACTAGTTTTTGGCCTATTTCAAGTTAATAAAAACATCAACACGTCTACGAATTTAAGAAGAACATTAATATCTCCCGAAGTTGACGACCAAGCGCACGGCCAACCGTAACACCTTCAAGGACCGTTGGGTATTTATCAAAGCCCTATAAGACGCAAGATCAACTTTACTTAATTCAGGGAACGTTCTTGTCTGACGTTGTTTTTGTGGCTATCAATTCGACATCTATCTTCTCTGCCGATACTAGTCTTGAGTTCCGCCTGAAGAGGATATTTAGCTAGTTTTTGTAACGTAATTTTGAACGTCTGTGACGTGCTCTCCAGTTCCCTTTTGGCTGTTGCAGTGAGATTTTTTTGTATAATAGCTTCAATCATTTTCGTAAGTTACAAATTTTTTGAATTATAATTTTTGGAATTCTTTGCTTGAAATTAATAATAATTTTATTTATAATTGATTTCGACGTCTATGCTTTATTTCTTTTTTTTGCTGTCGCTATTGTCTCCCAGAATAGTACCTTTTTCTCCTTTGATCATTTCCTGGGAGTGGCGCCCATTTCCTATTTTTCAGGTAAAATATTTCTGGTGCCCTTATTAATAGCTAGCCTGGGTCTTCACTTTCAAGGTAGGATATTCCATTACTTAAATTTAGTGTCAATCAGCAGTACATTAAGTTTTTGCCACCAAATAGTGAAGAAACATTACCTTTTTTAATTTCCTACTGCCACCTTGGAAATAGGAAAAGGTACAAAGTATTCTGAAAGCGAAAAAATACAAATTTCAAGATTTTCATTAAACTATCTATTTTAAGCTTCCCTGAATCCATTTTGATTGTTTTTAGCTTGAATTTGGTACGTATATATGTATATGTGTATGTGTGTGCGTTCGTAACTCGCAAATCTCAAAACCCGTCGAACGTATAATATTGAAATTTTGTATTTAAAACTGGTCTAGGGTATAGTTGTGCACCTCGTATTATCGTATTATATTTGCAATCATCTGTACCAGGGGTGCACTTTACTCGAAACATTTTTCACACTCTCCGCATAAATCCAAAGCAATTGAAGGTAGAATGTCAGAACTCAGTATTCAAGACGATAGTACAGTCTAGATGCTCATATTCCATTTTTATTGAGTTCGACTAAGCCGGAAGTACATTTTACTCGACAGTCTTTCAGAATTTTTCGCATAAATTCGAAACGATCGGCTGTAGAGTATTGAAATCTAGTATTTCAGTCTACTGTAGCATCTGAATGATAGCCCACTGTTCCCAAAACAATCGACTGAACCGGAAAAGCACTTCAGGTGATTTTTTTTCAATTGTATGCATAAATTCAGAGCTGTTAGGCTTGAAATCTTGAAAATCGGTATTTAGGAATGTTGTAGCAAAAGAATGATGACCTACTGTTTCCAAAGCAACCGACTGGGCCGAAAGCGCAGTTTACTTGACAGATTTTCAGATTCATTTGGATAAATCTAAAACGAATAACCGTGGAACAATGGAGTTTTGTGTTTGATTATCGCATTATTATATCCAAAAAATATATCAAATGGTGTCCACGACAGATTTGTTGTTGTATCAAGAAAGTTATCAATTGACACTCATCTTTTGAAATTGTCTGAAGATTTCGAAGGAATTTAGAGTTTCTATCAGATATTGGAAGCTTTCGAGACACTCCGGTGAGTTTTTTGATGCTATATCTCTGAAAAGCCATATTATCACTTCTTTCAAACATCACCTCAATCTATCTCATTTTCAAATACTCGATTGTGATGCTACGAAGAACAATATCTAATTTATAGTGGATCATTATATCTTTATCTTACCATGTTTCAATCTATCAACAAACATACTTGATACAGCTTGAAATTTGAGATGAATCAAATCCTACTGATATGTTTTTTTATTATTGGCTACTCGTACTTCTACATTATAGATTGAAAATTCTGGAGGTATTGGACAAACATCATATGCTGTATTTATACATGTCTCTTATTTGTGATTCTTTCTTCAAGCTCCTTTCTATCGATTCCTGAAAAATGTAGCTGCATTTTTTTCCCTATAAATTACTCGACAGTACAGTACTTTTTTCCCGCTGGAAAATCTGAGAAGAATAACTACACCTCATTATCATTGGAGAGTAAAGTAGTTAAGTTGAACATGAAACATGATATTCATGAGTATTTTGTTAATGATTTGATAATATACAGTATCAGCTATTTATATAATCTTGATAGTAATACCGAGTCACTTTTGCTGCAGAACGATGTGGTGTGCTTATGCGAAACTTGGGTTTGTTCTGATGAAATTACTATCCCTAATTTTATATCTATGTACCTCTCTTCTTTCTCTAGTAAAGCAGTTAAAGTCAAAGAGATGGGGCGCGCCAGTGGCGGACTTGTCATTTTTATTAAAAAGAATCATGAATTAAAATCAAGCATGATAGATTCCTCCAATTTATGGCTCATTGTCGAAATCGTGATCAATAATTTGAAAATAGTAGTCTTTTTTACTTACTTAAAGCTATCTTTAGATATCTGCTGCATTGAAATGTTAATTGATATGCTATCTATTATTTCAGACATCTACTACTCACATCATATCATTGTTTGTGGGGATTTTAATGCTCATGTTGGTGAGCTTAACCAATTTCCAAATGATCTACTGATATCACCATTTGTGTACGAAACCAGGAGATCACTTCACCACTCTGTCAACACAAGGGGCTCAAGCTTAGTCGAGAAAATGGAAAGTCTCGGATTTTACTTATTGAATGGCAGAACGACTGGTGATACTGAAGGCTTCTTCACATACTTGTGTAACAATGGTAAAAGTGTGATAGATTTTGCTTGGATGAATGTTGGTAGCCTTGACCTTGTTGAATATTTTCACGTACAGCATACAGTCAACACGGTACATGGCATTTGCACCGTGATCTTGGGTATTTCAAAGACTATCGCCTGCGCGAACTCCTCTACACGTTTGCCACGCCAATATGAAATATCATTTGAATTTAATGAACTCCGGGCAATTAAATACGCCTGCGTCCTCCAAAATTCAACTCAAATATATTTTAACAGCGAGAACTTAGAACAAACATCAAACAATCTAAATTCCGCTATTAAAGAGGCTACCTGTGCAATTGGGGCTATAGTAATTAAAAAAGCAGGTGCAGCTGATGTACATAATAATAAACATAAATCGTGGTACAACGAGCAATGTGAAATTCTCAACGAAGAATGTAATAATAGTCTAAAGGAATTGCGTAGATGTTACAGTGATGAAAATTTAAACCAGTATCGGTCTGACAAAAAAGTATATAAGAATTGGGTAAAATTTAGTAAGAAAAGTTATGTCTCACATACTCAAAATGCTACCTCAAACTCAAAGAATTCTTCCACATTTTGGCTAGCTATTAAGTCACTAAAAACCAAGCCCTGCTCTTCTAATGAAATTGAAATGCATGTATGGGAGAAATTATTCAGCGATTTTTATAATAATGTCCAAACTCCCACTTTAGAGTTTTTTGGCTCTTTCGACCCTGATCTTGATTCAAATATAACTCTAGAGGAATTAGAATGCAGTCTAGCAAAAAGTAAGCTCAAAAAAACCCCTGGTAGTAATAATTTGAGTAATGAGTTCTTTAAGTACATGCCAGATAACTGGATACATTACTTCTTAAACATGCTAAATCTTATCATGTCTCAGGAAGTGATACCTAACTCATGGTCCTGTATACACTCATTTCTGCTACACAAGAAAGGCGACAGGAATAACCCCTTAAACTATCGGAGCATTGCTCTATCTAATGCTGACAGTAAGACTTTCACACAAATACTCTACCAAAGACTTATACTATGGTGCGACACTCATGATATTTTGAACGAGAACCAATTCGGGTTCTGCAAGAACAGAGGCACTTCCGACAATATATTTTCTTTAATGGCAATCACACACATACAACTTAGACTGCGAAAAAATAGTATTCTTGTTATTTTTATCGACTTCCGTCGTGCTTTCGATACCGTCAGCCATAATCTTTTGTGGCAAAAACTATATAACACAGGTATTTCTGTCAAAATAATTCGCATCTTACAAGCACTATATAATAATGCTTTTATGCAGATTAAGGCTGGTAGTAACTTTTCAAAACCTATTAACATTACTCAGGGTGTCTTACAGGGTGACGTTTTATCGCCCTTGTTGTTCGCCCTTTTTATAAACGACATTTGGAATTTTTTTGATACCGCAGGCACTCGTGGGCTGAATATTGACGGAATCAATGAGATATCTATATTAGCCTATGCTGACAATTTGGCCCTATTAGCCTATTCCGAAATAGAGGTCAAAAGAAAGCTCAAAGTACTTTATGATTATGCGCGCACCAATAATCTAGAACTGAATACAACAAAAACAAAAATACTTCACTTGCACAAGGGTCGTGCCAAAAGTATAAAAAACCCATTTCAGTACAATCACGAAACCATAGAAGTAGTCAATGAATTCCCTTATCTAGGCACCACTTTTTCCTCGTCTGATAAATTTGGTAGGGCTGCTACTAATAGTTACAAAAAGGCTGCAATAGCTTCGAACTCAGTAAAAGCTATCTTGTACAAAGGGAAATCGCAGAGTTGGGATTGTAAGAAGAAACTTTTAGATACAATAATCAAATCTACTGCTCTGCATGGCGTCGAAGCCTGGGGTCCTTGGCAAGCCGACAAACTCGAGAAATGTCAAACACAATTCATAAAGAATATTTTCCGCTTACCGCGTAACACTCCCAATAGCTTCATAAGACTTGAAACTGGTTGTACACAAATGGCGGTTGATGTATGGTCGAGAGTCCTAAACTGGTGGGCTAAAATATTAAGTATGGATGCTGGACGTACTCCCAAAATACTTTATGAAAGACTGCTTCATCTAGATAGAAGCGATTCGAATTCAATTAACTATAACTGGAGTACAAAAATTAAAAACTTCCTAATTATGCTTAATTTCGCAGATGTCTGGGATAAACAAACTATTTCAAAGAATTTAATCAATGAAATTATAACAGCTTATAAACAAAAATTGATTCAAATCGATTGAGATTATTTAAGGCACTCTTCATATTCAGTACACTATAAAATTATTAGAGAAAATTTTATCACTGAAGAATACCTAAAATTTAATGTGGCCATCTCGAAAATTAGAGCAATTAGTCAAATACGCTTATCCTCTAAAAGAGATTTCATCTTCATTTATAAGAATTTTAAGTATGAGCTAAGTAACTTTGAACTTTGCTCTATATGCAATCGCAATAAAGTGGAGGATCTATATAATTTTTTCGTCAACTGTCCTATTTATAATTGTCTTCGACACACTCACTTCATGCAGTGTTTTGATAATATTGATGAAACAAATTTCTATTTATACTTTAAGGATTTAAGCACTGAAAAAATAAATAAGATATTTTGCTACACCATTGGTGCCTTTAAACTTAGAAGCTTCATAATCAACGAATAAATTTCAGTCGTTCAATTATCTCTCTCTCAATTCAACTAACCTTCTTTCAATTATAAAGCACTAAAAATTGGATAATCTCCTTTCCTCAAATAATACTATGATGGTTCCCCAAGTTTATCTACTGAATCTAATATATTATTCAAGTAAACATAAGCACTACATCCTTTATTCGTAGTTATAGTTACTCAACTTGAATGTATCTGTTTAACTCATTTTGTATCGCTTACTTTTATTTAGAACTTACTATAAATATAATTCACAGTGTTGTCAATCTATTTGTATGGGTGTTTTACCCGAAAGCAAATAAATTTTGTTATGTTATGTTATGTTATGTTAGTCATCAATTTCAAAATGACTCAAACATACTTGCATACTGGAACTTGTTTTATCTCTTGAGTTCTCTATCAGCCATTAGGAACATCGATTTTTTCGAAATTTCCGAGCTCATCTGTAGTTGTTACGAACCGGTTTTTTGCAGGTGAAAAACGGTAAGATATATTCACATTCTGATCCACTAAAATAATTTGGCACTGACTTTGCTTGATATTATTATCAATATTATTCGCAACAAGAAGTGAATGATAACGAGCAAAATGAGCTGTCCAATTCGAATAGCAAAATTTTCCTGCAATCATTCTCCACGTTTCACGTCAAATCCCAATAGATCCTTGAAGCTTCATTCTCGGCCTTGATAGCAAAAAATGAGAATTTTGTGAACCATTACAACTAAAATTTCATTGACTCACGGCATTGTCAATACTCTCCATTCGTTTATTCAATTGGTAGGTGTGATTATTGTTGAATAGATTATATAATTGATCCATTGAAAATAATTAAAATTGTGTATTCAATTACTACAGCAATTATCAAATCCATATAATGGAAGCAGTTCCTACGACGGCTGATATTAAAGTACATATTACATTCTGCTTACACCAGCCGCATAGCATGCAATCGATACTTTTCCATGGGTAGTGAGCCACATCTAAGAATCTGTCACGCATACACTAACAAATATTTCATGTTGTCATTCTTGTCTCTCCTCGTTATGAACTTGCTAACTCATGGATAAAGCTTGGTTTCCAGCTCTTAACATAAACACTAACTTAGTTTTCTCATTTAACTTAGTATTTGGTCCGTTTCCAGCTCTTAACATAAGCGTTGTTTTAAACGAAGTGGTATGTTCACATTTAATATGGAATATTTCGTAAAGATATTTTCTATTCATTTGAAATGTCATACATTGTAAAAGAATGATTTAGAAAGGCAATAACAATCGAAAATATTTTTTTCAGATTGTATAATTTACAGTTAAATATAGAATACTATTTGGGTAATTTAGGTGAACGCGCCAAAAAATAATATCTTCATTTGTCGTATACAATTTTATAATCTCTGCTCACATTCCATCAATATTTTATAAGAATATTGTTGAAGTCACATCAATTGGATATATTTACAACAGTACTAATCCACAAAATCATCAGCTGATGTTTAATAGAAAGAGAAAAATATATATGCTCCGTCTCTCTCCCACACAACAACGCTTAAGTTTGTGTCGAAAGTTTGGGGTTTGCAAACTTTTCGTTTACGTCGAGAAACAAAGTTTAAGTTAACGACTAAAACAGTAGGTTGGAACGCTACACTGTATTCCCATAAACCAAACTTTTCAAGGTCACGTCTAAAAACAAAGTTAGCGTTTACGTTAAGAGGAGGAAACCAAGCTTAAGTCTATGAAGTGAGACTCTGGCATCGTATGAAAGTCTCAACTATTGTAAGAACGACAAACTACCAACTTGATTGATAACTATTTTCGGAAAATTGAGCAGTTATTCATTGATAAATTATAAATCTTTGTGCGCGTATTCCATCTCATGAATATTCTTGATTTTGTCTACTAGTTTTGTTCTAGTTACATGGTTTTCAGGCTAATTACAGTTAACAGACCATTAATTCATTAAATATTATAATTTTGTTATTTATTCTCTTTTCTCTGTAATAGCGCCATGAACATCATCTCAAAGTATGATAATTACAATGTTCAACATTCTTCTGAATGGTATTTGGGTATGTCGGCCACAATAATAATAATAATTTGACAATGAGTTTGCTTTTTTATAGATGATAAGAAAGCTTAACTTTTGTATTTCAGATGAAGAGTAACATAGAAATAGTGATGAAGTGGACACCTTTTTTCCTCTTTTGTTATCATAGATATATGTCTCAAGAGATATTGTTCATTGAGGGTAATCACTGAGAAACTCGGATGGAAACTTTCGGTAAATCTAATAATAATGTCGATTTGATAAACTTGAATGTAACATACATTATTTCTACATGGTCTGTGATGAAATTTGTGTCATCCGTTTCTTCAGTTAAAATAATTCATCCGTCTCGTTTTCACATTCCAAGATTTCATATAACTTGGAGCTAGATCAATCAGGTGTTGGATTTTGATATTGAAAATAACTAAACCTTTGTCTTGTTTACTATGAATGAATGTTCACATTGCGTTATCCAATATCAATAATACAGGCAACGGAATTTTGGTATTCAATTTGTACTACATCTACATGTTATTGAACTTTCCATTGTTTCATGAAAAGCTGAATGATTTGCAGATTTTGAAGTAGTTTATACTTCTAATTCAAATATGAATGATGTCAACTGTTTCTCCAAGAACGAAATTGGATTCATGAATATTGGAGAGTACGCCATTATTAAAGATTCCACAAAAAGTCATTTGCTTTGATAAAATTGTACATCCGATTTTTTATCCCAATTTATTCCGCAGTGAAATCTTCATAACAATTAATTACTCCAATTTGAATTTGATCTAAACACTTCTTTTCTGATAACTGGAATAAGAATATACCTAAAACTATCTTCCAACTATTGTAACTATTACTTTTATTATGAAAACTGAAATAAAGGATAGCCTTCAAAAATTATTACTCAATTTTAATTATTACTAGAAGTATAATTCATTTAACTCACCGCAGGTCTGGCGGTCAACAATGAGTCAGTTTTTCCCATTTTTTTTCCTAATTTTGAGAAATTTACATTCAAAGCATGGATACTATATTCTACTCAAACAGGGTTTGATCCGTAAAGAATAAAAATTGTGTCTGTTACCTCTATTCTTTAAACAGCTGTTGGCCAGACCACCTCTAATATATTCAATCCAACGATCAATTTTTTATACAAGGTATTAGAAAAACACTTTCACCAACACTATTTTGGAATTAGCATACCTATTCCAAAAAATATGTTGGAACGAATGACATACCAACATGTCGTTGAGAATCATTCTGTTTGTCGTTTAGAATCATTCAATCATCATTCTCGACGAATTGAAATCTATTATTTTGATTACCATAGTTACTCCCTAACAATTTAAATATTTATTTCTGGCTTTGTGTTCGAGGTTTCATAATTTTCAAAGTTTCTTCTGAAATATTGATGAGATTCCAAAATTTCGTTACAGAAAATATAGTCGACAACATGATTGAAATGGCTTATTCCACACTCGCGAACCTTAGTCCTCGCCTTCGTCTCGGAGTACAACCTCACACTAGCCTGGAATAAGGTCTATTCCAATATCTCCTGTAGAATATACTATCACGTGAATAATTTGGCTTTTGATTTCTCTTATGGATAAAATTGGCCTGGTACCTTGATACACTATGTGGTGCTCACGATGACTTCTATTTCTGTCATATAGTTTTTTAACCTATATTCAAATAATAGGTTTTTTTTTATTTCTCTATTGTTTGAATGATATTTCAAGCAAAGCTTTTCCATTTTATAATTCATAATTACTGATTCTCTTTCATATCCAAGAAAAAAATTTTTTCATTCATATTCTATCTGTTTATTGAACAAAGAATTTGTTTTAAGCAATTATAGAATATGTTTGGTTTTCAAAAATCAGAGCTCTGATAGTTCCACTAGATTGAAAATTCAGAAGTCGGCTTCCACACCATCATCCTAAATAGAGCAGCAATTGTAGACACGTGTTTCGCCCTTCGAGGATACTTTTCAAAGGTCACTCCACACTATAGGGCTGCCAACCGTAATATAATACATAGTATCGTACTATATTTAAAATCTATAGTACATGAAAATACTATATTTTCAACACCAATATTCAACAAACAAATCCTTCATTTCAAAATTGAATGTGCATTTACATCAACTATTGACTGCCATGGCATGTATTCGAATATGATTCCAGCTTTTGATTTACATTGATTTGAAATTAAAAAAAAAAACTATCTTCTACTTCAATAAATATGTTTTATTTGGAAAAGTTCAGTATATAAAAATGATTAGAAATACAACAATTCGACAGCAAAGTGCTGCCATTTTCAAGTGTGGAGAAATATGAAGATAAATAAACAAAATTGTCAAGACAACAAAAATAAAAGTACAAATAGTAACTAGATTAGTTTGAAATATTAACTCCTAGGAACGTAGAGCTCTGCCTGTGATTGATGATTCAATATCCACAGGTCTTCAGGAGATAATAATGAAAGTCTAAATAGAGAAATTGTCAACTCCTTGTGGTACTTGGTCAATCTGGCTCTACTCTTTTTGGTTTAGCGCATAACTGAACCATCCACAGATGTTCAGGAGATGGTTATAAAGTAACTCCTGCAAGTAGATTCGTTGATAAAAAAACTTGAAATTATGAACAAATTATTGGAAGCCATGATCAGTTAAGTTCATAACCGGTATTCAATTCCAAATTATCATTATTTTGTTTCTTCCATTGTATACTAAATATTTTTTAAATGGACTATATTTTTCATAGCTTATTTTGAAGACTACTATATTTCGATGAAGAAATGTAGGCAGCCCTACTTTATAATTTCCTGCATTTCTTCTATTATATAGAATATGTTTATAGCTTTTTTCATGCAAAGAGAAAAATATCAAAAACAATGAGGTGCGATAATGTGCAAAAAAAGCATATTCTATAATCGTTTATTCAATCAACAGAAAGAATATGAGTCTTTTTTTTTGTAACACGTGCACCGATAGTATCCTTCAACTGAACTGACTCCTGCTTCGAAAGTTCTCAATTCCAAACCATGGTAACAGTTTCCATTAATTCTCAGTTGACAGGAAATTAATGGATATTAATGTCCGCTGGGTGAAAATGAAAATTGTATATAGATCATGGATGCCGTTGGATTTATTTATTTCATTGATATATGTCAAATTGATATTTGAAAGAAACTTTTATTATTGAATGTGTTCGTTATAGTGTGTGCATTTATTGTGAACGGGATAGTACAGAGAATATTGAGAATATCAATCAATAAAATAAATCATGTAAGCTATGTTTCATTACATTAATTTACTGTAATGTGATTGCATTTGCAAAAATCTGTCAAATCGATAAGATAGTTTGAGTACATTCAGATTTATTTGAAAAGTTTAGTAGAAGGGGTACTTCGGTGCACTTGTTACAAGAAGTATCATATGCAACACGGACACTGAACGACGGTCATTATTGTCACAGACAAATTTGGCCGCACGAAGCTACGCCTTGGGCTCTGCCCTCGTCTTCACCTCGTGCTTCGCCTTTTCTAGGAGAAATTTCTTCTCAAGAAATCAACAAACAATGTAATAGAAACATATAGCTAAGTATTCTATTTGCTTAAAGAAAAATTTCAAACATATATAGCTGAACAAATTCTAATTAGTAATTATGCTATTATGTCATATTCAAAAACAGTAACAACAATCAAAATTTATTGAAACAAATTTGTAACCCTTTCTTACTTTTTTCAATCATTTAATTGCTTAAATTATTCATAACCAATAGAAAATAATAACTTCATTCACAATCACTATAGTAATATGTCAATTCCTAACCTACCAGAGGTTAGAAATATATGTCATTTTTAACTGCAAATGACAATCTCTTGGGTTGCAAATATTTTATTATCTCTTGGGGAGGAAATGTTTACATATGGTTGCCTAGCAACACAGTCATAAATCTTTGAAATGAAGGTGATTAGTACTGTCAAATAAATTGATAAAACCTTATAATTATAATAAAACATCAATAATTACAATATCAATATTGAGCAGAAATATCTTCATTTATTAGAATCTTAATTTGAATTTACTGTAACATTTGAATTTCCGGAGCTCTTCATATTTATAGATATTCCTTGTTTTATTTGGTCACTTGAAATCTGAAATTCTAGATTGGAAGTGTCTGATCCATAAATATTAGTCAAGGTATTCGTATTTGTCAACATATTCTCAATTTTCGCGTGCCCATCTAATGAACTATCAATGTACCCTCCGGCTACATTATTGGATTTTTATCCTCTTAACCTTTTCAATTGCAGATTATCACCTCCATTATATATATATATATATATATATATATATATATATATATATATATATATATATATATATATATATAATTTAGCGCTGCAGGCCAAGTAGGCCCATGGCTTCTGTTACAATTTTTCGCCATTTTTTACGGTCCTGTGCTAATCGCTTAAAGTTCGTAATCCCTAGTGTCTTTAAGTCCTTTTTCACCACGTCATACCACCTCTCCTTTGGTCTCCCTCTTCTTTTTTTTTTCACAACACCTCCGTCTAACATCTTTCTTACTACTCTGTCCTCTGGTAGTCTCAGCACATGCCCTAGCCACCGTAACCTTTGTGCTTTAGCCACTTCCACTACTCCAGGCTCACCATAGAGTTCCATTAGCTCGGTATTAGTTCGTCTCAACCACACATCACCCTCTTTTTTACCACCATAAATCTTCCTCAGAATTTGTCTCTCCCACACTTCTAGTTTATTTTGCATAGTCTTGTTTAGCACCCACATTTCACTACCGTACAGTACCACTGGTCTTATAATGGTTTTATACAACCGCTTTTTTGCACTTCTTGACACACTTTTCGATTTTAATAGTTTCCCCATAGCTCCCGCACTTCTGTTTCCTTTCGTTATCCGTGTTATAATATCCCGCTCTTCGCTATTGTTGTTTGTTACCGTAACACCTAAGTAAACAAAATTTTTAACTTTCTCGAATGCGTAGGTTTTACCTCCTCCAACCTGTATTTTAAGAGACTCTTCTTGTGTTTCTTGATGTTCCGACTCTATCTCCATGTATTTGGTTTTGTCTTCGTTTATTTTTAATCCCATTTCCTCCGCCGTTTGGACTAAACGTTTGCATACCTCCTTCAGTTCTGTTTTTGTTCTGGTTATTAACGTTATGTCGTCTGCAAACGCTAAACATTGGTGTTTTAGTTGACAAATGGTTCCTTTTGTGTAGATTCTGCTTTTCCTTATAACCCACTCTAGCGCCAAGTTGAACAGGACGGGTGATATTGGGTCTCCTTGCCTCAGTCCTCTGTTTACATCGAAACTCTCTGATGTTTCTCCATCCACCAGGATTCTGCATTTTGTCTCTTCATGGGTCATCTTGATTAATCTTATCATTTTTTTGGGCATTCCTAGTTCTGCGAGTGCTTCATACAGCTTCTGTTTATTTATTGTGTCATATGCTTGTTTGAAATCTATAAACAACATTTGCAGGCTTAGATTGTGTTCATAACTATTCGCTATAGTTTGTTTCAGTGCAAATATTTGATCCGTAGTTGATCTGTTCGGTCTAAAACCAGCTTGATATTCTCCTAGGATATTGTCCGCTTGTTTTTGTACTCTATTTTTTAAACATCCGGCTAAAATTTTGTACGCCACGTCTAATAGTGCTATACCTCTGTAATTCTCGCATTTCAGTCTGTCCCCCTTTTTATAAATTGGGCATATTAGTGCTTCCTTCCATCTTTCAGGCATACGTTCAGTCCGCCATATATCCTTTATTATTTCCATAATATACTGAATTACTTCGTCTCCTGCGTTTTTGTATATCTCTGATGTTATTCCGTTTATTCCCGGGCTTTTATTATTTTTCAAGTGGTTCAGTATTTCTCGAATTTCATTTATGTCTGGTGGGTTTTGCTCTATACTATTCCCTTCTTGTTGAGTTGTTTCGGTTTCATTTGTAGTTTCCAAAGTCAGATTCCCCTCATTTAGCACTTCCTTGAAATATTCTTCCCATACATGTAGTTTGTCCTTTGCTGTCACTAGTTCTCCCTCTTTATTTTTACGGTACACTAGTGGCGGTTGATACTCTGTTCTTTGTTTCTTGGCCTCCTGATAAAAATTTCTCAACTCCTTGTTTTTAAAGTCTTCTTCTAATATTACCATTTTTTCTTCCATCATTTGCCTTTTCTTTTGTCTACACAATTGTTTCGTTCGTCTTTTATGCATGTTGTACTTCAATTTATTTTCATTTGAGTTATTTTGTAGTAGATTTCTTTTAGCCATATCCCTCTTCCTAATTGCACTTTTGCATTCTTCGTCGAACCATTCCTTATTTTTGTCCCTCACATTTTTGCGCAACATCTGTTCTGAGACTTTAAGTATTGCTCCTTCCAATTTATTCCATTTTATATCCACCCTTTCCTCTGAAACTTGCTCTGCTAGCTCTAGCTCCTTCGACAGTAGACTTTGAAATTGCTCTCTGCTTTTCTCATTAGTTAGTGGCGAGGTGTCATATCGTTTCAAACGGTTGTGTTTATCCTGTGTTACTTTTGGCAACTCCTGTTTCATTACTATTTTTACAAGAAAATGATCTGTGTCTAGTACTGCACCTCTTTTGCTTGTGATATTTTTAATTTGTTTCGCATGCTTACTCTCTATTAATACATGGTCCAATCACCTCCATTATCTGCAAGTAATGTGGCAGCAGTTCTCCGGAAGCAATGACCAGTGAACAAATCGGGATTTTCTAATTCTAAATATGTGGCAATTTTTTTTAGAAATGAAGAAATTGTGTCATGTCCGAATGGCTGTTTTGTTAATTTACCCTATCTTATCTGCATAAATAATCTATCATCATCAGTATCTATACGTAAATTAATGTATTGCTTTAATCGAGCTTTAATATTGCAATCCATTCGAAATTTGAAACGATAAATACTCTGGGGCGATATGTTTTTGTATCTGGAATGGCAACACAGACTTCATTCTCCAAAAATTGTATATCGGTTATCTTCATTTTAAATAATTCGTCGCTTCGACAAGCCCTAGAAACGCCAATTACTAAAGCGACCTGAAAATTCTAAAGTATGATAGTGTGTATTTCGGTAATAAATTGATAACTACCTTTTGAGGTAGAAATTCTGAAGGCGCATCATCCAAAAATTGTCGATATCAATCTTGAAAAATATTCTCGATTTCTGGGTCTATACCCAACCTTCTGTTTTCTTATGAAAGCTGCTAGTTTACAAAATTTAGATATATCAGAATTTTCTTTAATTTTCAGTGTTGATCTTAACATAGAGTACGTTGTCCATGAAGTTGTTGGTTTTTAATTTTTCGATAAGTCACTGAAATAAGCGAGCACACTTTCTTAATTCCTCTGGACTTGTTCAGCAGTACATCAATCTTTATAATGTTTGTATATATTTTCATACCGCCCTCTGCTTTTTTGAGGCAGCAAATTTTCAGTAGCTTCTGTAGCAGCTTTTCTTATGTCGGGGGAAGTACAGTTTTCCATAATATCACATTCTGAATCTGATATCACAGACATTTTATAGCTTTCCAATACTCAGTATAAATAATGTCAAATTATTGAAATAAATTTAAACATTTGTTTTCATAGTCTACTATCATACATTAACATAGTGTTTGAAGAAGGCGATGTACAAATAGAATGAGAAGGTAATTTGGATAATTAAGGACGATTGTGAATAAAATAGTATACATAGTTCAGTGGGAGTCTCATTACCGTCTTGCGCTTTATCTGAGCCTCGAGACTTCGTCTCTCGGTCATCTAATAAGCCCTCGGCTGTTATGAAACAAATCCCACCTCACAGGTAATATACTATTATTCAGTATATTTATATAGAAGCCTATACAAGGCAAAATCATTTCAAGATCTTCTGTACAACTATTATCGAATTTAGAATGTAAATGAGAGTTCAAAAAATGATAATTATTCAACAATAATTTCATTTCAAGACAAATGCACGAAAAAAAATTCTTCCGACGGAATTTATTCCATTTAAGTTTCTAGAGGTCACAGTAATTTTTTCGGGCTTTTAAAACTAGTATTTAATACAAGTAAAGATAGTTTTTTTTTAAATAGAGTTCAAGGCAGCGTAACGACACTGCGCTCACGCGGAATCTCATTTTCAACATTTAATAAAAAGTATTAACAAATAAGATCAAGTTCCAATACCTCACATTTTCTCTTGCAAATTTCTTTCTCTTCAAGAACCAGTTCATAAAAATTTTTAGCACCATTTGTTTTTGATTTATTTACAGAAAAGTAGACCTTTTTTTTTGGAATGTTCAATTGCTTATAACAGTTATAACTTTTGCAATTGTTCATGTGCGAGTTTGAAATTTTTGCATATTCTTCTGAATGTCATAACGAGTTTAGCGAGCTATCGCACGTATTCTAATTTGCGGTAGCAAGAATTAACTAGTTCTTAACTTGTTGACGAAAGTATCAACTCAAAGAAACTAAATGTTATCTCTCGGTTACCTCTCAATATATTTAATCAGTTATTAAAAATTCAATATAAATCATGTGCCCTGCATATTTTACAGGGTTCTAGCTTCGCGGTCGTCTCCCGAACAGAATTACCCTGCTGTAAAACATCACTTTATCGCATTCGATTGTACGTAACTATTATCAGATCTTTAGTTACCAAGGCGCCAGGGGCTAGAATTGGAACTATAGTCGCAGGTTTATTGGAATTCAGGTTTCTTGGGGAATTGTTATATCTGATCTTCAAGATAAAGCTTAGTTAATACTATTCCAGTAACACTTTCGATAATGAAAAACAAGTACTAATATTTGTATCCGCTTGAAAATGATTTCTAGGTTTTCCTAAATCTATAATAAATAACATTATGAACCATTCAATATATTTATAACTACATTCATTCAAGATTCATTTCATCCGGTGAGATGGTAAATTAGATGAAATTTTGTACAGATACGTTATGAAAAGCCATATTGTTTGACTCACGTAATTTGCAAAATATAAATAAAATTATAATGACGGAATTAGATAAAATTTGCAAGACTCGTCAAACCATATGGCATTTTTCATAACTAATTATGTAAATAACTATTTTTCCATTCCTCTATGGAAAAACTCCCTCCTATTTTCTGCAGCAATGAGACAGATTTTGTTGAACTAAGAGCTGTTATAATTTTTTTATCTCATGTCATCCAAAACACTCTAGTATACAACTTGTCATATTGATTACCAAGCAAGATTATTTGCTGTATAAACATTACACACAATATTTATATTTTACTTTCGTCACACTGAATTTCTCTACAATCAATTCGGAAAATAATCGAAAGAATAAACTATATTTGACAATGACATACAATGATCACATGAACAATAGTCTTAATCCACTCCCAAATCCAATTTCAAAGTACCTACCCTGGTATAAGGCAACCGGAAGTATGTTGCATGAAGGCTTGTCTTTCCTGTTCCGTTAGCGGTATGAACATCCTCCCGCGAACGCTTTGCACTTCACTATTATGCACTGTTTTGAATTGTTCAGCTGTTCCACTATTACAGTTTGTTTACCTGTCGCGACGCGAACTGACGGTGCTTGCGGTTCTCGATTAGAACAGGTGCCCGAACATGTGCTCTGAGAAAGCGCACGCGCAAAGAGATGGTGTGAAATTGTTTCAAAGTTGTGGTTTACCGATGTTCGCTCAGTTCCTTAACTAATGTACTACATAATTATTCTGATCATGAAATCATCGAATAGACTTGACATTATTTGAGAATTTATCTGGGTATGAAAATAATAGATATAAATATATATACTCTTGATGCATGAATAGTTTTATCATCAACAACTATTTGAATATGCATCATGTGTTCAACTTCTAAAATTGGGGCTGCTCAATATGCAGAAAGATCAACAAATTATTCTCAAGGCTATTATTTTCTGATGAAAACTTCCCTATTACCAGTTTTCTCCTTCAGGGCCACTCACCGCAGCTCCTTAAATTGATGTGTCCATTCACGTTTGCTGTTTCTTGTTCTTCACAGCAATTATTATTATATCATATTATAGCCTGTATTTTGGAATGTATTGTATTTAACCATTTTATCTGGATAACGTGTCATATTCTAATGAATGAACGTCGTCCTAAAACGTCAAATTCAAATAATTACAATAAAAATTATGTAAATGATTGTAAAATTAGCCTTTGGTTCTCGATCTAAGCTACATCCTAGTGTACCTAATACGGGAACTGAGAATCTCTTAGAAATAAGAAGCCATTCAAAAAAAAATGTATTTAGAAAGTCACAGATTTGGGGATATTGTTTTTTGGCCATACAACAGATGAATACTTATTTGTACAGCTAGTAATGAGAACAGTGATTTCTACTATGTATTCGGAGAATGATGCACAAAGGCAAAGACGACGTGCATCAATCAAACACGTGAAAAAAATATGATTTCATTCGTCGTAATCGGGCCAGAAGGAGCAGATCAAAGATGTAGCTGATGGATGAAAATCGATAATCAGATTGAGACAAAGAATATCATTGGAGGAGCTTATCAAAAATTCCTATTCTGCAATCCTATTATAGACTACTCGAGAAGTGAGTTTCCTGAAAAAAACTTTTCCAAGAGTTCAAAAGATATGACCAATCTATTCTAAATAAGATTCAGGAGCAAATATTCCCAAGATTTTCTTCGCCAACAAAAATTGCAATTGTTATCATCAAAAAATAAAAACAAATTTAGTCGCCTAGTTTTCTTGCTATAACTCATAAACTATAAGTGACGGTGAAAATCAAAAGAAAAATCCTAAACAGGAGAAAATTTCCAATGAAAAAGTCGCACTTTTTCATCTCTGTCAATATTGTTTATAATTTCAATTTAATGTGAAAAATAGGATTCCTCGCGGCCGTTAGCGTGAGCGCACCGACTGCTGAGAGACTACAGCACAATAAATAGTTTTTTTAGGCGATCATGACAAAAAAGATGTTTTTATGGCCCCTTTTGCGGCCGTGAAGCTTCACTTTTTGGGACTGATCTATCAAATTTCACTTTTTGGGACTGATCTGTCAAATATTACTTTTTGGGACTGATCTGTCAAAAAATATTTCATGAACACCTTATATTTACCTATATGGGCAGCTTGATGAACTCTTTAAGAAACAGTTTTCGCTTAAATAGTACATATACTCTTCCGTCAACCTCTGTAGTTCTTGCAATTCAAAAGATAAATACGCATTTTTTGTTAAATGTCAACTTGATAGAAGACAATAAAATAAAACAATTTCAACGGCAACTAAGATTTACAATTGCAATGTCTTAGAAATAAATAGATAAAATGATGTGATTTTGAATTATTTCGTAATGATCGCCTAAAAAACGTTGTGTGCATCTCGGCCTACAGTTCTTTTTTGGTCTCACCTGAATTCACCAAACAACAGATTTGACCAAAAAAGATAACCTTTACGGCCTTGATACACAAATAACTATTTTATAGTATTAAATAACAATTTGAAAATTTGAATGGATTATGGTGTTATCTTAAGACCTGAAGAAATAAATTGGTTTTCCAAAAAGTGAGGCTCGGTGAGGCTATTGTTAGCTAACTTCTTCAAACTTCCGTTTTCATTGTAAACAACAAAAAACATCTAAATAATTCGTTTATAGTATTTTTGCTTCTTGGAACATTTCTTACTACACTCAACAAGATTACGTCATATAAGTATTCAAAGGCTGTTTATCTAGTTTATAATAATTTTTATTCTATTTTGATGTTTTAAAGCTACATTATCAAATCCATAGCAACAGTCATAAGTAAATCTTTATTCACTAGTGATTTCAAATGAATTATTAGTGATATAAAAAAAGTTGAATCACTGTTGGTAGCCCTTTTCATGTAAAGATTTCGATTTCTGAGAAATAATTTTTCCAACTGCTGTGGCTGCTTTGTTCAAAATGATATCGGGGACGAGTACATTGTTTTAATTATTTTCTATCATTTCAGACAATACTTTTCACGATTATAACGCTTCAATTCAAAATTCACAAAACTGACAGTTTGCTGACAGCCATACTCTTGAATGTTTGAAAAACAAACACTTGTTGCGATATCAACGAAGCTACTTTGCAACTGGAGTTTGATTTTTTAAGATTTTGTTCTTAAGTTTCATGTTCCGGAAATTTACCCAAAATTAAATAAAATTATGTATACAAACACGTGAATTGAACCTCTTAATTTGCTCGGAAAATTGAACCACTCGCGCTAAGCGCGCTCGTGATTTTGAACTTTCTTCTCGCAAATAAACAGTGAATTGATTCATTTGTTGTATAAATAACTATTGAATTTATCAAAAAATTCAAAAAATCTGATAAATATTGTTGAGAATTTTTGTTTTTATATATTATGCTACTGCTGGCTTCATGGCTTAAAAGGCATTTGAAAACCTTATCTTCAATTTTTTCAAGTCATTTTTCATAAATTTTGCATTGACAAATTGACAAGTTGGTTATTCGGAGAAATATTCCATCAATTTATTCTTTAGAGTATATAATGATCGCAATGGGAAAAATTCTACGTAAAAAAGACTTTTATGGCCCATAATCGTTTTTTTATACATCCATCATTTGAATAATGATTGAATAAGAAATTTCCTTCAAAAATCATGATAGCAGTTCTCCATAAAAAACTCAGAATAGCTATTATGTAATTAGTATATAATATAGAACTTTATTGGACGAGCCGCTGGTTATGGACGAGCGAGCAGCCCGAGCGAGTCTGATAAGGAAGGCGAGTCTATAAAGTCTGTTTATGTACGAATTACATACAAAGCTTCATGTTCGACTGCTCCAAAGACGCAAAATATCTCCAAAAAATATTTCTTCATTTCCCTATACAAAAATTCGGTAAGTTTAACTTGGTGGGCTTTGCTTGTGTTGCTATTGTTAAAATTGTTTTTAACTGTTTGTTTGCAGATGTCAGAAATAATAAATACAGTTCAATATAATAAATAGATGCTTCAGAAAGTGTAGAAGAGATGGAATACGATAGGAAAAAATAAATGAATACTTCAGAAAGCGTAGAAAAGAATGAATACGATAGAAACGAATGAACGGATACTTCAGTAAGCAAAGAAGTGTTGGCAGCAAGTACCAAAGAATCACAAATATTGAGAGAATAGTATACTCTACAATAAGTATTGGAATGGCCCTAATTCCACACGAGCGAAAGGTTTAGGTTACGGTTCGCGAGTGTGGAATAATCCCATTCCAATACATGGTGTAGAACTGTAGACTATACTTTCTTTAACAAGGTTTTGGAAACACCAATATTCCAGAAGAAACCTTGAAAATTATGAAATGTCAAACGTAAAGCCAGATAAAAATGAATGAATTGTTGACACGCAGCCATAGTCACCAAAACTAACAGCTCCTGATTCGTCGAAATGATTCTACACGGTAACAGAATAAATATTCTTACACAAGTATGGAATGTGCCCTAGCCCAACATAATTTTTGATTATGGAATATGCAGATTCTAAAATAGTATTGAAGAAATTTTTTTTTGTAACAATGAGAATTTATCTTAGAGTCTGAATACCCGCGACAATACCAATTATATATTCATTACTATAATAAATAATATGTTGATTTAATTGTTTGGATTCATTTCACGGTCATGAATAAATCTATTTGTGTGATTTTTTTTGACAATGACATTTCCGACAATGAAATAAAGTAAAAGTCCTAGTCTAATTGAGTGACACATTAGGGCACTAAATGCAACCACAAATTACATGATTATGATGCAGTCGAACATAAAAAGTATAATTGTCTATGAACATCCAAATAAGACTTTTCTAATTGTTTTCGTTTCTGCAACTGAACTGTATTTTACTCTAAAATATAATCTTCAATGCTTCAAATATAAGAGCTATCAGTTAATGTCATAAAACTAAATAAAGTTCCGAAGGGTGGAGATATTTTTAGTTTCCAATTTTGTCGCTAGGCAGTATTCAATTTACTAGTTAGAAATTTTAATAAATTTATAAAATCAATATCTCAGGAACTACTGAATATATTTGAATGAAACAAAGAGTAATTGAGTCTAAAATAATTCTCTCATATTGGAGTTGTGATGAATTTTTTCACTTGGTATACTTCGACAAAAAATTCTGTTTATTTTAATTACTTCTTTGAGATGGATGAAGAGAAGTTATTAATTGTTTTTGAAGTTCAAATTGAAGACAAAAATTTTTCCCCATCAAAATTCAACAAGAAATGTTGAACTTCGATTTTATCAAAAAACTAAAATGAAAAATCATTCCAGTTCTGGAAATTAGGTCCTCAAAAATAGGACTAAAAGCAAGTTTTAGAAAAACCGCTTGAAGAGAATGTCGAATGTATTTTTATAAATACGTGCAAAATCAAAATTCTACTATATTAATGTTCAACAAAAGATTTGAAACTTTAATTTGATCGAAAAACTGATATGTGAAATCTCACCAGTTCTGAGAATTTGGCCTTCAAAATTCATGTATTTTGTCTAAAAGCGGTTAAGGGCTCTTAAAGATCAGTGAACCAGTGACCTCTATATGTATGTTTAAACATCGAATGGAAGTTGACTCCTAAATTATTTTATAGATGTGGTTTTCTCCCAAAAAATTTAGTTATTACTCGAATTGTGAATAAAACTGACCTTCACCAGTACCCACTGAAATACTGGACTAGGACTTCCCAGAAATATATCAACATGAATGTTCTTAATACCACTGGATTACTGGAGACATTGAAAATAATCTTAGCAACAGGGCTTCAGGGATATATCACGACTCATTTGTCTCATTACCAAAGTATCAGGCAAATCGATAACTCAGATGATAATTTTTTAAATATGGCAACTGTGGGTCTCTGGTGATTCCAAAAGGGATAAATCTTCTTTTGAACTATTCCTCCAAGATATATACAACATATTTTGTTAGAATCAAAATAAATAATAGAAAATACGTTTAATGCACCCCTGCCTTGTTCTCCACTATCCTGTAAATATCAGTCATCCATCTATTTCAAGCAAGTTATACTAATGTATTTATGGGAATTCCTAATCAAATATTTGAATGGGTGCTTGCAAAAACTCTGGGTGCCTGAATTCTAACCTTTGCTAACCATTCCGTCATAAAGTCTAGTTTTCTTTGAGATTCGAATAATAGCTGAATGTTCTGAAAGAAAATATATTATAAAATAATTCAAGAGTCAAATCTCATTCGATGGTTAAACTATATGTATATGATTAGAAGGCATTGCTTTGAATATATTTATACAAGAATAAATAAATAAGAAAATAGTATTCTATGAAGTTAACAATAAAAAATTATGAAATGAGAATCAATTTTTTAATTCTATTGTAATTATTATTATTATTATTATTGATTACTCATCCGACAGGCACATGCCCAATTAAAGGATGAGAAGACAAAATAAGAAAACATTAGAACATGTCTATACATTTCTTCATACTATTGACATCAGACTGAAATATGTCAACTTGGAGTTCAATTACTCTGAATGATTTATACATGAAGTATAGTGGTGATTTAAGTAGAATATTAGACTTTGCAGTCACTGTATGGAATGTTGTAGTGCATCTAGATGACATTCTAGGAATACGAAAATCAATTTTATTCAATAATTCAGGACAGTCTGAAAGATTATTGATAATTCTGAAAATTGTTATACAAGCATTCATACTACGACGTTGATGCAAGAAGTGTAAATCAAATTTCTTTGATAATATATTTTGGGGTATTCCTCTAGCAGGATAAACCCCTTCTAAAATAAAGGTAGCTGATTTCATGAAACGCCTCTGAACTTTTTCAATCGACTCACACGCACCGACAGATGTGGGGTTCCAGATGACAGATCCGTATTCTAGATGTGGTCTTACTAGCGAAATAAATAAAAGTCTCAAGATATGGAGAGTATTACACATTTCATTGTTTCTAACTAGAAATCCCAGAGTCTTAAATGCGGTTGAGATTTTGGAATCGATATGCGGAACAAATGTTAATTTGGGGTCAAATAGAATCCCAAGATCAATGATAGTGTCAGGCCTATTCAGGGGAGTATTATTAATCTGATAGTTGAATCTAAGTGGAGATAGCTTCCTTGTATAGGTCATAATGTTACATTCTCCTATATTCAAGGGTAATCGATTATTGCAACACCAAACATAGATCTTATTCAAATTATCTTGGAGAATTGCACAGTCATTGATAGATGAAATATTACAAAATAATTTTAAATCATCGGCATAAAGAAGATGTTCAATAGAAATGTCTATCATAATACCGTCGATGAACAAGACGAAAAGCAACGGTCCTAAAACGGATCCTTGAGGTACTCCAGATAGTTGCATGAAAGATGCCGACTTGAAACCATTAATGCTTACAAATTGGAATCTATTCCGTAAGTATGATGCGATAAGTTGAATAAGTGCAGACGATAGGACGAATGTTTCCAGTTTATCAAGTAGCAAGGCGTGATCTAGCTTATCAAATGCCTTGCTAAAGTCTGTATATATTACATCAACTTGCCCGTGTTGATCTAGAGTTTCAGATATATATTGGGTCTTACACATAAGGTTGGTGATAGTCAAACGTCCTTTCATGAAACCGTGCTGGTTGATTAAGATCATGCCAGATATGTGACTATAGATCCTTTCGTGAATTATTGTTTCAAAAATCTTACAGAAATTCGAGATAATTGCCACAGGTCTATATTTATAAATATCATTCTTATCACATATTTTGAATAAATTTCTCCATGGTAGTATGTAAAGCTTAATAAGTTGAAAAGCTGAAAATAGTTTCAAAAAACATACGTTTTTTATTCTGGAATCCTCAGGCTATAGTCCAGTCAAAATAGACATTCACCCTTGCATAAATTCCCAAGAAGCTGAAAATTGACATGAATGTTAGGGATATCATTGAAATGAAGTTGTGAAAAGTCCCTAACGATCCCGTGTGTGCAAAAAAATTTATGCGAGGTCAAAGTTCTCAAAAATGGATTTTTTTAATTTTTTAGCGAAACGAGCAGTTTTATGATATAAATAGCTCAGATACAAATTGAAGATCTTTCAATTCTCTACAAAAATAGTCCCCACCTTTTTATTCCCAAGATCCACTATTTCTGAGAAAAAGCCATTCCAAAGTTATATTCTTCATTTATGCACACGTTGTCACGCCACCTATGAAGTAGTGTACTTGGCACGTATTTATCAATGTGGTTTGCCTGGTAGGCCTACTCTATGGTCTTCTTATTGGAGTTAATATAATATTAGGTCTTCTTATTCAACTTCTTCTTCATCTTCATCTTCCTGAGTTGACGTAAATTGCTCAAATAGCGATACAACAGTTGTTTCATCGTTGAAGATTTAGTATTTGAACACGGCTGACTTTGACAGCTGGTGCAGTGGTGCATGCTTGTGAACAAAGTCATCTTACTTTTTTGCAGCCGCATTTCATAATACACTCCTTTCTGTAGCTATAAAAAAAAAGTATCAAGGAGCTTTTCTAGTGCAGGTGGAAGTAGAGTGTGGATTGATTCCAATACATTATTGATTAGCTTTCAACTCCAATCTTCTAGGTCCAGTTGAACCTGCTAATATACTTGATAAAAATGTTGATGAGCAGAATCTGAGGTGGAAGAAGACAAGCTAATTGAACACGTTTTTTATTAGGTGTATGTTTTGCAAAAAATACGAAACGTAACTTATCTATGCAAGTTATTTAAAGTAAGTGAAAGATGGACACTCCTACGTTGACAATTGAACAGCAGACAGATTTTGCTCAGGGTCGCATGGTCACATAAAATGAGGGACTGAGTTTCTTTTAATTTCATATTCTTAGAACTATCATTCAATATTAATGTACGAATACTAGTTACGCAGACTAATAGTTGTACCTATATTATACGTCCATAATATACATAGGAAGCGTAGTCATGCATATTATTCAGAAAATAATTCTAGAATGGCTTTTTCTCAGAAATGGTGAGTCTTAGGAAAAAAGGGATAAGCACCATTTTTGTAGAGAATTGCAGGATCTACAATTTTTTCTTGATATATTTTTATCATTTAACCAACCGTTCCGCCTAAAAACCCAGAAACCCCATTTTTGCGAACTTTGACCTCGTATAAAAATTTTTGCACACATGGGATCGATAGGGACTTTCGACAACTTCATTACAATAATATTCCTAACGTTCATGTCAATTTTCAGCTTCTTGGGAATCTATGCAAGGTTACCCCTATTTTTAAGGCTAATTAGACTGGACTACTATCGATTTCGGACAATCGTCCATCTTCAGGCCTTGGCTAAAAAATACATTGTTGTTATAATTCTGAAAAAAATTTTGAAAAATATCTAAGTAGTGTTTTTTGATATAAAGTTTTGTAATAAAATTTAAATTTAAGATAAGTCTAGTCAAGTTATAATATAAATATAGAAAAATCATATTTGTTTTTTGACAATTGAAGATTAGAAATTAGAACACGTGTTGAAAAACTATTTTGTGAGGTTGAGAATTTAAATATATATAAATAAAGAAAAGTAGGTGCATGCAATATTCGAAAACAATGAATAGGCTTACCGTCAATGGTTTAAAAGCAGCTAAGTTTGTAAAAAATCATGATAATGTTTAAATTTAATAAAGTTTTGTTCTGAAATATTTTTGCGTGTGTTTCAGTCAAGTGGGCGAATTACATTGAATTATGGGTGGAGTGTTGTTTCCGGAATTTGTGTCATGTGTGGTGTCGGGAGAATGGCGGTAATAGTTTGAAAATATGATTTTCGGGGAAAAAAGTTTGATCGTTCAATATATGCTGTTCTTCATTATTTTCAAGGTGTTTTAAGATTTCTAGTTTTTCTAAAAGTATAAGTTTACTATAATTATCTTCTTTGTGCAGTAGTTTGCTGTTGTCGATTGTAGATGAATGATTCTCTGTTTTTAGATGTGTGCCGAATGCTGACGGAGGGTTGTTTTTGACATGTTCTTTATATCTCATTTCAAATTCACGTGTTGTCATTCCAATATATGTACTGTTGCAATCATCACAATTAATTTTGTAAATCCCACTGCTATTATTTTTTGATGTAGTTGGTTTAGTGTTGGTGAAGATGTTCGCTAATGTGGGGTGGGATTTGGAAGTTAGTTGTATATTGTGTTTCTTGAGTGTACGGTTTATCTTGTTGTGAATGTTTGTATAATACTACAAAATATATCTCCATACCCTATCATACAAACATTCACAACAAGATAAACCGTACACTCAAGAAACACAATATACAACTAACTTCCAAATCACACCCCACATTAGCGAACATCTTCACCAACACTAAACCAACTACATCAGAAAATAATAGCAGTGGGATTTACAAAATTAATTGTGACGATTGCAACAGTACATATATTGGAATGACAACACGTAAATTTGAAATTAGATATAAGGAACATGTCAAAAACAACCCTCCGTCAGCATTCGGCACACATCTAAAAACAGAGAATCATTCATCTACAATCGACAACAGCAAACTACTACACAAAGAAGATAATTCTAGTAGACTTATACTTTTAGAGAAACTAGAAATCTTAAAACACCTTAACAATAATGAAGAACAACATATATTAAACGATCAAACTTTTTTCCCCGAAAATCATATTCTCAAACTATCACCGCCATTCTCCCGACACCACACATGACACAAATTCCGGAAACAACACTCCACCCATAATTCAATGTAATTCGCCCACTTAACTGAAACACACGTAAAAATATTTCAGAACAAAACTTTATTAAATTTAAACATTATCATGATTTTTTACAAACTTAGCTGCTTTTAAACCATTGACGGTAAGCCTATTCATTGTTTTCGAATATTGCATGCACCTACTTTTCTTTATTTATATATATTTAAATTCTCAACCTCACAAAATAGTTTTTCAACACGTGTTCTAATTTCTAATCTACAATTGTCAAAAAACAAATATGATTTTTCTATATTTATATTATAACTTGACTAGACTTATCTTAAATTTAAATTTTATTACAAAACTTCATATCAAAAAACACTACTTAAATATTTTTCAAAAATTTTTTCAAAATTATAACAACAATGTATTTTTTAGCCAAGGCCTGAAGATGGACGATTGTCCGAAATCGATAGCCTAAAGATTCCAAAATAAAAAACGTATGTTTTTTGAAACTATTTTCAACTTTTTAACTTATCATTCTTATCACCTTTTTTAAAAATTGGATTCACCCGTGAAATCTTCAAGACCTCGGGAAATGTGAGGAATTGAATTGAATATTTTTGTTAAAGGTGGAGCAAAAATCAGGAAGCAATCTCTCAAAATAAGAGCTGGTACCAGATCAGGACCCATGGTCATTTTTGGTTTGAGTTTCTGTAAAGCCCAAATGACCTCATCTTCAGATACAAAATTCACATTTAAAGTTGGACGGTCCACTGAACTACGAACTGTGTTGGTGTTTTGAGAAATGGTATTAAATGAAGAGGAGAATATTTGAGCAAATTTATCGACTATGACTTGAGGATCAGTAAGAGATTCACCGTCGCAACTCAATGCTGACGGAATAGAGGTCGAGTTACGTTTATGATTAGCGAAATTCCAGAAACTTTTAGGATCTAGAGTCAATTCCTGTTGAATTTTGGTACAATAGTTAACGTAGGCAGTACTCACTTCAGTTTTAATTTATCTACGCAAATTAATATATGTAGCTTTATCGGTGCTGCTACCAGTTCTTTTCAGTTTTTTGAAAGCTTTATGTTTCATTCTAACTTTATTGATGGTAGATCCTGTGTACCATGTTGGATATGATTGTGTACATTGCTTTTTGAGAGGTATATTGTGACTGAATATATTGTTCAATTTTGCATAAAATTCATGAACAGCCAAATTGATGTCTGAAGATTTCTCAAGAAAATCCCAGTTGACATTCAAAAGATCATTGTAGAGAGCTGGATAGTTTGCCTTTCTGAAATTCAGTCCCTTGTTGCTGGTGCTCCTAAATTTGCTCAAATTATGATATAAATCGATTTCAGTGTTTAAAGGAGGATGATAAGAATCTTCTTTCACGACAGGATGTAGAGCTCTTGTGATTGAACATTTTCTATTACTAATTACTAAATCTAAAATTTTCTGATCACAGTTACGAATGAAGTTTAATTGTCTAAGATCAAAGAACTGCAAGAAATTGGACAAGGAATTATATGAACAAAAAGTATTTATGTCGCTATGACAGCTTAAATAACTAGGAACATCGAAGTCGCCAAAAATGATAATGTCGGAATTGTTTAAAAAGAATAATGACATAAATGCGTCAAATAGAATATGATAATCATGTAGATTAGCGGAAGGAGGAATATAAATATTGATGATGTATACAGAATTATTATTGCAGATAATCTTTATCAGTAAAATACCAGTATCCTGTATTTCATTAAATTTTGTAGAATGAGACAAAATATCAATTTTACACACATTATAATGATTTTTTAGAGCGAGAAGAACACCGCCACCTCGTTTTTTACCTGTTCCAAAAAAAATTACGATCTGATCGGAACACGATGAAATGATCAGAGTCGAAAAGTTCAGAATCATTAATACCATTGTGACACCAGGTCTCCGTAAAAGCAAGTAGATCATACTGTGTAGTGATCATTGAATTTATGAAGAGGTCATTGCATTTAGAGCTCAATCCTCTCACATTTTGGTAGTAACAACATAAAATAAAATTTTTGTTACTGGATGAGGGTAAATTATTCTTAAAGGCCACAGATGAGACAGAGGAGGTAACTAACTCTAATTGCTATATATCACCAAGGATATTTTTCTTAAATTTACTCAAAGTCTCTTTGTAGACATGACATTCTCTATCCCAAACAGCATGGTTTTATATCCAATTTTTGACTATTTTTCAGTTGAGAACAATGTATACATTTAAGAATCGAAGCTTTGCATTTATCAAATTTATAGGATTCTGAGCATTTGGGACAAGTGGGGACGGACATGGTACATTTATTAGCCAGATAGTGAAAGCCACAACAGTTGAAACATCTACGTGGATCGATCGCAATAATCGTAGCCTACAAATAGTTTACCCAAATCTAATGCTTTGTGATAGGTATTATGATCCACTTGTGATGTTGCTTGAAATACATGTTTCCTGTTGCGAATTGGCTTCATAGTGATAAATTGACAAGTGCTCTTTTCCGTGGAACAAGACTTATTTTGTACTTTTAAGTAATTTGTTAGGGCCTCAGGTGATAGATTCTTAGATATACCGACAATTTTGAGTCTGGGGTTAAAAATTGGCAAAGCCTTGACATCATATTTGTCACTCATTTTATCATTGACTAGATTTTTCAATTTATTAGCGTTATCATCGTTTTCGCAATTGATCACAATGCTACCATTATGAGTGTTTCAAACATTAGTTATTTTAATCCCAGCTTCAATTGGGTCAAGAGCGCGCAACATGTCTGATTTTGTAACACGAGCGTTTTGCGAGATGTCTAAAGGCTTTATAATAATGGGCGCTTGGAGGAGCTTGTTCTTCGTTATGCTAGAATACAACTTGGAATTAGAATTACCGCCACAGTTGACATTAATGTTTTCAGTTTCATCAGTCAATTTACTCTCCAATAATTTTCCGAAGTCCTCTTTGAAACAATTTAGCACGATATCAATTTTTTCGGAAATGTTTTTTTGAAACGACTGTAGGATTGAACTCAAATTATCTTTGTCAGTCTGTTGGACTTGACTCGAAATAGATGTGGATAGTTCTGACATATTTGACATAGTTTTATCGGACTCTGATTTATTAATGACGACACAGGAACGTCGACACGTATCGCAAAGGTAAAGAATATTGGGACATTTTTCATAAAATTTTAATTCGGAATCAACCATATTGAGACATGATGCATGCAACGATTTATTACATACTCCTTCACATTTTACAATCCCTTGATCAGATCTTCCAGAACGACATTTTGCGCATTCCGACATACTTAAATCTATTCATGAAATCAGATGTAAAAAAAATTGGATAAAATATTAAATAAAATAATTAAATAAAATTTCAAATAAAAACTTTCGCAGAACGATAATGAGGTACGAAGCAATAAATGACTGGATACTGGTAATCTTCAAATAATCGAGACTAATTGATGAGAATGAGAATATAGACAATGGACACAAAAAAGGAATTAGGGATTGTCAGTGCGGTCCATCACGACTTCAGGAGCTAAACAACAGATTACTGGAATTAGACCACGGTAGGTGAACACAAGGTAATGTGAATTACTGAATATGAAAGAAAAAAGATGATAGAGAAAAAAAAAAGCCTCACAAAAACTAACTTTAAGAAGTAACTAACCTTATCGAGGGATAAAAATGGAGAATAGATAAGCGCAGAATGAGAGAGAGAATCCACAAGCACGCCTATGTACTTCCAATGAAATCTTTGATTTAATTAAAATAACCAGCTGCAGTCCCAAAGTGACGAATGAACAGGTACTGAATTGTTAGGCCATATGCGTTCAAATGAACCGGAAATAAAATATAAAAATTGGAAATAACTCACATATAAAAGGATAAAATCCAGCTAAACCTAATCCAAATGAAAGTGCACTTGAAAACAATTGCAGTGGAGTATCAAAAATCACTGAACAAATAGCACAGCATTGAAAAAAAATCAAAAATTACGGAGCACAAAATAACACGTCAAACACGTCTCAATAAAAAAATTATATGTTGTAGTATAACTATTAGAGGCCATTTTTCCAATATCTGCATCTTATTTAGTGGTAGCAGTATAAAATGCTAAATTGAAAACACTGCTTTGTACAAGCATGACTTATTACAAACACAGCTTCATACATTTAGCAATAATTTAATTTAATGTCGTAGTTGAGCTTCGAGCCTGAATTTAATACTTACGGTTAGACTTTAAGCTCACAGATGGCGACAGCACTAAATTTGTCAAGAATTATATATTATCAAACATTAAAATATAAGCCTCACATCAGAGTTTTAAAAAAGTGGCGACAGTAATAAAGATCTACTGTAAATAGTTTTTTTTTTTTTTTCAATAAAATGTCTCATAATCTGCGTTGGATGGCATACATGTATATTGAATATAATTGACACTTCTTAAAAAATAATTTCAAGCGGCACGACTGTGTAATAGTTGATTTTGAAGTCACAAACGATTTAGTCCGTGAGACAGCGCCTAAATTTTCTGTTGATTACCGCTCATTCGAAACTTTGTAAGTGGCTTCATTGTGATGAGTCCGACAAATTTTCATTTAGCAAAATTCTAGATTTGGGGGCGTTTACCCGCGAGGGCTAATTAATTGAAAGAACATTACCGTAATACTGATATTTACACTAATCGAAAGATTTTTTGATAATAAAATGAAGGAAAAATATTGTCCGACATAAATATTGAGGCTACCGGTGAATCCGACAAGCCGCACTTGTCATAAGTATGTTGGTACTAATGGTAAGTATGTTGGTACTTATGACAAGTCGGACCCACCGATAGCCTCAATATTCATGTCGGACAATATTTTTCCTTCATTTTATTATCAAAAAATCTTCCGATTAGTGTAAAGATCAGTATTACGGTAATATTCTTTCAATTAATTAGCCCTCGCGGGTAAACGCCCCCAAATCGAGAATTTTGCCAAATGAAAAAGTTGTCGGACTCATTACAATGAAGCCACTCACAAAGTTTCAAGTGAACGGTAATCAACAAATAATTTATGCGCTGTCTCACGGACTAATTATTAATAATCCTGCAACAATGATTATTCAAAAAATATGTTTTGTGCCCAATTTTATAAGAAGCAGAATAATTTTCCTCCACAATAAATAAAATTTACTCCATCAAATGACAATCAGTTATTTAACAGCAATAATTTATTGTTAAATACTAGGTATATAAATATTAGAAAAATTAAATTAGTGTTTTAGAGGCGTTCCACCCAAACGAGAATGTTTAGACGCTAGAACATTTTATCCAAATATCAATAAGAATCATCCCAATCTGTCCCACCGAGATCACTGAATGTCATCTGTCAACCCAAAATTCCGTGAAATCTAGAAAGCTATGACTGGTTACTATGGTAGGCTTGTTTACTCTATTCTGTGTCAAGAAATTGATAGAAAATAGTAACTGGTACCATGAGCTCTGTTTTTGGCGATACCAGGAGCTTTGTATCAAGATGTGTTTGACGCAATCAGAATTTTCTTACGTACTTTGGAAAATAATCTTCAGATGTCTACAGAATTTATTTGAATATTTTCCATTGAAATAGCTTGAAATATTTATATTGCCTTAAAACTCTTCTCAAAATAACTCTGCTAGTATAATCAAAAACAGAGTTTGTAGTACTATCCAGTGTATTTGGAGAAGAATAAAAGAAATTGACTCTATTCCCGCAGAAAATCTTGAGAAAGTTCAAGAACCAACTTTGCGTTTATTACCCGAAAAGTCCAAGGCACTTTATAAAAATACATTGGCTTCATTTTACGACTGAGAAGAACAACGGAGAGCAAGGACAATGAATGAAGGAGTCATTGCTTCCATATGTCTTGAATATCAAGAAAAAATTATGCGGTTTTGTATTGTGTACGAAATATTTCATGTTGAAAGCTACTATAAAAGTGGAAAAAAAATATAGGTATATAAAGTACGTCAAACTAACAGCTTATTTGAAAAGTAAATCTGAAGGATAGAGACCGAAGAATTGAAGCATTTTGGAAAAAGGAGCACATCGGAAATTTTTTGAAGGCAGCTCCTAACGAATAGTATTGGTGATAAAATTATTTTAGATTTCACTAATAGTGGGGGTCGCAGGTACATGTAGATGTTGTGAATTGACCACTTTGAAAATACATGTACAATACAGGGTCATATTCGATTGATTCAATAATCGATACCAAGATCCACATTTATTAAAAATTCACTATATTATTGAGCAAGGATTTGCTATCAATGTGGTGAAACAGTGTAGAAAGTACATTTCTCGACGTTAAAAGAAGTTTTCACATAATAGATTCTCTTAGCGATATATTAATAAAAATGCACTGCACAAGCTTTTGGTATCACTATTAACACATTATTAAAATTATCTTGAAATTACCGAATGCGGGCATTTACACTGGCTTAAAACTTCAACGACTTCTCGGAATTAAATAAAACATACATTGTATCGTTCATCCCAGAAGTGTCCTTATGTGTGATTTTAAATTCAGATTGATAAAGGTAATTATAAAACAAATTTGCTTCAAATATCCTTTATAGGAAGACACTCTATCTGCCAATATTTATTTATTCCAGGAAGTACCTGATTTGTTCTTCCACTCTCTCACGTGATTGTAGGAGTAAAGTGTGACTCTGATCATTATTTTATGTATTTAAAATAGTTTTACACAGTGATTGAAGCAACTTCATCGCAATTATGGTACGGTTATTCTGTAATCTAATTATTACGTTTTTCAATCGAATGAAAAGATATATAATACTATTTGAAAGTTCAATTTTTGAATTATATTTGGCAAATGGAACAAAAATATTCGGTTGATATTTGGTAAGTTTGATCCAGAAATATTACTTGAAATTATCTGGAAATAAAGTGTAGGATTAGAATTTCACTACAAAATAGTTAGCAATTTTCATGAAAATATCTAGTATATTTATACTGGCTTACTACATAATCACTTAATGAGTATGTAATAACATAAGAACAATCAGAAAAATCTGTTGTGCGAGCTTCTCCACAATTATTTGTGTCTATGAAACCATTAAATTCTTCGAATTTGTGTTCGAGGCACAATCCTTATCAGACAAAATATTTGATCAGCTTTTCAGATGGAGCTCATGTGAAAAAATACATTTATTATTTAAAACTTATTTTGACAGTATGTTCACTTTTGGAACATAACATAATAACCTATGTTTACAGCTTGAGAAGAGTCAGGTGAACATGAAAAAAATATCATCTCTTTTAGCCACGAATCAAGAAATGCGGACTTATTTTCAAAGAGCCACCAACTGACGGACGCACTGCGATTGACTGGAACAAAAACCGTGTTCCTTCTAGTGGAGTGAGAAGCTGTCTCGAGGTCAATATTAAATATAGACATGGAAATAAAAATTTATAGATTCAATTTACTCCCTTTCCGAAACTTATTACTCATTCTAATTCCTTACTCTCTAGCTTAACATAATGTAGCAACTTCGCCCTGAGATTTGTAATCATTGAATTTACCTAAGCCAGCTTTCTTGACTTGCTGCAAGTACGTGATTTTATTATTATGCTCACTTTGAATAGTAACCCTTTGCTGCTTTTTGTTTGTAAATCTCCAAGATATTAATGACATAAACTGTGAAGATGAATTTACATCACTTATAGCCAGTTGCACCGCTCTAGCTTAGATTTTGAGTTTTGCTCAAATAAGAAGTATCGAATCAAGATGTTGACAACAATGTTTATGCTAAATTTGACTTTTGGAGTCCTAATACGATATTGTTCTGTTAAGCAGAACCTAAAATTTGAGGGACAGGGGATGCAACTGATCATTACTCTAGTTAATGAAAGGAAATTAATTCGTCAAAATGTATATTTTCTTCTCAAATACTTGTACTTGAATGGAGTTTATCCAATACTATTTTTATTGTAATTATTGGTACAGAATGATGAGATAATTAGTACTATTCTGTAACTCAATCGATGCATTTTTATTGATCATTATCTATTCCAATCAAAGAACGTAGGTGGCACGTGGCACTGACAAAAATTCTGAGTATTTGCTAGTCACAATTGTTTCCATTGGTCAGAAATCTTATTGCTCGATAACAAGTTAATGATTGTGTTCCAGAATACGAGTGAATATCAGTTATTTCACCCCTTGAATTTACAAATAAATATCACCCATGTTTTTTAGGATATTTGTTCTTTTAACAACTTGTTTTTAAGAACAATTACAACATTGCACAGGTACTTTGGCTTCACTTAATAATATTCAATTGTTCATTTTTCAAAAATAATTATTACAGGATACAGAAATGACTGTGGCTTTAAAATCAACTGTTCCACAATCGAGTTGCTTGAACTTATTTTTGAAAAAGTATCAATTCTATCCAGTATATGTGGATCCCCATCCAGAGAAAATTATAAGATGTATTTTATCAAGAAAAAAAATTTTAAAAATTATTTACTTACATTAAAATTTTGTTACTGCCGCCGTTTTCTGTACTCTGATGTGTGAAGCATATACTTTTATATTCGATAATATATAAATCTGAACAAATTCAGTATTGTCGCCATCTGTCAGATAAAAACCAAACCGTCAGTATTAAATTTAGGTTCGAAACTCAGCTAGGACATTATGATTAAATTAAGTTTTCGCTAAATGTACGAAACTGTGTTTGTAATAAGTCATGTTTGTGCGAAGCAGTTTTTGTAATTCAGAGTGATGTACGCATTTTCTTATTTAGTTTCCATTGTCTATTGATCTGCTTAGAATATTAGAATTGTTTCATCAATATTTGAGCGAGTAACGTTTTTCTGATGCTTTACTGTAGGGTACGTTCAAGGCTTATACATACAAAGGTTGCCTCAATCCCATAAGCTCTGTGTATTCGGTGGTGGGAGTAGTAGTGGGGATAAATGACGTCAGCACTAGACCCAGAGAGATAGGCTGCTACTGTCTAACAAGTAGAATGATATATTAATTTTTTTTTTCCAAGCACTTTTGTTTGAATTAATAACCACATTTAATTAGAGGCAGATTCAGGTCTAGGCCTATGCGACTCAGACTTCAGTTCCCAGAATTTAGGGGGGCGCCAAATTTTGAAGAATGAATAAAAATCAAAACTAATCTTTAGGCAGAATATATACTCTACCTATTCTGATTTAACACGAATTAGGAGAAAAATTTAATTATCCCTCTAGTAGACATGATTTTTGGCTCCAATCCAGGACCTCGATTCTTGAAACCATGCGAAAGTTTTCGTGTACGCAAATATTCGAGCGGTGACTTTTGTACACGACTAGTCGCCTGCGCATGAGTGGTATTCTTGACTGGTGATGGAAACTTTGCTTCGAAGTTTCGTTTGCGAACTACATAAATAACAGAGGCAAACGAACGCAGCTTCTTTTAACCAATAAAATTGTGCTATTAATATAAATTTTGTTCTGGTTTTGAACATCTACTTTTGTTGGTTGACTTAACTATCATTTTTAGTCTCAAATATATAATGGTAAAACTAGCTGGTAATGTTATTATTGAATGAAGAATATATATTAATTGAATTTGTGAGACAGAACTCACAAATATATTTAGGAAAATTCTCAAAAGATTTTACATACAACGATTCGCAAATGACGTGCTGCTAAAACCTGTAAATTTATTTTTTTCAAACGACACAAAGGTGACATGTATCACTTTATGTGCGCTTCGGCCGCAAACAACAGATTCGACCAACAAAGATAACCTTCACGGCCTTGATATACAAATAACTATTCATTCACGGAAAATGCATCTAGCTGTTTAAAAACTCTTCTTTTTATACCGTCATAGTTTTCAACTTTGTCTAATATATTAATTAAGTCTAATTGTCTGAATTTGACGTACTTAAAAACTTACTTCCTCCAATCTGTTAAAAGTTTCGCATACGAATGTCAACTTTCGAAGGATGTTTACCGTGCGATGTAGTTGCGCACGAAATTTGCGTACACAACACCTACTTTTAACTTCAAGAATACCATTGTGCAGTTCGTATGCGCATCTCACATACTTTCGCACACGAAAAATTTCAAGAATCAGGCCCCAGGTTCTAATAAGAAATATTTATCGTAACCGATATCCTTCTCAGAATTTCACTATTACTTACAAGAACCTAACAGTTGGTTTGACTTTTATGTTCTATGCTATGCAATGTTCATCTAAGAAAGCTCATCAAAAAAAAGAGAGGCGCCTAAATCTAGCTAAATCTGCCTCTGCATTCAATCACTTTCAATCCAAGGTAAATGAAACTTTTCTAGATTGAGAATTCATTCTAATTTCTAACAGTTATTATAATCAAAGATGCCAGGAACGCGATGAACTGTTGCAACGTGTGATAATAGTTTTACCAAGACAAAAAAATCATCGTAGCAAATATCATACTACAGTTTTCCACAAACGAGTGCATCAGAAAACAATAGGTGCAATGATGTGAGAGAGATGGAAAATGGAATGCGAATGCATGTCATATTAGTTCCGGAAATTTCTCGGAAGAAGATTACACCCGCGATTTGAAGGCGGAGCTATTGAATGTATGTATTTCTCAAACATATCTGCTTTTTATCTGTATACAACAAGTAAAACAGTTTAGAATGAAATTCACTCGTATATCATTCGAATAGTCTCTGTTTTCCGTGCGTTTCGTATTATTTGTAGTGTAAAATAAATATCTATTTACAAGATATCTGCGATCTGTTTCACCGCTCCCTTATAAATTTGTCTGACGACTGATAGTTATGATTACGAGTGCTTCAACAATCAACACATATTTGGCCATATTCTGTAACACAGTCATTAACTTATTATCGACCGATAAAATTTTTGACAAATGGAAACAATTGTAACAAGTAAAAATTCAGAATGTTCGTCAGTGCTATACCTACATTAATTGGCTGAAATAGATAATGATCGATAGAAATTTATCGATTGAGTAACAGAATTGCCCCAATTATCAGGTTCAAGTCATAATAATTTGAACAATATAAATAATCCAGATAATTTTGCGTGCATATTCCAATTTTTAATATCTCTATTGCAAACTAATATCACAAATTTTGAATTCGTAGTTATTTTTAGTGAAATATGTGAATTTCAATTATTTTTATCACAATCATTCTATTTGTATGTACATTATTATTAATAGAGCAATTGATATTTCTTAGAATAAAACCATTCTTCACTCTGCGAAATATACTCTTCTTTCTCTACACAAGATGACAGACATAGAAATTTAGCAAAACTAAAAGATTATCCAAAAATTCAATTCAGTGGCATGTTACTATGTTTTATCCTATCCAGATAATGTTCTTCGAGTGGAGGGACTAGCACTTACGTCATAAAGTAGCGCATGCGCATCTTGAATTTGTTGAATGAGACAACTTTCTATATTTATAAACCTTGGGGTACGTTTACGTTAGTAGTTTAGTACGTTGCTAAATTCCAATATTATTCCTATCATCCTCATGTGTCAAACATGTCACGAGTGATAGACGTGATAATAAAATATAATAATTTCAATTGCTTCTAATTAGCAAATATATGAAAAAATTTACATGTTATAATAATCACAACTGAATAATATGTAATTATAATAATTATTCATAACGTCAGTTTGAATATTTACTTCTGACAGATGATAAGGTTACATTCACAAAAAATCAACTTGATAGTGTGACAACACATGAATATATTTTCCCCTAAGACCGATATTAAAAATCCCTTAAAATAAAAACGAAACTTTCTAAATTGACATTATGAAAATCTGACGTGAACATCACGTGACTTACTTGTACATCATTGGGCATGTATATAATAATAATAATAATAATAATAATGAACTTTTTATTGAGGCAAAGTTCACCTGACCGCTGCTCTTCCACTTAATCTCGAAAACATTGTACAAAATAATTCAAAAATTGTACAGTCCATTGTTTTTGCATTATAGATAATCAATAACATAATTTTGATACATTTGGAATAATATTATACATTAGGAAATTTTGATACATTTGAAATAATATTATACAATAGGAAATTTTGAAACATGTGATGTGATGTGATTTTGTGATGGATTATATATATATATATATATATATATATATATATATATATATATATATATATATATATATATATATATATATATATATATATATATATATATACATATATATATATATATATATATATATATATATATATATATATATTTTATATATTTGCTAATTGGAAGCAATTGAAATTATCATATTTTATTATCACATCTATCACTCGTGACATGTTTGACACATGAGGATAATAGGAATGATATTGGCATTTAGCAACGTACTAAACTACTAACGTAAACGTACCCCAAGGTTTATAAATATAGAAAGTTGTCTCATTCAACAAATTCAAGATGCGCATGCGCTACTTTATGACGTAAGTGCTAGTCCCTCCACTCGAAGAACATTATCTGGATAGGATAAAACATAGTAACATGCCACTGAATTGAATTTTTGGATAATCTTTTAGTTTTGCTAAATTTCTATGTCTGTCATCTTGTGTAGAGAAAGAAGAGTATATTTCGCAGAGTAAAGAATGGTTTCATTCTGAGAAATATCAATTGCTCTATTAATAATAATGTACATACAAATAGAATGATTGTGATAAAAATAATTGAAATTCACATATTTCACTAAAAATAACTACGAATTCAAAATTTGTGATATTAGTTGGCAATAGAGATATTAAAAATTGGAATATGCACGCAAAATTATCTGGATTATTTATATTGTTCAAATTATTATGACTTGAACCAGATAATTGGGGCAATTCTGTTACTCAATCAATAAATTTCTATCGATCATTATCTATTTCAGCCAATTAATGTAGGTATAGCACTGACGAACATTCTGAATTTTTACTTGTTACAATTGTTTCCATTTGTCAAAAATTTTATCGGTCGATAATAAGTTAATGACTGTGTTACAGAATATGGCCAAATATGTGTTGATTGTTGAAGCACTCGTAATCATAACTATCAGTCGTCAGACAAATTTATAAGGGAGCGGTGAAACAGATCGCAGATATCTTGTAAATGGATATTTATTTTACACTACAAATAATACGAAACGCACTGAAAACAGAGACTATTCGAATGATATACGAGTAAATTTCATTCTAAACTGTTTTACTTGTTGTATACAGATAGAAAGCAGAAATGTTTGGGAAATACATACATTCAATAGCTCCGCCATCAAACCGCGGGTGTAATCTTCTTTCGAAAAATTTCCGGAACCAATATGACATGCATTCGCATTCCATTTTCCATCTCTCTTACATCATTGCACCCATTGTTTTCTGATGCACTCGTTTGTGGAAAACTGTAGTATGATATTTGCTACGATGATTTTTTTGTCTTGGTAAAATTATTATCACACGTTGCAACAGTTCATCGCGTTCCTGGCATCTTTGATTATGATAACTATTAGAAATTAGAATGAATTCTCAATCTAGAAAAGTTTCATTTACCTTGGATTGAAAGTGATTAAATGCAGAGGCAGATTTAGCTAGATTTAGGCGCCCCTCTTTTTTTTGATGAGCCCCCTTAGATGAACATTGCATAGCATAGAACATAAAAGTCAAACCAACTGTTAGGTTCTTGTGAGTAATAGTGAAATTCTGAGAGGGATATCGGTTACGATAAATATTTCTTGTTAGAACCTGGATATATATCATTGGATATATATAATCAAACACAAAATCTCATCGTTCCACAGGTAATCGTTCTGGATTTACCCAAGAGACTCTAAGAATCTGTCAAGTAAAATGCGCTTTCAGCCAAGTAGGTTGCTTTGGGAATAGTAGGCCATTATTCTTATAGTACAACATTCCTAAATACTGATTTCCAAAATTCTATGACTACCAATAGATCTGAATTCATACGCAAAATCAAAAAATACATTCCTACTGAAGGGCACTTCTGGTTCAGTCTATTGTTATGAAAATAGTAGGCAATCATTCAGATGCTCCAACAGACTAAAATACTAAATTTCAATATCCTACACTCGATCGTTTCGAATTTATGCGAAAAAATCCAAAAAACTGTTAAGTAAAGTGCACTTTCGGCTCGGTGGATCTCAACAAAAAAAGGATATGATCATCTAGACGGTATAATTGTCCTAAATACAGAGTTCTAACAATCTACGTATAATCATTTTAGTCGATAGCAATCATTATGCAGTGTGTAAATATTATAGAAAAGGACTTATACATAATTTAAATATTCTACAACTGATTGTTTAGAATTTATGCCGATCCCAATTATAATGCAAGATGTACAATAAGATGTTATAGAAGTTCCTTATACGAAATTTCAATATGCTATGGCTGATCATTCTATATTTATGCAGAAAAATCAAAAAAAGTTTCAAGCAAAGTGCACTTCCGACCTGGCCGATTCTTACAAAAATAGCCGATAACCATTCTGCTACAACATCAAGTTCAAATACTGAATTTCAATATCCTACGGTTGATCATTCTGGATTTATTGAAGAAATTCGACAAAAGCTTCAAGTAAAGAGCACTTCCGGTACAGACGATTGGAACTATAATGCGAGGTGCAAGCTAAGTAATAGCAACCAAGAATTTGGTTTTTAAAAAAGATTTATTTTACTGAATGACTGTTGACAAAGAACTAAACTTGTTACATGTTGTTTTACAGTATTTATACATAATACTTGATGAGTAAGAGAATGGAATCGTCTTACAACTTTAAGCATATAACTCCTCCCTTCTTTAGAAGAGGATTCCATTCTTTAGAAAGGATTTCTATTTCGATTTTCATTCAAATTTGTTAATTCAATATTATTAATTGGTTTAGAAGTCCTTTCGCGTTTATTTCGAATTCTTATTCTATATACAACATGAAATATTATAAGAATAACAACAAAAATAATGATTACAAAGGAATTAATATAACCATGATAATTTTCATCAAGTTTTGTTACTAAATTGATTTTTATTTATGCTGAAATTTAGATTTTCAAATATTATTTCCTTTGCTTCAATACCTATTTTTCCCAAATTATAATTACCTATTTTACAATTATCATTTGTTAAAAATCTATAAACTCCCTTGATTCGTTTATGTGTAATACTATTCTTACATTAAATTTCTATATTTCTATTTATAGTACTAGCAATTACTGCCAAATTTTGATTTGCTATTTCAATAATTATAAATGCGTCACTTATCTTGTGATACTCACAATCTTTGTTATTGTGATTTATAACAATATTCTTTATACAGTTATTACTTTCCATGTAATTTGTTTTGCAAAAATAATTACTATTCGCCTTGTTACAATCATGTGTATTAAATAATTTATTTTGATTCAAAATCAATAATTCCTTTTCTTCATTTACAATAAACATTTCTGTGTTATTAATATTTGGTATAGGAGTTATTTGCAATAATTTATAATCTTTGTTACTATCGTAAATAGGTATTTCCAATAAATATTCAATCTGGTTTTGTGTAATTCTACAATGGCTTGTAATTTGTTCAGATAACTCCCAAAAATTTAATGTTTGGTTAATTTCTTTAATTAATGTATTTAATTCATCTTTAGATATTATAGAACTATGAATTCTATTCAAATTACAAAAGGTTAAACTAATTTCAATTTCATCTAATATTTCAATCAAGTTAATATTTAAAAGTATTAATTGATTAATGATATCTTTAATTTTCGATATATTATGCCAATTCATGACCTCTCCTAACACATTATTCATTTCTGTGATTCGGGACTCCAATACATTTTCATTATGCTGAATATTTTGAAGTTGTTTATTAAATTTTGAAATCATTTCTTCATTAACACGGATATTTTCCAAATTTTGTGCTTGAAGTATATTTTGATTATTATTTATAGTTTCAAATAATTTATCATATCTCTCAGAATCATATGAGTCTAAATTCCCAGTAATACTTTTGATAATTGATCCTAATCCGTTTATTATTCCACGTTTGCTACGCTCATGTTTAAATAAATTATTATTCTTGTTTTCTAATCTATGTATATTGAAATTCAAAATGTTCAGGTAAGTCTGTGCTTCCTCTTTATAGTTAAAATCTATGGTTTCTTTATTATTTAAATTTGCCAGTACTTCATTCTTATAATCGACTATCTTATGATATTCTAACTCTAAATTATTAATCTTATAATTATAATATGAATAATAAGATGATTTATAAATATTTGCCTGGCCTAAATCTATAATATTTATTCCAGGATTGTCTTTAATTTCGGTCAATTCTTCTCCTGTGCTTGTGCAGAAGCATCTGCAACAAATAATCGCTTTCTTTTAATTTTATCAATTTTATGTCTTTTATTTGAGTTTACTTTTATTGTCCCTTATCTAGGGTTATATCCTCGATCTCATGGATTTTGAACAATGGCTTTTTTATTTTTTGTATCCTTCTCTTGCCTTCTTTAATAAGTGCTGTATCAAATTTCAAAGTATCTAAATTTTGTTTGGACGGTTTTTGTTTTAAAAACCTTTTATTCTTCTCTACTTGAATATTCTTATTTACATTCTCTCTTAACACAATAAGGTTATTTTGCCATTCTTGTTAATAATCCTCATTACTATTTTTTAATTTTAAAATATTGTTATCCTTTTCAGAGCCAAATAATACTTCGTTTGGTGTTAATTTAGTAGTTGAATTTATAGAATTATTATAAGCTATTAAGGCTAATTGTATTTTTTTGGATATTTTTTGTTCTTTAAATTCAGGTCGTTGATTCAAAATTCTTAAAAGCTCGATTAAAGTAGAATGAAACCTTTCTATTATTCCATTTGATTTTGGATTATCAACACAAGTCATGTGGATTTTAATACTATAACTTCTCAAAAGATCTTTTACTAAGTGGTTGTTAAATTCGGTGCCACTGTCAAAGGTTATTTCATTCGGAGTTTGATACTGAGAAAAGTAATTTAAAAGTGCGTCTGTTATTTCTGTAGCTGCAAGTGTTTTGACATAAAATATCTGTCCGAATTTGGAAAATGAGTCTACGAGGGTTAAATATTTTCTATTTTCTAATGTTAGTGTGTCAATGTGTAACATGTCGAAAGGATATTTAGGGGTTGGTGTGAGATTGTCGGGGACTTGATATGGAGTTCTTTCATATTTGTTTTGCTGACAAATATCGCAATTGTTTATATATTTTTGAATGTCTAGAAACATTTTTGGCCAATAGAATCTACGTTTCAATTTTCGATAAGTTTCTAGAATACCTCTATGATTAGTTTTTCCTAAATGATAATTATGAACAATTTCTAATTGGTCTTCGGGTGTAAGAATGTCTTCTAATACTTCTATACACTGAATAAATTTGTACGTATCTTTACTAAACATTTCTTGTAACACTTCATTCATAGGGATTATCAAGTCTTTATCGATTAAACAATAATAATTCACGTGAGGCACGCAAAAATCTTTTATAAACTCAAATATTTCATCTTTCATATTGACGCCGCTTAAACTGATGATTAATCTTTGTTTCAGAGTGCCAAATAATTTTTTCAAGGTGCAATTTGTTTCAGCGTCATGTTTTTTGATAATAATTTGATTTTTGCCAACATTTTGTCCTTATATGATATTCCGTTAGTTTCATTTTCGTCTGCTGAATGTGCCGTATCTGAATTTTCTTCGTCGATATTAGCTATTATGCTTTCAGTTTCGTCATTCATGTTGATTTCTTCGCGAATTTTTTCGTGAACTACTAATTTCACATGAGTTTCTTTAAATAGTTCTTGCAATAAATTTTCTATTAAGGGGAAGAAAATCTTATCCCAACCGGAGCAAATTTTCGGCATATGTATTTCGAAAATATCGTTTTGGATTAAATAGTTCCGTAATTTTATTAAACATTGTTTTATATTATTTAGTGTGGGTTTATCATAATAATTTTGTTTTGTTACCTAATGAAATAATTTATATTTGTCGGAAATAGGTTAAATTAATAAACTTTCGTTTTTACTATTCTTATTTATTAAATAATTTTTGCTATTGAAATTTGCATTCACTTGTTCTGCAAATCCTGTGCCAGGTTTGAAATCTTGTGAAATACAATGTACTAAATTTTGCGGTTTTTCGAAAATATCGTGCTGTTTTAAAAATTTGGAATTGAGGTCTTATTCTTGAAAGTGCATCAGCATTTGAATTTAAAGTACCTTTCTTGTATTCTATATCGTAATTATATTCATCCAATTTTATTCGCCATCGCATTAATTTTGAATTTGGATCTTTCAGACTCATCAGCCATGTTTAAGGTCGATGGTCTGTACGAATTTTAAATTTTGTTCCATATATGTATGGCCTAAAATATTTCACGGCCCAAACTATTCCTAATAATTCTTTCTCTGTAGTGCTATAATTGATTTCATGATCGTTCAATGTTCTTGATGCGTAAGCAATGGGCATATCTTTACCGTTAATGTTTTGGCTCAAAACTGCACCGATAGCAAAGTTACTCGCGTCTGTGGTAACAATAAATTGTTTCTCAAAATCCGGGTATTGTAAAATAGGGGCATTAATCAATAAATTTTTACTATCGTTGAAACTTTGTCTATATTCATCATTATTTATATTTACTATTTGTCTTTTCTTCAAATATCTGGTTATAGGTTTAGTGAGCTTCGCGAAATTTGGAATAAATTTTCTGTAATAACCTAAAAGTCCTAAAAATTGTTTGATTTCTTTTTGTGTTTTGGGAATAGGAAAATTTTTAACTGCTTCTATTTTTGCTGGATTTGGTTTAATACCGTCTTTTGAAACGATGTGACCGAGAAAAGCGACTTCTTTACGCATAAATTCTGATTTATCCAGCTGGATTTTTAAATTGTATTCTCTTAATTTCGAAAAGATCTAACAGATGTTTTTGCAATGTTCTTGGAGGGATGTTCCTAATATTATAATGTCGTCTAAATATACAAGGCATGTTCTCTCAAAACATAATTCATCAGTCTTTGGAATGTAGCCGGAGCATTTTTTAAACCAAAAGGCATACGGGTAAATTCGAAATGTCCTTCATCAGTACAAAAAGCTGTTTTTGGAATAGAATCTGGATGCATCTTTATTTGGTGGAAACCTGAAGTCAAATCTAATGTAGTGTAATATATGTTTTTGCCTAGTTCATCTAATATTTCTGAGATATTTGGAATCGGGAATTTATCGTCGATAGTTTTTGAATTGAGTTTTCGATAGTCATCATTCTAAATTTTCTTTTTCCGGAAGCATCAAGTTTCTTGGGGACCATCCACATAGGTGAGGACCATGGTGAATGACTTTCTTGTATAATTTTGTTGGCTAATAAATCTTTAATTTGATTATTAATTTTTTTTTTATAAACTTCCGGGTAACGGTATGGTCTTGTATAAATAGGCGTGTCATCTTTAGTAATAATTTTGTGTTGAACGACATCCGTATGTGCTAAAATCTCGTTTGCTCTTGGGATAATATTCTCATATTCCTTTAATAATTTATAAAGCTCGTTTTTAGCGCATTTTTCCGAAAAAAGCGCTATTATATTCACTTTGGCTGGCTGGCTGGCTGGCTGGCTGGCTGGCTGGCGTGACGCTGAGTTCTCAGCAACTATACTATTTACAGACTTGAAACTGGTACTAAATAAAAGCTACTGTTTCGTAGGTTTGCACAAATTGCTTTAATTCAAGCTCAGTGATTGTGGAAGATTAAATTATTCAATTACTTGTTTCAAGTGAAACAATGCCCATGGATCTATATGACATTAGGGATATGGCAACTAAAATTTATTAAAGTAGGTAGAAATTTAGTTACAACTTTAGCCGACGGTGTCACTATTATTATGTACAGTTGTCAAATCTGTCCGAGATTCATTCAATGACTTGTTTGACGCAAATTTGAAGCTTATTAGAATGAATCACTATTATTGGTTGAAAATTTGTTTAATTTTGGTGTATTTTTTTATATATAGCTTTGATAAAGAGCAAATTTTAGTTTTAAGGTACAGCACTTGACCTCCTGTCAGTCAATAACTAAGCAATGAAGAATAAAAGGTATTTTTGAGTTTGTACATGCATAAATTATGTATCTATCAAACTGTCAACTTGAAACTAGTACTAAATGGAAGCTGCTGTTTCGTAAGTTTGCCCAAACTGCTTGATTTCAAGCTCAGTAATTGTGAGAGATGGTAATTTGCGAAATCTCTGAGGTAACAAGCATTCATGAGCTGTCAAAAATGCGCTTTCATCATCTAGATGATTCTTCCATTTTTTTCTTCAGAGTTCAAATGTTCGGCTCCAATTTTTATTTCTTCAATACTATTAACAGAATTTTGATTATCAAAATACTGTAATTTATATTTCTTGTTTTGGATTGTAATAGCGTTGATACTGAAATCAATTTTAACTCGCATTCCAATCATGGTTGGCAAACTGAGTAGTAAATTGAACTGGCTATGAAAATCATGTAAATAAAATTTCAAATCTTTACCTTCGAACTGCAGGATGACACATTCGTTTCCACTGTGTTCTCCGACAGCAGTTTTGAAATTAAAATTTTCTTTGTGAATTTTGAATTTATTTTTATTTTTATAAACGTAAGTTTTACTAATTAAATTAATGGTAGAACCAGTGTCGATCAACATGTAATAGTCTTTCATTTTCAGGAATGGTAATCGAGAGTTTTGAAAAATGTTCAAGATTTCTCGTGGATATTCGGAGGGTTCTCTAAAAAATATTCGTCGTCGCGAGTATTTTCAATCTCGTGGTTATTTTCTAAAATTTCCTCAATAAAATTGTCGCAATTTTGTTCATTTGAGTTTTCGGGATCATAATCATTATTTTCGTCGGAGTTCTCTGTATTATTTATTTCTTCAACAATATAATTTGGCTGATACGCTCCGAACTGCCTATTTTGTTGCGTGAAATAGTTGCTAGGGCCTGGTCTGGGTTGGAATGACTGTCTCGTTTGTGTAGACATAGGAGTTGGTTGAATCCTTTGAGCATTTTTGACTTGTTGCTTAGGAGCAAATCTTTGGTTATTGGACAAGTTTTTATTATGGATATTTATCGGTCCAGTCGGGAAGCTTGTACCGGGAAATCTTCGAGGAGAAATGTTTGATAAATGTCTAGTTACGGTATTAGTGATGGGTTTGTTAATTGTATTTGTATTGATGTTTGATTTTAAATATTGAAAGTCATTTTATAATAACGTTTCTACGTCCGCTAAGTTCTGTGAATTCCTAGTTGCTAGGTTATTTCTGTATGGATCGCTGATAGTGGAAATAAAATTATTTATGATCAATTTTTCAGCGAATCTTATAGTTACTAGTTTAGTGCCTGGATCATTCTCTTCTATACTTATTCTAGATTTAGAACTGAAGAATTTCTCCTTCGTGATTTCTAGCAATTTGTACGGATTTCTAATATTTTGTATTTTCAAAATTTCATTAATAATGGTGACCGAAGTTGTTTTATCTTTGAAATTACTTACTAAGTGTGAACGTAATTAGTTCCAGTTGGTGAAATGGAGATCTTTTATACTATCTAATGCTTTATCAGTAATTTTATTTTCAATGTTCAAAAATGTAATTGATTTGTCAAAATCATCTAACGGTGGATTTAACGTGCCAAAGAGATCCTGAACTGTATTTACTGCGTTAATAAAATTACTTAATTTATTCGGATCGCCATTGTGTGTTGGAATTGAGTTTAGGGCAAAATAAATTTCTCCGGTTCTATTATCCATTACTGCTGGATTATAGGTAATAACGTTTTCAATTTCTAGAATTGATTCTAATAGCGCTGTATTATCTTCCAGTTTGAATATTTATATTATTTATTCTTATATTCGCAATAAAATATTTCTTTTACTACAAATTACTTGGAATTGATAAGTTAGTAAATAAATGTGTGTAGTGTATTAAAAGTGGCTCTGTGCCGGAGCTCGGTTTCCGTCTTAACAGCGTTAGCCGTTCAGGAAACCCCTGTGTATTTTGTTGTTAGTAAATAATATTCTATTTTATTAATAATATGTTTTTATATATTATTTTGTAAATAGTTTTTCCAACTGACAATGATATTGTGCTTACTAACACTGCGAAAGTCTGCATTGGAATTAGACACTCGCTGACTCGGTTTACGGGATCTGAGCGGTGTTGTCTTTCCGGAGGTTAACGGACCTGGCTCTCGTTTTGCGGGCTCTGAGGTACGGAGTTCTATGTACTGTCGTTTCGGCTTGGAAGACCTGGGGCTCTGCTTCTAGCGGCTCTGTAGGCTCTTCTTATAATATTTGTATGTGGATATTCGTAGTTAATGGTAGAAACCAAAAAGCGATGATAATAACGAATTGAACTTTTCACAAGTTTTCGATCAGCTACTTCTCTACGAATCCTACCAACTGCGCCAGCTAAGTAATAGCAACCAAGAATTTGGTTCTTAAAAAAGATTTATTCTACTGAATGACTGTGTTGACAAAGAACTAAACTTGTTACATGTTGTTTTACAGTATCTATACATAATACTTGATGAGTAAGGGAATGGAATCGTCTTACAACTTTAAGCATACATAACTTGCACAACTGGACACTATGCCAGTCTTAAATACAAAATTTCAACATTATAAGTTCAACCAGTTTTGAGATTTGCGAGTTACGCACGCACGCACAACCGCACGCACGTACGAACACACGAACATACAAACGCACGGACATACGTACCGACATCAAGCCAAAAATAGTCAAAATGGATTCAGGGATGCTCAAAACGGATATTTCCATCAAAATCTCGATAGGTGAATTTTGTCGGTTCCACAATACTTACTTAATACTTTGTACAAGTAAAATTAGTGTATTATGTAACAAGGACCGACCGACAGTCATTTTTGTTCTATGTAAATTTGGCTGCATTCAGTGAAGACAAGGGCAAAGCCCCAGGCAAAGGCGCGGACAAAGTACTAAGCGAAGGCAAGGGCGAAGCACGAGGCGAAGACGAGGGTGATGCCTAAGGCGTATATCATCGTGCAGCCAAATTTGTCCGTGACAATAATGACTGTCGTTCAGTGTCCGTGTTGCATACGATACTTTTACTAACAAGTGCACGGAAGTACCCCCATAACTATTAAGGATAAATTAAACAAAGCATAATTCAATATAACAATTGTATTAAGTTCCAATTAAACATTACAATAAACCAATATTCATCTAATCGTTGCACAGGGGCCGTCGGTCCCAGAGTGTAGATCTCATGTAATCTGAAAATAGAATATAACATAAGCAAACTACTTGCTTAGTGAGGAGAATCACATCCACAAACATAGATTAAATACTAAATATCATCAACACAACACAGGTTATATATTCAATACCATCAACACAACGGAGGTTATATACTCAATACCATCAACACAACGCAGTTTATATATTCAATACCATCAACACAACGTAGATAATATATTCAATATCATCAGCACAGCGCAGGTTATATATTCAATACCATCAACACAGCGTAGATTATATATTCAATACCATCAACACAACGCAGGTTATATATTCAATACCATCAACACAACGTAGATTATATATTCAATACCATCAACACAACGCGGGTTATATATTCAATACTATCAGCACAACGCAGGTTATATACTCAATACCATCAACACACAATTACACCAGTACTACACATGGTAGTTCTAATCAGAACATTCGCATACTCTGAAACCACCCACAGTGGCGTCCGTCAGAGTATCTAGAAACAATGCTCAACACCTTTCGAACCACATGCCTCACTGGGCTCTCGGAAGTATGGATTGAAAGTGAAAGTTAGCGAAACGTTGGGCACCTCTTGATACATTCAGACACTAAAGTTGGCAGGCAGGGCACCGGTGGCACGAGGCTAGCAAGTCGTGCTTCGTTGGCCACTGCTTGACTGTCACTCCCCGTCTTAAACTCACACAGAGAACTTCCCTGCAGTGACTTAGGCGTACAAAAGGATAGCAATCATACACATAGGATAATTTGGGACACTAACGTGAACTCACCAATAAATTTCAAAATGATATCAATTTCAATATTTAATTTTTTTTTTGTATTTTCTTCAGAAAAACTAGCCCCTTAATAGTTATTTATGCAAAATAATTGTAAAATTATTCACCGAATCATAAAATACTTGTTTACATTAGTATTGCATATAAAAATATTTTTCTATAGTAATTAACTTCCATATTTTGATAATTATCAAGAACACAAGTGTTTTCACAAGACAAGAAATGACTAAGATATTGTCTTGGTCTTGAGCAAGTCTTGCGAAACATAGCTTTGCCTTGGTCCCGACAAGACAAGATATCAAGAGTCTTGACAAGACTCTTGTCTTCGAATCATGAAATTCATAATTTTTTTTAAAAAGCAAAAAAAATTGACTTTCTTGTCAAGACTCGAAGCACGACTTGTCTCAAATAAAGGTTTTGTCTTGCCAAAACCAAGACAAGACGAGACGAGACCAAGACTGGTCATGAGGCTTGCGGCAACAGTAAAGAACACAACAAGACGGTCTAGGGTACAAGTTAACTTTTGGATTTGACAAAAATCCAAACAAATGGATCAGTAAGTGATGCTACAAGCATGAATTCACAATTTAAATTGTTACGCGTTCGAATAGTGATAAAATTAATTAAGACGTGAAGAAGTTTAACTTGACTGTAGAAGAATATATTTAAATAAATATGTTTTATTGGGGTATAAGTTCTGTAATTCATTAGAAATACAACTTTTCAACAGCAAAGTGCTGTCTTTTTATTTATAAAATGAGTTCTGAAAAGTTTTTGCCTTCATTATAATATATTTAATTTTCTTTCTCACTCACTGTTTTTCGCTACCTACCTCACCCCCGGGATCCATCAATCCTTTATATCATCCTGCGGGAGTATTTGGGTCAGCTGCAATTTGACGCTATTATGTGGCGGGAAATTCAAAATTTCTAATTTGACGCTCTAAACAAGCGTCTGCAAAACCTCAACAGCTGTTAATTGCTATAGAATGGAAATACACCACCAGATGTCAAAACTATAATTGAATTAAAAAGGCAGAAATATTTAAATACCCAAATTCAATTTAATTAAATTCACTAGAATTGAGAAAAGCATCGTTTAGTATTTAATTTATAATCGCAGTTCAAAATTGAATTCACTAATCCGAATTTATGGATGAAATGAAACTTATTAGAAAGATATAAATAATTTGACCACAGCGGTCAGTTTTGTCCCTCTCCCATAGTCCAATTTGTACCATTGAAGCACAATTTATTATCTTGAACTTTCAATTCCAAATGCCAAAAATTGTGAGCTAAAATAACTATTGACGAACTACGATAACCATTTTTTTTTTCTACGTTCACTTCAGAAAACAACATATTCTCATTATACAAAACAAAAATAGACAAATACCAAATTCACACAACTGTAGAAAAAGTCGTGAGAAATGATAGTCTTCAGATGATATTTAGCAAAATTATTAATGCAAAAAAAAACTATTTAATCTAATATGATAACAAAATTTCAATAAGTTCTTATTCTTGTACTATATAATTATTCCGAAGGTTGGCAACACGACGAATCACAACTGTGGAACACACGTTCGCATCAACTAGATTACACAACAATAAAATGTCAATCAACTGATGGAAAATTATACAAGAATGTTCCAAATCACAGTTAAAATAAATATCACAATAAATAAGCAGAACAAACAATAATTGAAATGCACTGTCTAAGATATTTCACATTTATGAAAATATATTAGAAATTTCAGTTAATAATGATTTACCTGATTTAATGGAAACTGTGATCGTTGAGAGATAACATGTGAAGAATCACCCATTTCAGGGCATAGACCATTTGAGCATGACGGTCCAAAGATAGTAAGTAAAATGCAAAATGTTCAATGTACAATGCACATAGCCGAAATGAACCAAACACATATATGATACTGAGAAAAAACACCCTAATTGTACTATTTTTATGAATGAATAATGTGGAGATAAGTATATAAATTGACGGGCGCATTATAGTTGGGCCAAATTTATCCTCAGGTACTAATCCTACAAGGTAGTTAGGCCAACATCATGCAAATGAGGGATTAACCCTCCGTTGCGCGCGCTACTTATCATAACAGCAATGCTCGCGGGGCGTCTGACAGTCACCAAATGAAAATGCCTAGATTTGTTATTTGTATTTGGATTTCCATGTTTATTTTGGGTAATATGTAAAGTATGATTCTTTCTGTGGACGTTTATTGAATTAAACATCAAAAAAATATGAAGATTGTATAATATTCATGATTATTTTTACCATCAAAATTTCGACCAATAGAATTGCACCATTCGATGTCACGTGGTACAACCAACACGGTTTTCAAGTGGAAATTTTTTGGAAATTTTGTCTGTTGGTTATATATACAAAACAAAGAATATTCAGCCGCGTTGATTCAGCATCTGTCAAACTGACAGACAGATTGAATGTAAAAATGAGCAGATTCGGAGTCAAGTCTCTGGAATATATTGATGAATTTGGATGGAAAAAATAATCTCCCGAATACTACTCGAACTCCGAAATTAATCTGATATTTCTCTCAAGGTTCCCTGCAAACAAATCAACTTGTCAAGTTTTCCAGAAAAATCACTCGCGCTACGCGCTCTTGATTTTTTAACCTGGAAAACTTGACACGTTCATTTGTTTGCAACGAACCTATCGAGAAATATCCGATAATTTCGAAGCTCTTGTGGTATTATATATGAGAAAACTAAGAACACTGATATAACGCATTGAATTACTAATTCATTGAAAGACAGTCATTATATATGGAATTTGCATGCTTCAGGAAGCTAAAGCTGAGTTTTCCTCATTAGCGATAAATTTCACATCAGGCAAACAGGTCCTCACGTTGAGAAGAGAATTTATGTTCTAAATCGCTTGATTCAAGTTGTTCCTCAATATAATCGTATTCATCTTTGCTGGTATCATTAGACTCTGAGAGCTCCTCATCATCAAACCGCAATACTAAATTCCATGAAATTATCAGAATTTTCATCATTATCTGGACTGAAAATTGATTTCTGATCCATGTCAATTCATATTGAATATCGATATTGAATATAATGCGCAATTAGATGGCTAAAGTACATGACTATCACAAAATAGCTGAGTGTCGTATTGTTACACAAGTACGCGGGGAGTCTGTGAGATACCATTAGCACCTATCTCATAACCTGCTTGTGATAGACTAAAGCGAAGTGGCAAGATTCAACATCGGCTTGTGTTAGGAAGGTACGTAGGAGCTGATCGTCCTCATCTTCCGCTTGTAGAAATTATGTTGTATAATACACTCACTGTCGTCTCACAGACGCCGCGCGAGCAACGGAGGGTTAAAGCAATTCTCGGTAGTGGTGGCTGGTACTTTTGGGATGTGTAGGATATATTTTCTATAAATTTCAAATCTCGAATAAATTAATCTAGTTTTTACCTATATTTCAAACATGGGAGCTGTGAGTATTATATGTTGAGTGAAAAAGGCAATCAGTTGTTAATTGTGAATAATTTCATGTTTTGTGTGGCAAATTCTTCGCAAAATGAAACTGTACACTGGAGATGTGTGAATAAAAAATTGAAGTGTTCTGCAAAACTTCACACGACGGCTGAAAATTTTGCAGAAGTTCTACAATTTAAGTTAAATCATAATCACGGAGAAGTCACATCCCTAACTAGACAAATTTTGAGTAACAGTTTAAAAAGGAAAGCTTTGAAAAACCTATATGAAAAAACCGCCAAAATTATTGCACACGACATTCAGAGCAAGTCCAGCTATTTCAAAGTGCATAAAAAGAGTGGCACACAAACAAGCTCCAAGTTTTTAAACAAATGTATTTGTATGTGTTTGACTGTACCTATATAAATGTATATGTGGCTGTTCCTATATAAAAGTTATAACGTAAAATTTGACTGCTAATCTTAAAATGACTTCAAAAATTCTACGTAAGTCTAGCTCAGACTCAGGGAAATAATTTGGTGCAATGAGGCTAGCTTCAGCAAAAAAAAATATACAGTAAAATATCGGTAAAGAAAGAAATAGTAGGGCGCCACTTAGTTGAACTTATTTTTCTCAAGGTACTCAACCACGAAAATACCTGAAACTAAGGTGGTGAAAGAAATTATTGGGAAACAGGAGAATAGGTGTCAATATTCTGTTCGTCAGCGTCAATCTGGTTGCTGACTCCCGAATAATTTAATATAACTCAAACAGCAACTTACCTCGAGCTTAATGAGAGAAATTACGCTCTCTTCTACACTGCTGAAAAGAAAAGTATGGGCAATTTTCATTCAATAAAAAAAAGGTATTTACCCAAAATAAATGAATTAAATTAAATAAGTACGTAATTTTTTGACAACGCACCTAAGTACTGCAAAAGTAAAATAGATGAATGAAAGTAATTGAAATAAACTATTTCAAATTACGCGCCCAAATAACGCAGAATAACGAATAAATGAAAGTAAATAGTAGGTCGTACAATGACAATTATGTGTTTGACTGTACTTATATGAACCAAATGTACAAAGCAATTATGAAAAAAAATATCTACTTCTGTCATGCGGTATTCTATTGTATGACCTTGCTTGATGATCAGATGTTGACATTTGGCCCAACTATACTGTGAGATTAGTTTACTCTTGGAATTAGAGAAATTCTAGCAGGTAGACTGGCCCAACTCTACGCCTCCAAAATTGACACCAAAATATAGCATTCCCATCAATATTCATTCATTATTATTGTTTACTATTATATATTTATATGACCAACATTAGATTCAGAAAAAGGAATATTTAACGAGAATTGATTTTGTTAAAGCTATTAGTTATGATTTTCCGAAAAAACAATATACTTATGTGAATGATGACGAGTTTTTGATGAAATGAATTGATAGGTGCAGTAAAATGTAAATATGTATATATGACGAGTTTTCAATAGAATGAATTATGCTAGTTGTAAGAAAGCGTAAATATTTTTGTAAATATATTATATTTTCTCTACCTATATACACTCTAGAAAATGTAGTGTCAAAGTTAACACTACACGTTACACTACCCTCGAGGACAGATTATTCAGTGTAAAAGTGTACACGATCAAAAATTGTTGAATTTAGTGTGTTTTTACCAGAACAACTCTGGTAAATGCTCATGCAATATCGTGAATAAATAGTGTCAAAATAGTGTTGGTGAGTAGTGTTACTATAGTGAGAATGAATAGTGTAAATGTAGTGTAAAGTGATAGTGTTGATATAGTGTTAATGCGTAGTGTTGATATAGTGCGAATGAAGAGTGTTAATACAGTGTAAAGTGATAGTGCTGATATAGTGTAAATACTGTAGAGAAATAGTGTTGATAAAGTGTAAATAATACTTAGGAATAGTGAGAATAGACAGTATTGAGAATCGAATACAATGTATTCCCTTCTATGAACTTTCCTGCGAGTAATGAGGTAGGATTATATAAAATTATTGTATTGAATTACTATTTCAAGGCTAAACTTTAGAAAATTCTGATATTTGTATTTTATTTTGAACAGTGAGTGTGAATTATCAATAAAAATAGTGATAATCTAATGCAATTGAGTAGTGTTAATGCTGATGTGAATATAACATATCATTAATCATAATAATATATATTTTAGTGAAAAAATACAATTTTATGTATACATTGAAATTAGACATTGTATTAGCATTGTAAATGATCATGAACATCCCATTTATATTGATGATACACAAGAGAATGACTTTTAACACTAGATGAAAGTATTTCAACTTGATAATAGCGTTAATATTCATGTTACCAATAAAAAGTCACTTCAACTTTTGAACTGAAGACAAAATAATTCACAATAAGGCTATTAGGTACAGGTAAAAAAGTATTTTCAAGCTTCTTGACACCAAACTTCACCAATTAAATAGTACGCTTCTATAGTTCTCTCATTAGGGATGTTTCACCATATATAAATTCTTTCAAACAGTATGTTAAATGGAAATGCTGACACTCTATTCTTTGTTTATAACATATAAACAGGGGCATAAACTTGTTTACTCACTTTTTTCTACCAACTGCCATGCACAATACTATACTAGACACGTCTGATGCGCAGGCTCTTCTTCGTATTTTAAGTACTATAGAACTAGTGTTAAAAATCATCCAAATTTGTGTTAAACTGCATAAACTTGGATAACCTTTAAACTGGTAAAATATTCTCAACACTAGTATTGTTAATAATTGACCATATTGAAATTGAATCTACTCTTTGAAAATGCTACGATACACAAATCTAAAGATGTATTGATATATTTTACTAAATATGGATTTAAATCACATGGAATTGTCATTATAATTTACAGAAAGTTGTGTAAGTAGCTCTTATTGAAAACTTGTTATTTATCATACTATAACAAGTAACAAAATATTGCATTTTAGAAGTCTAATATTACGCTATATTCAATTTACACGGAACAAAAGTCTTTAACGGAATAAAAATATTACTTTCATACACATAGTGGAATGTTTCACCTTAAAAATGTTGCTTTTCACAGTTTACATATGACTTTATTCCTATTATGAGTCATTTCACTTTGGTATCGTGTCAATTCCTCGTATATCAGTGAGATTTACACTTTTTGGGGTTAATATTGACCCAAATGTACAGGGTACTTTCACCACAATGGAAAAAGTGAACTGTAGGGTTCCATTTACCGTTTTTTAGTGTCAAAATTAACACTAATATTTTTACCACATGATGAAAGAACATTTACACGATCATATTTTTTAGAGTGTAGTTTTCATCAGTCGTTATTTGTTCACAAAAAAATAAAATGAATCCTTATCCAAATTCGTTATTATATTAAATCCCAATTTCTGGCATTTAGAGAAAATACATTTATCTGGGATTTAAAGATTCAAGTGATAAACTTGGCTCAAATGGTATATAGAGATTTAAAAAAAAAATGCTCGAATGGTCTATGGGATTAGAGCAAAGCTTACCGCCGCGCTCAAACGGTATATCCCATTTCAGACTCGTCTCCGATCCGTGCTGAAAATTTCATACCTCGTATGATGAAAGTGATTTACTATACTTGTTATACAATATACTATTATTTTATTATAAAAAAATTAGTACAATATACAAAACGACTGATAAAAACTATCAAGTAATTTGTCAAGCTACCGCCGTGCGCAATTGGTAGGTTCATTAGGGATTACGGAAGACCCTGGTGAACGGATTGAAAATTTGAATGCGATGCCCAAATGATCTATGCCTTTTATATAAATAGAACTATAAGAATGATGATTATAAAGAATGGATTGCAATAAATTCCTTGTAGAATAATAATAATAATAATAATAGGTCAGCACTGCAGGCCAAGCTGGCCCATGGCTTGTTGTGTGATCGCTCTCCATTGTAAGCGATCCTTTGCTCTCCTATCCCGGTCTTTAATGTTGATTTGACTTAAATCCTGTTGTACCATGTCAAACCATCTTCCTTTCGGACGGCCCCTTCTTCGTCTAGCTCCCGTTCCTCTCTTCAGCACTTTTTTGATCACTCTATGATCTGGCAATCATGTTACATGCCCTAATCATCTGAGTCTCTGAGACCTAATTACACTAGTGATATCCGGATCCCCGTACAATTCCATTATGTCATTGTTTGTCCTGCGTAGCATCAAGCCATTCACTTTTTTACCCCCGTAAATTTTTCTTAATACTTTTCTCTCCCAAATTCCAACTCTTTTTTATTGTTATTATTCAATATCCAAAGTTCACTCCCGTATGTCACTGTAGGCCGAATAACTGTTTTATATATACGCACCTTTGTTGACCTACTCACTTTTTTAGATTTGAGGAGTTTAAACAACGAACCGACGCACCTACTTCCCTTAGATAGTCTCATATCTATTTCACTTTCCTCACTATTGTTATTAGATATTATTGCACCTAAATAACTGATATTTGTGACCGCTTCGGAGTCATATTCTTTCCCATTCTCCGATTTTGGCCTATGAAAAACTTTTTTCAATTCCTCTCTAGACCTACTCATAATTGCTATATCGTCCGCATTAGCTAGACATTGATGTTTCTGATGAAAAATTGTTCCTCTAGTGTACAGTTGACCCTGCCTCATGACCCACTCCAGAATTAGGTTAAACAGTATTGGAGCCATTGGATCCCCTTGCCTTAGACCTTTTTTCACCTCAAAGCTTTCTGATAAATTGCCGTTAACAGTTACTCTACATTTGTTGTTTGTTAATGTCATTTTTACTAGACTCACTAATTTTTCTGGAATTTTTAGGGATCTCAGAACTTCAACTAATTTGTCTGGTTTAATCGAGTCATAGGCCTGTTTAAAATCTATGAACAAGATATGTAGAGGTAGATTGAATTCATAGCTATTGGCAACAATCTATTTCAGCGTGAACACTTGATCCGTTGTTGATCTATTGTTTCTGAATCCAGCCTGATATTCGCCCAAGAGCTTATCCGCTATTTCATTCAGTCTATTTTTGATTGCAGTAGCCAGTATCTTATATGCTGTATCCAATAGGGCGATACCTCTATAATTATCACACTTGGTTGTGTCGCCTTTTTTATGAATCGGATAGAGGAGTGCTGATTTCCATCTTGTTGGCCTTTGTTCCTTTACCCAAACATCTGTAATCATGGAGTGTAACTCTTGTTGAAGTTTATCTCTACCTTCCTTGTATATTTCAGCGGGGATTTCCTGTCTTCGCCAGGTTTTGGGATGACAAAGATGTCTGCCTTTTTCCACTGCTGTGGAAAGTAGCGAGTGCGGAGTGCTGCGTTTGCTATATTGGTGATAGCAACAACATCTTTCTTTAGGAGCAAGCGGAGTGCTTTGTTGTGAACTCCGTCATGCCCCAGAGCCTTTCTTCTGTTGAGATGTGAAAGGATATTCCACACTTCACGCGGAGTCGTAGGGCGAACTGTATTGTTCGTTGGCTCCCTATAGTCTTGTTTTTAATGTTGCGATTGATACGCCCAACAAAATTGATATCGCAATGCTCATAGTTGGGTGAGCACTGCTTCTCAAGACTATCCGCAACTGCTTCTGCCTTGTCTTCGTCCGAATAGACTAACCCCCGTTCCCTATGGAGCGGTGGAATTTTTGTCTTGTCCCTACGTAATGACTTTGTCATTCGCCACAGAGACTGATCTGCCGTATTCAACTCTTCAAGCTTGGAGTCCCACCTTGCTGACTTGTGTTCTCGCAGGCGGTGCTTCACCTCTGCTGCGAGCCGGTTGCTCTTTGTCCGGTCTTCCGGCCTTGCATAACGCTGCCAGCGACGTCTGGCTAGATTCTTCTATTGAATGAGAAGTTTAAGCTCAGATGGCAAGTTTGCAACCGGATTAAGGGTGGCAACCTGCCTTGTCCTGCTAACACTGTTTACAGATTTGTTGATTGCATCAGTGACGCTTGTTACTGCTGCATTTATGTTAGCAGGAGAGTTCAGCACAGGCAGTGGACCAATGATACTCTCAAATTCATCGGCAAAGCGACCTTATGGTGGTTGAAGGTACCCCTTCTGCCTCCTGCAGATCACTAACCAGATCTAGCAATACAGGAAGGTGGTCTGATGAGAGTTCATTGACTACATGAAGAGTATATGTTCTAGCCATGTCCCGCAGTATTGCTATATCAAGCACGTCGCTCCTGTTTCCATTGTCAGGGAAGCAGGTATGCTCTGTCGGACCAACAATTGCGATGTTGTTGTGCTGCATGTATTTGTACAGTGTGTTGCCATTCCGATTGGAGCGGCGACTGTTCCAAGCAGGATTTTTGGAGTTCAAGTCTCCTGCGATGATTACAAGGCCTGACTGCTCCAGTAAAGCATCCAAGTCCTCCTGCATGATTCGTGCAGGAGGGTTGTATACAGAGATGAGCCTCAATGACTCATTCTGTGATGTTTTGATGGAGATTGCGAATGCCTCTGCGTGAAGCAGCATGGGCGTGGTGTCCTCGTAGTGGTCAATTGTGTTTTTGACATAGATAGCAATGCCACCGCCTTGCGCGTGGATGCGGTCTTTGCGATAGAGGTCGAAGCCGCAGATCTTAGGACTATTGCTTGCTCACAAATGTGTCTCATTCACCATTATCACATCTATATTGCAGCGGAAGACGAACTCTTCCAGGCTGTCACGCTTGTAGTGCAAGCCGTTTGCGTTCCAAAACGCAATTCTGAAAGATTCTGGCTGTCTCCTTTGTCTAACCATAGTTAAACAGACCAAGGATTGTAGGGAGAGCCTTCGCGACTGTGATGATCATTTTCATGGCTGAATTTGCCCTTGAAAGCTCAGTGATGACTGGTTTGATTACGTCAAACAGTTTGCTTGAATTAGGTAGGCTACCTAGCATGCTCATCCAACCTAAGTTGGGTGCAGCGGATGTTGCATGTTGCAGTGTTGGCGGGATTTTTTGCCCTGTAGTGGCAGGAACTACAGCTTCAGTTTGGGCAGACGTGCCTGCTGTAGCGACAGCGTTGGCCGGAAGAACCTCCGCGGCAGCGGCTTGTGTGTTCGGCGAACTAGCGTTTGCTTTGGTGATAGCTGAGTAGGACATATCACTTTTTACTTGATAAGAACTAAATATCCTTTGTTGTGGTTGACGCTTGGTCACGTCTGTAGCTGCCTTGTAAGCCCTGCAACCTTCATAGTTGGCAGTGTGCTTTTCGTTGCAGTTGCAGCAGGTGGGATCTCCTTGATCCTTGGTTGAGCCGTCTGCAATATTATGACTGCCTGCACATCTGACGCAGCGTTTTCTGAGGTTGCAACCTCTGCTGGTATGCCCATAGCGTTGGCAGTTGTGGCATTGACTAGCGCCTGTCTGTGGACGTTTGGATTCCACAGAGATTCTCAGAAACATGAAGGTTTTGAGACCAAAAATCTTCTTGTTCTCTGTACTTTTGATGAGCCTGACGTGAACAAGAGGTAGTGGTCTCTTTTCGCGGCCAGACGTCATGCGGCACACAGTTTCGGCAGCGAATCCTACTGAGGCAGGCTCAGTTTTAATTTCTTCCTCAGAAATCGTTTCTGGTATGCTACGTAGTACAGCCTGCAAGAGTTTGTCCTCTTGCAGCGTGTAAGTGTGAAATGCGTATATATTCTAATCTTTTTATATACTTTATAATAGTTACATAAACTCCTCCTTACGGTTACTGTGTAGAGTATGATTGTATGTGTAACACTCATGCAACATGCTACATTATTCGCTGAAACAATGGAGAACGGTCATATCTCTTACTGGCTTTAACTATAAAAACAGTAAAATTTGTAAAATTTCAAAAGAAAAAAAAACAAAGAAAACAGAAACAAAAAATCAAAAAACAATCAAAAAAAAAAAGGTTATTGTTGTTTGTGTTATTAAATATTTGTGAATTGTGAAGAACTGGTACTGTTGTAAAAGAAGATTTGACCGTAGCAAGAATGGACCTTATAAAGTATATTTCTAGTAAAATTAACTTTAAAAATATATGGACTAGTGATGGACTTATTTGTATTAAACTTGGCAATGAAGAACATAAAATTTTTAATATAGATCAATTCGATAAGCTCATGGAGGATAAATAAATAAATAATACCATAAGTTGAATTTTTGTGAATTGTCTTATATAACAGTGCAGCAATGCCCATAATGAGTTCAAATTAGATACATTTTGTTAATATTATCATTATTTTTTCCCTTTTTTGTCTTTCCTTTTTTTTTTATTTAATATTTGTGTATTATTATAAATATGAATGATTTGTTCATTGGCCATTTGAATGTGAGATCTATATGTACAGGTTTTGATATATTGAATGATAATATAATTGAGACTAACTATGATTTATTTGCAATTTCTGAGACATGGTTAACAAGTAATATAAACTCTGAGAATTTTGAAATACTAGGGTACAATATCATACAACTTGATCGTGAAAGTAGAGGCGGTGGAGTCATGTTTTATGTCAAAAAATCTCTAAAGTTTGAAATAATTGATATACCTGATTTAAATTCAGAAGATATTGAACAAGTATGGATAAAAATCAAAATCAATAACAAAAAAATTGCGTGTGGTGTTATTTACCGACCACCTCGTAGTAATATATTTGATGCCTTAGAATTATTAGATTATTCTTTATCTGTTATTACTCCAGAAGTAAATGATGTATTAGTCACTGGCGATTTGAATATGAATATGTTGGATATTGAAAGTAATGGTTATGCTCTAATTACCAATTTAGTGAGTTCCTACAATCTTTCATTACTCAACCAACAACCAACTAGAATAACACAAAATAGTGCTACCCTTATTGATTTATTACTTTATTCAAAACCAGAAAATGTCAGCAAAGTTGATGCTATAGAAATTAATACATCTGATCATTTACTGCTTCACTGCAGACTGCATGTAGATAGAGTTAAACATAAAAGTAATATAATATCTCATAGAGACTTTAAAAACTTCAACCAAGAAGAGTTTAACTCAGATTTGTATAACATTTGTTGGCATCGAATTTATTTACTACCAGACGCTGATTCTAAAGTAAATTATTTGAATAATGGTATACTAGCTTTAATCAATAGACATATACCCATCAAAACCGCTAAAGTTAGAGATACTTATACCCCTTGGATTAATACTGAGATAAAAAATCTTATTAAAACTCATAATTCATTACTGAGTTGCTATAAACAAACGAATATTACTAAATATTTCATTCAATACAAAATAATTAGAAACAAAATTACTGCTGCCATTAGAACTCTTAAGAAAAACTATTTAAGCAATCTGAATATCTCTGGAAATACTAAAGATCTATGGAAAACACTGAATAACTTTAATCTTCATGCAGTCGATAATAAACGTACAATTCCTGATCATCTCAGCAACCCTCAAGATATTATGGACTATTTTAGGAACTCAGTTAATAATTTAATTTGTAACACAGATACAAATGATCTGTTTGAATTTTACACTACCAATAGAGATAGCAGAGTATCTGATCTTTCTAATTTTCATCTAGTTACTAATTAAGACATTGAAAAGCATTTCTATAATTTTAAATCTAAGGCTGTGGGTGCTGATGGACTCTCTTTAAAAATGATAAGTATGTGTTTCCCATTCTTATCGAAGTATGTTACCCATATTATTAATTTTTGTTTGATAAATAATGTTTTTCCTAGTTGTTGGAAAATATCACATGTCATTCCTCTTGCTAAGATTAATGAACCCAAAGAGTTTAAGGATTTACGACCTGTTAGCATTCTTCCTACTTTATCAAAAAATTTTGAAAAAATTATCTTCAATCAAATTTCAAGCTTTTTGAATATGAATAATATTCTGCCTCATATGCAGTCGGGTTTCAGAACGGGCTACAGTTCTACCACAGGTGTTTTAAACGTAACAGATGATATCCTACGCTCTCTTGACAATAATGAAATGTCAATATTAATTACATTAGACTATTCCAAAGCATTTGACACGATTTGTCATAGATTATTATTGTCTAAATTAAACTATTTCGGTTTCGGATTGAATTCAATCAATTTAATGAGAAATCATCTAGAAGACAGATATCAATATGTAAAAATAGAATCAAAAGTCTCCTCATATGAAAAATTGAGTTGCGGTGTGCCTCAAGGGTCAGTATTAGGGCCCCTATTATTTAATATATACACAGCTGACTTCCATAGGAGGCTGGAACATTCTTCATGTCACAAATATGCAGATGATACGCTGATTTATAGGTCATTCCCTTAAAGTCAATATTCTGAAAATTTGGGTAGATTAAACCAAGATTTAGATTCTATAGCAAAATTTTCTTTGAAGCATCAATTGCATATTAGTCCTCAAAAATCAGATATGATTATTTTCTGCAAGAAAAAAGATAGAACGTGGGCAAATTCGTCTATGAAACTGAGTATATTAGGTATAGATATATCAGGATCACAATATATTAAAATTTTAGGTATCTATTTAGATAACGGATTAAGATTCAAAAAGCATGTAAGCCTCACAATAAAACAAAGTTTTAGTAGTCTTAAAGTTTTATATTCAAATAAACATATCTTAGATCCTCCTTTAAGAAAAATTCTTGTAGATTCCTTAGTTCGTTCGAAATATAATTATGGAGATGTGGTATATGGCCCATGTCTTGATCAAATTACTAAATCACGTATACAAAAACTTCAAAATTCTTGTTTACGCTTTGTGACAGGTATTTCTAGAAGACATCATATTTCACATGCATTTTCTAAATTGGGACGGCTTATGATGGAAGATCGACGAAAACTATATTATGCTTTTTTATTTTTTAAAACTGTGAGAACTACCATACCTCCATATTTGTATTCAAAGTTGCTGTTTCCAAATAGATCGCAATCACGCAATGTGTACTTCAATATAACGAAGCACAGGTCTAATATTTTCAAAAGATCTTTTCAATATAACTCTGCAAAACTATATGATTCTATAGATAATAGATATAAGCACTTGACATTACTCAGATTTGAGAAAGAATATAAAATGCATTTATTACATGGTTGACTAAATTAGATCAGGTAAATTTATAAATTTACGAATCAGTTCTGTTTTCACTTTAGTATTTTGTCAGATTATTTCGAATGTTTCAAACTATTATCATACAAGTAATATTCTATATTGTAAAACCAATGACCTGTAACAGTTTTTTGAATATTTTAATTATTTTATCATAGTATTTCAAATTTTCAAAGTTATACTCATATAATATTCTATATTGTAAAATCAATGGACTGTAACATTATTTTTGAATATTTTGTTTCTTATCTCATCATATTATTCCAAATATTTCATAGTTATTTCTTTATTTCTTTATAATATTCTTATATAATATTCTATATTGTAAAACAAATACACTATAATATGTTTCGACTATTTTGTTCATCTCATGATATTGTTTCAAATATTCCATAGTTTCGAAGTTATTCTCATGTAATCAAAAAATTTTATATGATATTCTATATTGTAAAACAAATGGAATGTAATATTTATTGAATATTTGATTTCCAAATGTACAACATTATTTCAAATGTTTCAAAATTTCCTATTGTATAATATTATTTCAAATGTATCAAAATTTCCTAATGTATAATATCATTCCAAATGTATCAAAATTATGTTATTGATTATCTATAATGCAAAAACAATGAACTGTATCATTTTTGAATTATTTGTATGTTTTCGAGGTTAAGTGGAAGAGCAGCGGTCAGCTGAACTTTGCCTCAATAAAAAGTTCATTATTTATTATTATTATTATATTATATATCATTTGATATTTTTCAATTCAGAAAATGACTTTTAATCGACTTTTAAGTGAGTGCGATAACTTCCGAGTGAGTTCAAACCTGCTGGATCGAGTAGGTGGGTGAGAACTTGATTCCGGTCAGTAGTTGTGCAAGTGCTTCACGGGCACATATGAACTGAAGTGCCGTGTTCTGCAATATTATTGTCTGTGTTGTGCTAGTGTATTGTGAAAATTCGTCAAGATGGTGAATCCCACAACATTCGCACTCGAGCAGGTCAACCTGAAAATTCAAGCCTTAGACCAATTGGGGCCCAACCTCAATGCCAAGGATGCAGCGAAAATGACGAGTCTTCTATCAAAAAAATGAAACTGTACGAAGCTTTGAGACTGGCCAAGCCCAAACCCAAGCTCAAACGCATAATTGAATTCAGAATCGAAGATCCTACTTCGCCAAACAAGGTAAAGCCTCCTCAATCTGTCTGTGATAATCTGTCCATGTTATCTGATCAAACACCAACAATAAATGATGCACCTTTTGTGCAAGACAATCAGCCTTCTGCACATATTGTCACTAAAATTCTGCCATGCAGTCCAACTAATACGCCCTCTACCCTGGTTGAATCCAATGATGACGCTATTTTTGACGACGGTTTCATAACCAGCAATCGCAAAATCAAAAAACCAAAAATAGAGCAAACTCCAATTGTCCCAACAGAAAACCAATTCAGCGTCCTAAACGTAGAAGAAATGGAAATTACTCATTCGGCTAGTAGCAATGCTAACGAGAATAAAACCAGAACCCCTTTTATCAAAAGTATTAAATCCTGGAAACAAATTATAACCGACCTGGGGTGGGATTCTATAACTATGTCTGTTATAACTCAAGTATGTTATATAACGGATGAAAATAACACACATGGATACATCGAGCGATTCTGTAACTTTTGGTTGCTACGTACGTTATCATTGTATGTTATGTAACATATATTAATAAGTACCATTTGCACTAGCAACTTATTACTTATATTGGCCAATCATAGCGCATCTTACAATTGCGCGCAAACTTAACACCTGTGAGTTTGACATATGCGCAAGTCCATTTTCAGACAGGTTTTCGACTTAAGAAAGATATTTGACGGAAACCTTCTCATATTATCGTTGAATCACCAAATATTCTATATGCCACAGAATATATCAGTAATAATACTTAATACAAGATGATAAAATTATATGGATATCTTCATAATGGGTTATAATGCTCAACAAATTTTGGTTTTTCTTTTTTTGAGGTTAAGTTCAGTGGTAATTCTTGAATAATTATAATTGAACAAAGGATGATACTTCTGCTAGAAAGAACAACATCAACCCAAAGTATAGTTATCAAATTAATTTATTGTATTCATTCTATTGATTTAATTATAAATTTTAGATGCATAATTTTTGTTCGATTGACGGTGGAGAACAGAGAGTTTGCAGAGATCAGTTACGTGATAGCCACAATTCTTTCGAGTTATCTAATAGTTGTGTATTAGAGCGTTTGAAAAGTATTTCTCCAGATTTTTCAAATATCTCCTAGAAGCCGAGCTTGATTAGAAGCTTTAATGAATAGTCTTAATTTATCAATTTATGAGATGAAAACATATTATTTTCTGAATCATTGTACATAACTGTTCACTGTTTTCGTTTTATTAAAACATCTGCTACATTTTCCAGAATATTTTCCTGATTTTATATTTATTTACAGGAAAATTACTTTGAATGTGTAGGTACAGCTGAAAACATTGAATATTGGTACAAAATTTTCATGCTAGAAATTTATTTGCTTATTAGAACAATTTTTTTTATTGCAGTGCAGTTTTGGAGTTATTGTACAATGGAGAGAGGAATTTGCTAGCCTATCATGATCTTCACAGCCTCAATTCTTGTAGCCAATTCGTTACAATAATGGTCATGCAAGACACAACATTCTTTGATAAGTACTTGACCGATGTTCTTCAATATTCTAGTACAACTCCAATAAACCTTTATTCACTTTATGTACATTGTGGAACATCCAGCTTGATATTGTTATACAAGTCAAGTTTTCTAGAGCATCTTTGAAATTCTGGCGCGTATTTATTCCGCAGTCTGTCTTGCATGCATGCAAGTGTATCATGAATTGCCGAATAAGAATAGGTTTCTTGAACATTGATTATTTCTTTTGATCTTTTCGAGACACTAAAATATGCATTTTATAAATATTTTTTGTAATGCAATTTATTATTGAGAAACATATTATCACAATATAATACCATATATATTCACCTGAAAATATAAGTTTATCAATTATTATCGCACTTATTTGCTTGTATTTGCAGTTTGAATTTGTGATGTGTCAAACGAATTCTATAACTGATGCTACTTTTCATCTGTTATGATAACGTACTCAAATAACGCAAGTAACTGTTATTTATATACGTTATGTAGTTACAGAATCGCAGTCTCAATTTGAGAACGTTATGTAACATATTTATCGGTTATAATGTACGTTATGTAGTTACAGAATCCCACCCCTGAACAACTTGCACGCAAAAATTAAATCATCGCGCATGACGGGCGATTCAATTGAAATTCAGCCAGCAATTACTGAAGACTACAAAACTATCCAAGCTTACTGTAAATAACGAGAGATAGAATTTTTCAAGTTTCGTTTAAAATCAGAAGGGCTAATCCAGGCCGTCATTCGCGGCCCACCCTTGTCCGTTACGGTCGAAGAAGTTCAAGATGAACTTATTTTGCGCAATATTCCAGTCCAGAAAGCCTACAGATACAGCAGATTCAATAACCTGATAATAGCAAATCTAGATAGATGTAAAGAAAGCAAGAAAATTTACGAGCTAATAGATCTCCTATTCATGAAAATAAAGGTTGAACATAAGCGGAAACCTACTACTCCTGGTCAATGTTTTCGTTGTGAAAAATTTGGACACTCCTCGGCCGGCTGTAACCTATAGCCTAAATGCGTAATCTGCGGAGAAAACCATTTGACACACTTTTGCCCAAATGAAGACAAAACAGTGCATAAGCCCAAATGTGCCAACTGTCAGTTAGATCACACAGCCAATTATAAAGGTTGCTCATTCTATAAAGAAATAGTAGACCGTAAGAATTCGAAGCGCGATAATCGCTCTTACGCTTCGGTAGCTTCTAACTCCACCATACCTGAACCACCAGTCCCTCAAGTGGCTGATCTAAAAATAGTCACATCCGAAAAAACTCAAGCGAGTCCAACATACTCTTCTGCAATACTGAGTTTTGCGCAGCCCTCCACATCTGCCGCAGCAACCAATTATATCTCTGTTAAAACAGTTAAAACAGCTAAGCCACGCGGTACCAAATCGAGAACAAACAAATCACTTCCACCCAAGAAGGAAAATAAAATAAACACTACATCACAGCCAACGTCACAACCGAGCAATACTCCCAACTTTGGATTGTTGGTCGATATTTTGAAAAATCTAGATATAGGAGCGGTTTGTCACACCTTACTCTCTGCTATTAACTATTTAGTTATCTCAAGCCCATCCATCGACATTCTGAAGCTTGCACTTCAATCACTGCTAACAATCCTTAGCTCATTCAAGTATGGTAGTACATAATCAAAATGCAGCAAAAAATTTAAGAATCGTTGCATGGAACACTGATTCCTTGTCAAATAAAACCGGCGAGCTGGAAGAGTTCATTCTACGATATCGAGTTGACGTCATTTTACTATGTGAAACGTTTCTAAAACCCTTTGACAAAAGCCCCAAATTCAGGAACTATGTCATGTACCGAAAAGACCGTACTACTCGCGGAGGTGGTACTGCCATACTTGTCAAAAGAACCCTAGATCACGTTGAACTAGATGTTCCTACCCTAGAGAATTTGAAAATCTGCTCAATAGGTCTCCAAGTTGCAAATGTAGGTCTCGTACGCCTGGCAGCTGCCTATGTACCTCCTGGTCGCGATCTTCTTCATTCAGATCTAGACGCAATATTATTGCAAGACAATCACCCTGTCATTCTAGCTGGAGATTTGAATGCAAAGCATACTGCTTGGAATAGTAGAACTTGCAATAAGAAAGGTCGTATTCTCTTCAATTATGCCGCCAAAAAACAGATCCAAGTCATCGGTCCAGACGAACCGACTCACTTTGACGGCGTGGCAGGTCACGCGCCCGACGTTCTTGATATAGCCTTGCTGAAAGATATTCCGTTTGATCTAGAAATCGGAACAGTGAATGAACTTTCCTCACGACACAATCCAATAATAATGGACTGTAACGACAGCCTGCGCACGCAGACAAATGTAGTAAGAAAACAGTTCTCAGATTTGCTGGAGAATAAATTTGGCTCACTCCCTGTTATTTCAACGCCAGTAGAGCTTGAAGCAGCCGTGGAAGCTCTGACAAACAAAATCCAAGATGCCATCGAACTTAGCTCATTCAGTCCAAAAAATACATTCTCCACACCAGCACTTTCGCCGGAAGTACTACAGCTAATCAATGACCGTAGACGCGCGAAACGCATGTGGCAACAAAGTCTAGATCCTGCCAACAAAATTGTCTATAATCAATTGACAACAAAAATTCGTGATAAAATCAGGCAAAACAAAAACATTTAATGGCGGATGGCAGTAGACCAAGCAGACGATGATGACACACTGCTTTGGCGAATAAGCAAAGGCCTGAGCACACAACGGGCATCTGCTAGAGCTATTCATGGTCCCAACGGGCTAGTTTATTCTGCGTTTGAAAAAGCAGAAGCCATTGCAAACAGTTTGGAAAACCAATTCTCTCCAAACTGTAAAAAAATAGACTTGAACTTTATGGAAAATACCCATAAAAAGGTCCGTCGTGAGCTCCGCAAGACTGATAATTCAGTAATAACATTTACTACGCCATCGGAAATAAGCACAATTTTACAAAAGACCAAAATCAAGAAATCTCCTGGCCCTGATGGTATTCCGGGAGCAGCACTTCGAGCTCTGGGTGAAAAAGCAACTGTTGCGCTAACTAATATTGTAAATGGGATGCTGAGATTGAACCATTTCCCCAGCTCTTGGAAACATGCAGCAGTAATCGCGCTTCCTAAACCCAAAAAAGATCTGAAATTCGCAGAGAGTTATAGACCAATCAGCCTTCTGAACTTGTTAGCCAAGACGGCTGAAAGAATAATATTGGACCGAATTTTGAAAATCGTGCAGGAGAAAAATATTATTCCTGACGAACAATTTGGCTTCCGCCAAAAACATTCGACCGTGCAGCAACTTGTCAGAGTAACAGATTACGCAGCTGAAGGCCTAGAATACAAAATGGCCACAGGTGCTATATTCCTTGATGTCGCCAAGGCATTCGATAAAGTCTGGCACAAGGGTCTGATTGCGAAGCTCATAGATCTCGGTCTTCCACTAAATTTAATAAAATTAATCTCCTCCTATCTCAAAGGAAGTGAGTTTCACGTGAAATATCAAGAAGCCTCGTCAAGCGTGAAAAAGATAACGGCAGGGGTAGCACAGGGCTCTATCTTATCGCCAGTTTAATTTGACATATACCGTAAACCGGGGCTACTTTGTGACAATTATCCATATTTTTCGCTCAAATTGAATTTGTTATGATACTAATTACTTTCAATTTCATATGAATATAAAGTTTGAACCTTCCTCTTTCAATTGCCTGGTGACGCGTTGCAATATTATATATACAATAAAAGATATTGATTAAATAAATTGTCACAAAGCCACCCCGCAGTGTGGGGTTACTTTGTGACAGGCATGTTTTACTATGAAAATGCCTCTTAGTAGACTGCTGGCACAAAGTAACCTCCTAATAACGTCAACAGAAGAAAATATATGTATGAGTGAAATTATTCGTATCACGTGTAATGAATATAAAGCAAATAAAATCTGGTACCTAGTTAATGATAGAAAATGTATTTTCTGCAAATCTGTATTACAAAATAGAAATGGTAAATCAACATGTCTTTCAGATACAACAAACACTAAAAAAATTTTGGAACTATATTGGTAAGCTAGATGAAATTATCCAAAAAAAATCTGAGACATCAGAAAACTCTCTTTTATTTGCTTTGTTCACGATGATTCACCCCGTGTTTTACTTGAATGCTTGATAAAACGAGTTCCCAAACGTTTTAAGACTTGATTTTTGTGTCACAAAGTAGCCCCTCAAAACTTTGATTTTTCATTTAATTGATAACGATACCAAAACTAATAATAGCAGATATGAATTCTATAGTACGAAATGATCTGTAATAGATGTGAAACAAATTGTACCAGCTTGATTTTTTGATACCCAATTGATTATAGTCTTATACTGGAAAGTATACAGACACACTTAAAACACCTGTTTTTCTAAGCAAGAAAAACTGCAATCACACATCCATTTGTAATCGTATGTAGATGCCGCATCCTCTTTATAGATTGCACCAAAGACTCTTCTAGAAGTAGTAACTTCCCAAAAGTAGGTTTGGTTGATGGTATTGTATCAAATCAAGATTTTGCTTCATGATGTCTGGTGTCACAAAGTTGCCCCTCCAGTCAAAAAGTATCCCCGGTTTACGGTACGAAAATGATATCCCAAAGCCGGAAAATCAGACTAAAATTGCACAATACGCAGATGATACTGCAGTGCTATATCGTAGCCGCAGCACTAAGCTCATCACAACTCGTCTCCAAGCTGCGATAGTCCGTATTCAAGCTTGGTGCATCAAATGGCGGATTGATGTGAATCCCGATAAAAGTTCTGCTATCCTAATCACCAGGAGACAGATCAAACAAAATGGTGAAGTCCGTATGTTCGGCCGGCCCATCCCTTGGCGCGATAAGGTAGTTTATCTTGGCAGCACCATCGATAAACAACTCAACCAAATTGAGCAAATAAAACAAGCTGCGAACCAAGGCAAGCGGACCTTCATTCAAATGATGCCGCTATTGGGCAGAAAAAGCTACTTGAGCCTGGAAAATAAACTTGGGCTGTACAAAACCATCATTCGGCCTCAAATGCTGTACGCAGCAGCAGCGTGGTGCAATGCATCGGACATCCAAATTAAAAAACTTCAGACAGTTCAGAATAAAGTTCTTAGATGCATTGTGAAGGCTCAAAGATATGTGAGGAATGATGTGATCCACAGGGATCTTGCAATTCCCACAATCAAAGATTACATTACAAATGATGAAACAAAAGTCATACAAACCATGCGAACACACAACAATCCTGCAGTCAGAAGCGCCGTGGATATCAAACCACGCACAAACTCCACATACAAAAGACCGATTCATATACTGCCGAGCAATATATAAACGGAAACACCATTGAAACCTAAGCGAACGAATTTTCATGAGATAGGAGCAAGAGAGCCAAAGGCTCAGAATCCTCTAAAGTGATACTAAGTATATAAATAAATTTTTAAAATAATATAATATTATTACTTACTTACTTTTATTAAGTGATTAATTGAATAATATTAAAGATGTCTGGTCGTGGTAAAGGTGGCAAACTTAAAGGAAAGGCAGAGAGTCGTTCTAATCGTGCTGGATTACAATTTCCAGTTGGTCGTATACATAGATTATTGCGTGAAGGTTATTATGCAGAACGTGTTGGTGCTGGTGCTCTTGTATATTTAGCTGCTGTTATGGAATATTTGGCTGCTGAAGTACTTGAACTTGCCGGTAATGCTGCACGTGACAATAAGAAAACAAGAATTATTCCACGTCATCCACAATTAGCTATTCGTGATGACGAAGGATTAAATAAGCCATTATCAGGTGTCACAATTGCAAAAGGAGGTGTACTGCCAAACATTCAGGCTGTATTATTGCCTAAGAAGACAGAAAAATCAACATAAATTATTGTTATTCATAACAATAAACAAAACGGTCCTTTTGAGGACCACAAATCATGTTTTATAAATAAAGAATTAATAATATTTATATTATATACAGTGTGAAGTGTGAAGTGTGAAGGTCGCGGTTGTCTAACGTCAATAATTTTCTTCGTATATCGAAATTTATTACGCTAAATCAACTAGGGAGTGAATAAAATAAACTAACTAAGTGTAACTGTTTACTGTAAGTGTTATCTACGAAAGTGATTCGGTTATTTTGAAAGATTTGTGTTATAATTAAATCAAGAGACAGCAAAAGGTAAGGCAAAACATCTGTTCTCAAATAAAAGTGCGTGCGCAATCCTGAATTCCGGAACGGACTCAGTAAATTCAGTAGATCGTCACCTGATAACGCCGTTGGTCAGGCAAACAGTATAACGGGAATGGTATGAGTGCGGACAGAAATAGTTTTGTAGGATCTGATTCAGATTCTGAAAAAAGAAAAAGAGAAGTAAGTGTAGAAAAAGACGCTTTTATAAGAAGCAAGAAGACAAGAAGGTCGCCGGCGAAAAGTTTCCAAGTGAATAAGGCATTAAATATGGATGAGATTAAACTATTAATGGCGCAGATGACAGCTGATATTAAAAAGGAAATGCAAAAAAACAAGAATGAACTAAAAGAGGATATTCAGAAAAACAATATAAGTATAGAAAATATTCGGAAAGAGATGATGGAAAAAGAAACTAAATGGCAGAAAGAAAAAGAAAAATTAAATAGCAGAATAGAAGAGCTAGAGAAAAAACTGGAACTACAAGATGAAAGATCAAGAGCGAATAACATAGTTATAAAAGGGTTGAATTTAAATAACGAAAACCCAGTAGAATACATTGAAAGCTTTATTAAGAATTATTTAAAAGTAAATGTACGAGTTACAGAGGCGAATATTATTAAACCTAGAAGCGGGAAAAATTTTGTAATAGCTGAAATTGGAAGCAGAACAGAAAAACAAGAAATAATGCGTGCCAAAAATAGACTGCAAGGAAAACATATCTATATAGAAAATGAACTTACTCCGGAAGAAAGGAAAATTCAAAATATTTTATTACAAAAAGCAAGAGAGGAAAAATCTAAAGGCAACGAGGTTAAAATTAAATATAAACAACTTATAATAAATGGAAAATGCCATAACTGGAACGATCAGGGAAAATTATTAATCGATCCTGAAGTAGAAACAGTCTATGATAAAAACAAAACGACAAAAAACTAGAAAGAAATTCTGATAACGACAATATGATGATCTTAGCAAATGAAACGGATATGAATAAAGGAAAATCGACATTTACAAAGAAGAAAGATGAACGATGGAAAATAGGAACTTGGAACGTAAGAGGACTAAATCGTAAAGAAAACGAGCTAATAGTACATCTTGAAGAGGCAAAAATAGAAATCCTAGCTATCACAGAAACAAAACTTAAAGGAAAAGGATTAAAATTATTTGATAATAGTTACTGGCTAATTTATGGAGGGGTGGAAGAAAATGATAGAGCGCGTGCAGGAGTAGCATGTCTTATTAAAATAAAAGAGTCAATAAAAATTAAAAACTGGGAAAGAATAAGCGAAAGAATACTTATAATTGAATTAATAAGACAACAAGTAAATATAACATTCATAGTAATATATGGACCAGATGAAAACGAGAAGAAAGTAGAAAAAGATAAATTTTGGAACGATTTACAAGAATCGATTGAAAAAAGTAAAGGAAAATTGATTCTAGCCGGAGATTTCAATAGTAGAGTAGGAAATGAGACAGAAAAATGGGAGGGAGTTATAGGTTCAAATGGGGAAGAGAAAATAAATACAAATGGTAGGAAATTATTAGAAATATGCATGGACAACAATCTAATAATTACTAATACCCACTTCAAGCACAAAGACATACATAAATATACAAGGGTAATGGAAAGCAGAAAAGAAAAATCGATAATTGATTATATAATCGTAGAAAAAGATAACAGGACAGAGATTTGTGATACCAGAGTAAAAAGAGGTTACGAAATAGGTAGCGACCATTTTCTAGTGGAGACTGTGATCAAGGAAAAAACCGAGTTAAGGAAAACAGAAGGAAAAAGGCTTGGATGTAATAATAAAGAGAAAATTAAAGTATATAAATTAAGGAACAGTAAAGCTATAAAAGAGTACCAAAATCTAGTAACAGAAGAAATAAATAAAAATTCAGCAAATCCTGACATGAATATCAATGATAGATGGAAAAGTCTTAAGAACACTTTACTAACAGCGGCTAAAAAAATATGTGGAACCAATAGAGCAAATCAAAGTATGAAGAGGACTAGTTGGTGGAATAGCGAAGTAAAACAAGCGATAAAAGAAAAGAAGCACGCATGGAAAAAATATTTACAGAACAAGAACGAAGATAACTACCAGATCTACAGAGAATTTAGAGATAAAGCCAAAATAGTAGTCTTGGAGGCAAAACAAAAAACATGGGAAGAATTTGGCAGGAAATTAGAAATAAATGCCACGGAGAATAGAAAAATGTTCTACAGAGTAATAAGAAATTTCAAAAAGAAGCCAGAATATAAATTACAACAAATTAAAACAAAAGAGGGAAACATAATAATGGAGGATGAGGAAATTATTAAACGATGGAAAGAATACTTCGAAGAACTACTATGTGAAAGTAACAATATTGACGATAATAAAGATACGCAAGTAACAACTAATCCAAGAAATATTATTACCGAAGATTTCGTAACGATAAATGAACTAGAAGATGCAATTATGAGAATCAAAATAGCAAAAGCGCCTGGTTCAGACGAAATAAGTCCCGAACTAATAAAATACATGGGAGAAACAGGAAAAATAGAGCTGCTAAAAATACTTAATGAATGTCATAAACAAAAGGATATACCTGAAGAGTGGAAAATAGGAACGATTGTGCCAATATATAAAAGTGGAGACACGAAAGATTGCTCGAACTATCGAGGTATTACCCTTTTATGTGTAGCTTTTAAAATCTATGAGAGCATCCTGGAAAAAAAGATACGAGTCCAAGTAGAAGAGCGCCTATCAAGTGTTCAAAGCGGATTCAGGCCTAACCATAGTGTACAGGACCATTCATTCACAGTACAGCAAATAGTAGAAAAAAAGCTCATTAAAAACAAAGATGTGTATGTTTGCTTCATAGACATGAAGAAAGCTTTTGATATGGTAGACAGGAATAAAATATGGGAAAGCCTGAGAGTGCTGCAAGTCGAGGAAAAATTGATAGAGGCTGTACAAAATATTTACAAACAGACAAATAACAATGTCAGAACGTGTAACAGAATGTCCGAAAACTTTACCACAACATCAGGCGTACGACAAGGAAGCGCTCTAAGTCCACTACTATTTCTTTGTGTGATGGATAATGTTATTAAAATTTGCCAAAAAAGAATGGATAAATTTATCATTGGATACAGAAATCTCCAGCCAGTATCCACAGAAGCATGCGCGTTTGCAGACGACGTAATACTGTTCGCTAACTCGGAGGAAAATCTACAGAAAAACCTGAACGTGTGGGTAGAAGTACTTACAGAACAAAATCTGCTGCTTAATCCAGAGAAATCTAAAACTATGGTGATAAGTATTAGCGAAAAAAATGTAAGTCTCAAAGCAAATAACACGGCTATAGAACAAGTCAATACGTACAAATACTTAGGCAGTACAATTAACAATAAAGGAAATGTGGAGGATGAGCTAAATAAAAGAATACAGGCCGCAAACAAACTATACTACGCTCTTCAGCGGAAATTTCTAGATCACAAAGAAATATCAAAAAATGTTAAACTAACGGTTTATAAAACAATGTATCTACCAGTCCTACTATACGGAGGAGAGAACTGGGTACTAACACAAGCGCAAAAGAACCGAATACAAGCAGCTGAAATGAAATTTCTAAGAAGAATACACGGAGTTTCAAGAATGGATAAAATAAGGAATGCAGTAATAAGAGAAGAATTAGGGGTTAGCTCAGCAGAAACAACCCTAGAAAATCGGAAACTAATGTGGTTTGGACATATGATAAGGATGACTGAAGAAAAACAAGTTAAAAGAGTGTGGGAAACCAGAGCGTACGGGAAAAATAGAGTGGGCCGACCAAGAAAAACGTGGGATGACAGCACAGGGCAAATTTTGGAAAAGGCGGGAATGACATGGAACTCAGCCAAACAGTTAAGCAGGGACAGAAAAAAATGGAAAGCCTTCATACAAGACCGTAGGCCCAAAGAAAAGCATTAACCTCGACACCTCACGGTACAAGAGGACCGGATTATGTATGTATGTATGTATATTATATAATAATCACATTTTCTTTAGGAGATTATAAAAACACTCGCTTCTTTTGTGGCCATAAAATTTTATTTTTCTTATTTTGCTTGTACCTACACATCTGTCGAATGTAATTTTTTCTAAATACATCTGTCATATTTTATTATTATGGTACATACATATTTAATATTATTCATATGAACATATTTACCTACCTATATAGACAGTTTGATGATTTTTACAATGATTTTAATTATTGTCGAAATGCATATTATAATAGTCTTTCATTAATCTCACTCTCACTCTCGCTATTTCTTGCATATCTAAAAAATAAAAAATACATTTTATTCAAATGATTATTAACTCAATAGACGTAATAATAAAATATAGTAGTTTCAATTGCTACTAGTTAACAAATATATGAATTATAAACACTTACATGTTATAATAATCACAAATGAATATTTTATAATTATAAATTATATTTATAACGTTAGTTTAAATAATTACTTTCGACAGATGATGAAGTTATATTAACAAAAAAAATTATCTTGTTAGTCTGATGACAGATGAATATATTATCTCCTAAGACCGATATCAAGAGTCCCTAAAAATAAAAACAAAACTTCCTAAATTGATATTTAAAAAAAAATATATTATAAGGTATTCTAATTTATTATATATTTAAGTATATATTCTTTGAATTCAAATAAATTGATATAATCAAAATAAATTACTGATAGATATTGAGTAATTATAAATTGATCAGCTGTCAGTTGCTTATTTAGAAAACTCACCAAAAGATGTCATAAATGACATCAAATTAAAATGGCAAATAGAATATTAATGTATATAAATTCAAATAAATTATTGTAATTTATATAAAACACTGATAGATATTGAATATTTATAAATTGATCAGCTGACAGTTGCTTAGTTGGGAAACACACCAATAGATGGCATAAATGACATCAAATTTGTGGCGACACTCGCTGCGCGTGCTCACCACGCCGCTGTTTGGCACGACTGATTATAATAAAAATTACTAGAAATGTTACTAGTTACTAAGAGACATAAAAAGAATGTTTAAAAAAAAGTTGAATATTGTATAGAGTTTTGAAAAATAAAGTGATATTTTTGGATTGAATTGATAATCGCTTGAATATAATTCATTGTGTGACCTTATTTCCACAATTGGTGACCCCGACGTGATCAAAGCGATTATTTCACCAAGTTTCACGGTGCGCGTCCCTCGTAGGTAACCGTGTGCAAAACCTCGTGTATTACCAGTGTACTATCTTGTGTACACTTGCAAGTGCAATCTCGCGTGTGCAACATAATTCATGACTCTTCCACATTCATCGCCTCCAGCAAATAACGAGCGTATTGTTGAAAACGGAAATCCTCAAAACATGGACGGTGAAAATAATCCTGGTCAGGCCAATCTCCTGATTTACCTCAACAAAATCAGCAGCAACAACCAAACTTAGCTTTGCTTAATGAAGATTTTATCAACGCCATTCGTAAGCCACAACCACCACCTTTCATGAAAGAACGATCAGATGTTTGGTTTATGATATTGGAAACAGAATTCCGTGCTTCAAATACACGCAATGATGACACGATGTATTCAGCTGCACTCAGACACCTGGACATCGACACAATGCAACAGATCACTGATGTTCTTCAGAATCCACCAGCTGCAAACAAATACCAGGTTCTCAAAGAAACTATCATCAAGCGGCTGACTGAATCCAGTACAAAACAACTCCACAGATTACTCAATGATCTCACATTGGGTGATAGAAAACCATCACAGTTGCTGCGAGAGATGAGGGACTTATCAAGGGGTGGCGCAAATAAAGAGATGCTACACAACCTCTGGGTGAGTCGTTTACCTGTTTATATTAGACCCATGTTGATTCTCTCCGATACTCTCACTCTAAATGCTCTTGCAGAAATGGCAGATAGCATGATCGAGACGCAAAATATGACTGGCGCGGTAATGTCAACATCATTTCAACATGCAGACGTCAACCGTGTGGGCTCACACAGCCAAACTTATCATACAACAAACTGCAAGCAACAATTTGACCAACTTCACATTCTGCTAAAAACCACGTTAGACGAAATGTCGCAGATGAAAGTCCAATTACAGTCAATTCAGCAACAATTATCAACTCAACAATCAAATCGTCAATCTCGATCCTACAGTCGTTCACACTCGAATCAACGGTCCAACTCTCAGACACGTTCTGCAACACGTGTACCACAAATGTGTTTTTACCATAAAAAAATATGGCTCGTCAACCAAGCACTGCATCTTACCGTGCACATTCAAATCTGAGAACACGGAAAACTAGAAGTCCTGCCGTATGCAGCAGCGGTCGATGACGGCAGAGTAAACAGTACCGCACAACCAAACTAACAAGCTTCACTCTATTTATATGACAGAACCAATAATTACCGGTATTTAATCGATTCAGGTTCAATTGTCTCACTCCTACCCAAACGTGTCATCAAACAATCACTGAAAAAATCTGATTTAACATTGTACGCAGCAAACTCGACACCCATCAGCACATACGGAACTCATACTATCAACGTAAATCTTGGTCTTAGACGTAGCTTCAAGTGGGCATTCATCATCGCTGACATACCAGAAGCTATTATCGGTGCGGATTTCTTGATCAAATACAATCTGCTCATTGATCTCAAAAATCAGCAACTAATCGACAGCAGTACTGGTTTAACAACGTCAGGTCGTCGCATTCAAACAATGATTCACAGCATTTCGACAATCAATTCATCAATGCAGTACACATACTTGCTTAAAGAGTTTATCATGATTACACAACCAAATCTCTTACACCATGACAACAACAGCGACTTCGCACATCGGATCGTCACTAATGGACCACACGTGACCGAACGTTTCCGCAAACTGTCGGGTGAAAAAGCAACGACTGCAAGAGCCGAAATACAGAAATTGTTAGACAGAGGCATTCTCAGACCTTCAAGTAGCCCCTGGGCAAGCCCCATTCACATTGTCAAGAAGAAAGATGAAGGCTTTCGACTCTGTGGTGATTATCGTAAATTAAACGACATAACAGTGCCCGACAAATACTCACCTCCACTCATACAAAGTCTATTTGCATTGATACACGGCAAGGCAATTTTTACCAAGATCGACCTGGAGAAAGCATACCATCAGATACCCATGCATCCTGATGACATCCAGAAAACAGCCATAACCACACCATGGGGACTCTACGAATACATCGTAATGCCTTTCGGTCTCAAAAATGCTACGCAAACATTTCAGCGATTTATTGACTCAGTATTTCGCGGGTTAGACTTCGTATTCGTGTATATTGACGACATCCTCATCATGTCAGACAACGAAGAACAACACAAAGAACATCTTAAACAAGTCTTCAATCGTCTCAAGAATCATCATCTCACGATCAACGCAAGCAAGTGTCAATTTGGTCAACAACAAGTACAATTTCTGGGCTATCAAATCACTGAACAAGGTTATCAACCATCTTCTGAACGTGTCGAAGCCATTATCAACTACCCAAAACCCCAAACAGTCAAGGAACTCAGAAGGTTTCTGGGTATGATCAATTTTTATCGTACGAACATCAAGCACATGGCACAGTTTCAATTACCATTGACTGGCTATCTCAAGGAATCGAAGAAAAACGACAAAACACCAATCAGCTGGACTACTGAAGCAACACAGGCTTTCGACGATTGTAAAAATGCATCATCAGCCATTACGCTCACAACATTTCCATCGCCAACTGCGCCTTTAGCTCTCATCACAAATGCGTCCAACCATGCCATTGGTGCGTCACTTGAACAACTGGAAAACAACATTTGGAAGCCGATTGGTTTTTTCTCCAGAAAACTCACGCCAACAGAGACGAGATACAGCACGTATGAACGTGCATTACTCGCCATCTTCGCAGCCATCAAGTATTCCAAACATCTCCTAAATTGTCGGCAATTCGTCGTAAAAACCGACCACAAGCCACTGACATTTGCATTTCGCCAGAAACTGGACAAAGCTTCTGAACGTCAACTTCGTCAACTTGATTACATATCACAGTTCACAACAGACATAGTATACATGCAAGGCGAACAGAACGTTGTAGTCGATGCTCTTTCTCGTATTAACACCGTCGTCATGCCAACACTTCTCGACGCGAGAACGATACATCAACATCAACAAGACGACAAGCAACTTGAGGAGCTAATACAAGACAATCAAACGTCATTGAAGCTCAATCTCCTCGCCATCGAACCAGATGTACGAATTTATTGTGATATTACTGACAATATTGTGCGACCATACTTACCGGCAGCACTACGTCTAACAGCATTCAACATCACACATGGACTCTCACATCCGAGCGGAAAGGTAACTCCGCGATTAATAAGAGAAAAATACGTATGGCCCAACATGGGCAGAAGAATGTCTAGCTTGTCAACGTTCAAAAGCTCAACGTCATACTCGTCTTCAACCGAACCACATCGACGTGCCAGAAGACCGTTTCAAGCATATTCATATGGACATCATCGAACTTCCAAACTATCAAGGTTACAAATATTGTTTGACTATCATTGACAGATTTTCCAGATGGCCAGTAGCAGTTCCATTGAAAGACATCACTGCAGAAACAGTAACAAATGCACTCTTCGATCACTGGATTGCTCATTATGGTACACCAATCACCATAACTTCAGATCAAGGGTCGCAATTCGAATCTGCGCTTTTCAAAGCACTCGCACAATTCATTGGTGCAAACAGAAATCGAACTGCAGCATATCACCCACAATCAAATGGACTTGTCGAACGCTGGCATCGCACACTCAAATCAGCACTCATGTGTTCACAGAAACCATGGATCCAAATACTTTCAACAGTTTTACTTGGACTTCGCACGAGCTACAAAGAAGATCTAATGTCATCACCAGCAGAAATGCTATACGGCACCACATTACGTGTACCTGGTGAATTCTTTGTCACAACAGACCTACATAGCGATCCGCAAATTTTCATTGAAAAACATCGTGAAATCATGAGAGGTATCAAACCAACACCGACGGCTCATCACACCAAGTCCAGAATATTCATCTCAAAGCATCTACACACATGCACACATGTTTTCATACGTTCAGATCACGTCAAGGCTCCTCTCGAACCACCATACAGAGGGCCTTACAAAGTGACACGAAGATTAAACGATCGAGTATTTGAAATTGAAATCGAGGGAGAGCTAAAAAATATCAGCATCGACCGTCTGAAGCCTGCTTACGTCACGAAGACCGATGCAGACATTCCAGATACCGACAATCAACCAGTGCAACCCGTACCAGATCATCAATGGTCATCAACCATTGACAAACCTCTTAAAACTTACGCAAGGAAACGCGTAACTTTCAAACTTCCCGCTTGAAGTTACTTCGGGGCACGCCGGTGAAACGCTATGCTATCTTCCTATACCAGCTGTGTCTCAATATCTTATCGCGTTAGAGAGAGAGGTTAAGTGTGTGTGATGGAAGATAGTAGGCATCTTTCTCAATGCATTTAGCATTTGCCACTATTGAGTTTGCAGCTAGTTTTGTGATTTGAAGCCTGGAATTTTTCATTACTTAACTTTAGAATGAGAAGAAAGTGTTTTAGTTCAAATTGCAATAGTGGGTAGCTAAGTTGTAAGGAGAAAATATCTATTTTTAGTGCTCCGAAGGACAAAAAGACATTAATAAAGGGGAGACGAGTAATACCGCGAGAAGATTGGTTATTTTCATTTAATTTATCTTTTTTTTGTGATATTTTTAGTTATTATTATTGTTATTTTTTGTATTTATTTGGGAATATGTGAATGAAAAATTGATGTATATGATACTTTTCACTATTTCTTTTATTAATACCTCCTATGTCAATCAAATGCTAATAAATAATTATCTCTGATAACGTGAGACACCTGGCTCATTTTGAAATTTATATCATTGATATTGAAGAATAATAAGAATTATAAAAAATCTAACACAATTTATTCATTTCAACTACTTATCACTTTCTTCCGATAAAATGAACTATTCTAAAAATAGAATGAGTTAGTATTTGAAAATGATTTTCAATCATAAACTTGTCAGGTGATAGCAGGATGTATGAAAATCGTGTTAATTAAAAAAATTAAAAAGTATTCATACATAATTTAGAATCAAAAATGATATATTTTTCATCAAAACTCTGAAAAGTGTAGATTATTATTTATCAATTTGACATAGGATGTTTCGGGTGTCAATTTATTTGAGTAAATCAAGACTTTCCACAAAATGCGCATTTGTTCCTTTGCTGGAAGTGAAAGGAATTTCTGTATTTATCTGAACTAGATCCATGATTTTTATTTTAAAAAATCGCAGGACAGATCATTAAAAAAAATTATTTGATTTGAAACAAATGTAACTTGATCAATACTAAATAAACTGAAAATTTCAAGTGATTGTCTGAGTTGTTCCATGTTAATACATGCCTACTATCTTCCATCTCTCTCTTCGTTCGGCGATAAGAATTTGTGCCGTGTACGAGCGCTTCGTTTCAACTCCTATATATATTATACTTCGTGCTTCGGGGGGAGTAGTATGGCGACACTCGCTGCGCGTGCTCAACACGCCGCTGTTTGGCACGACTGATTATAATAAAAATTACTAGAAATGTTACTAGTTACTAAGAGACATAAAAGGAATGTTTAAAAAAAGTTGAATATTGTATAGAGTTTTGAAAAATAAAGTGATATTTTTGGATTGAATTGATAATCGCTTGAATATAATTTATTGTGTGACCTTATTTCCACAAATTGAAATGACATATAAAGTAATTTTAATATTTTATCATTATTTTTATTCATTTTTTTAAATAAATTTAGAGAAACTAGCTCCTTTATAGTTATTTATGCAAGATAATCATGAAATTATTGATTGAATCACAAAATACTTGTTCACACTACTATTGCATATAATAGTTATTTATGATATAAGTGTTAAAAGTGTCATTTTATTTTGTGACAAAGGAAGTTTGGACACGACGCGCAGCGGAGTGGCGTAACCTTTGGAACAAAATAAAATCACTTTTAACACGTATTTTATACACTATTTTTTATACAAACACTATTGTTAGTGAGAATAATGCGAAATCGGTAAAAATTTATACAACTTATGACATATTAGATGAATTGTCATTTATATAGCAACCACGTACTCTTTGATAGCAACGAATGTTTTGTTGTTATTTACACAGTTTGACAGATATTTTGAATGAAATGGATAGTAAAGAATATAAATTAATTCCAGCTGGAATTGACAGAGCAGCTACTAGAACTGTTCATTATCTATTACCTTCGAAGTACGAGATCGCCTACGGACGTTTTTTGAAATGGTGCAAAGATAAAAATGTTTCTAGTAAATATTATAAGACTGTTTTTTCGGCGTACTTTGAGGAGGAATACAAGTTGTGGAAATCGTCAACGTTATGGTCGAATTACTCTGTATGTAAATACTATGTTGAAAATAAAGAACAATCAAGATTAAGCAAACATTATATGTTAGTGTTAAAAATGAATCACTTTTAACATGTCGTTAATGGTAACGTGTTGAAAGTGAATCACTTTTAACACGTCGTCAATAGTAACGTGTTAAAAGTGATAACAATGTTATAAATTGTTATTTCTAATACGCTAAGCAACCATTAAAAGTCGTACTTTTGATAGTGTTTGTATAAAAAATACATTTTATTTAAACGATTGTCAACTTAATAGACGTTATAATAAAATATATAGTAATTTCAATTGCTACTAATTAACAAATAATATGAATTATAAATACTTACAGGTTATAATAATCACAAATGAATATTTTATAAATTATATTTATAACGTTAGTTCAAATATTTACTTTTGACAGATGATAAAATTACATCCACAAGAAATTAACTTTTTAGTCTGACGACAAATAAATATATTTTTTCCCTAGGACCGATATTAAAAGTCCCTAAAAATTAAAACGAAACTTCCTAAATTGACATTATAAAATACATATTATTAGATATTCTAATAATGTAATATTATATTATATATTAAAGTATAAATTCTTGAAACTCAAATAAATTAATATAATTAAAATAAAACCGATAGATATTAAATACTTATAGATTGATCAGCTGTCAGTTGCTTGGATGGAAAACTCACCAATAGATGTCATATATGACATCAAATTAAAATGACGCATGAAATATTAATGCATATGAACACTTTAAATTCAATTAAATTATTGTAATTTAAATAGAATACTGATAGATATTAAATATTTATAAATTGATCAGCTGTCAGTTCCTTGGTTGAGAAACACACCAATAGATGGCATAAATGACATCAAATTAGAATGACAAATAAAGTAATTTTAATATTTTATTAATTTTTTTTTTTAAATAAATTCAGAGAAACTAGCCTCAATAGTTATTTATGCAAAATAATTGTGAAATTATTGATCGAATCACGGAATACTTGTTTACGCTAATATTGCATATAAAAATATTTTTCTATAGTCATTAACTACTATTGATGCTACAAGCATGAATTCACAATTTAAATTGTCAAGCGTTTGAATAGTGATAAAATCTATTGAGATGTGAAAAAATTTAACCTCACCGTAGAAAAAATACATTTAACTCTCTTTCTCTCTCACTCACTCTTTTTCGCAAACAACCCCTCCACTCCTCTCCTCCCCCCATCACCCCGCTGCGATCCATCAACCATTTAAAACATCCTGTGGCAGTATTTGGGTCAGCGGCAATTTGACGCTATTATGTGGCGGGAAATTCTAAATTTCCGATAAAATTAAACTTATTAGAAATATATAAATAATTTGACCACACCTGTCAGTTTTGTCCAATCCAATTGAGTATTTTACTTTTAATCCCCATGTACCATTCAAGCACAATTTATAAACTTTATTTTTTAATTCTAAATGGCAAAAATTGTGACTTGGAATAATGATCAACGAGCTTTGATAACAAATTGTTTATTTAACGTTCACTATGAAAAACAACATATTTTTATTATACAAAAGAAAAATAGACAAATACTAATTTCATATAACTGTGGGAAAAGTCGTGAGAAATGATTTCTCACGCCTGTTTGCCCAAATTGTATGCTAATTATCGATTTCAAATATTTTTTAGATAATATTTAGCAAGATTATTAATTAAAAATATGAAAAATCTGTTTAAACTAAAATTTTAATAAAATTTCAATATAAGTTCTTTTGAAAATAATTTCTTATTCCTGTAATAAATAATTATTCCGTAGGTTGGCAACACTACAACTGTCAAACACACATTCGCATCAATAAGATTATATATCAATAAAATGTCAATCAACTGATAGGAAATTATACAAGAATGTTCCAAATCACAGTTAAAATAAATATCACAATAGATAAGCAAAACAAACAATAATTAAGATGTTCTAAGATATTCCACATTTGTGACAATATATTTAAATTTTCAGTTATAAATGATTTACCTAATTCAATAGAAACTGTGATCGTTGAAAGAGTATAATGTACAAAACGTAAAGAATCACCCATTTCACACTCGTCTACGTCCCGTGCAAAAAATTTCACACCTCGTGTGATAAAGGTAGTTTTTTGTTGTTGCTTTTTTAGCTTTTGGAGATTTTGTTACACTTGATTTTTCAACTGTTGCAGGTTTTTTATCTGATTTTGTTGCAGCTTTAGTATTTGTAACTTTTTTCGATTTTGCAACAGATTTCTGTGTTACAGCAGTTGATGCAAGTTTGAATGAACCTGAAGCACCCTTAGCTTTTGCTTGAACAAGTGCACCAGATGCTACACTAGATTTTATATATTTCTTAATAAAAGGTGAAAATTTTTCTGCATCAATCTCATATGTAGCCGAAATATATTTTTTTATTGCCTGAAGCAATGAGCCACCACGTTCTTTTAAATCTTGTATCGCATTATTAACCATAAGAGCAGTTGAAGGATGAGAAGCTTTTGGACGATCACTCTTCTTTTTCTCTTTCTTAGCTGTTGCTTTTGGACTTGATTGTTGTTCAACACTAGTTGTTGCAATATCAGCCATTTCTGAATTGAAAAATATATATATATATATATATATATATATATATATATATATATATATATATATATATATATATATATATATATATATATATATATATATATATATATATATACATATATATATATATATATAATCTTTTTATATCTCTTAATACCCTTTCGGGTGTCGAGATAGTATTAACTATTCAATCCGTCTTTGTTATTTCAACCTATTTATTAATTCTTTCCACTTCCTTCTATCCTTTGCTATTTTCCTCCCTTCCTGCCAAGTGACGTTGGTTTTGTTTAGTATCTCTTCTATGTTCTTTTCCCAAGTTTTTTGAGGCCTTCCTCTCCTGTTCTTGTTTGATACTCGAGCATTCCACACCTTTTTTGTTTGGCTATCTTCTGGCATTCTTTTTAAATGGCCGTACCAGGCTAATTGTTTCTTCTCTATGGTGGTTTGTATACTTTCTGTGTGTAGAGTTGCTCTGATATGCTCATTTCTTATTCTATCCAGTCTTGATACCCCTTCTACTTTTCTTAAATATCTCATTTCTGCTGCTTGTATCTTGCTTTTTGTGCTTTGGTTCAGTGTCCATGTTTCGCTTCCGTATATTAATATTGGTCTATAAATTGATTTATATAGTATCATTTTTGTATTTTTTGATACTTGTCTGCTACTTTATTCAATGCGTGGTAACTTCTGTTAGCTGCCAGTATTCTATTGTTTACCTCGTTCTCTATATTACCTTTGCTGTTCAGTGTTGAACCTAAATATGTAAATGTTTCCACCTGTTCTATTTCTATTCCATTTATTTTTATTTCTGCTATTGTGTCTTCTCTTGAAATTACCATAATTTTTGTTTTTTCCACATTTATAGTCATGTTGTGTTTGTTTAATTCCTCTCTCCATATATTAATATTGTGCTGTAAGTCTTCTTCATTTTTAGCTAATATTGCAAGATCATCTGCGAAGGCGCATTCTGAGATAGTCGTCCTGGTTAAATTGTGGTGTCCGATGAATACTTTCTTTGTTTTATTCTTCACCTTCTTCATAATACTGTCCAAGAAAATGATGAAAAGTAGTGGGCTTAGTGCTCCTCCTTGTCTTAACCCTTGCGTTGTTGTGAATTCCTCCGAGCACTCATTTCCTGTTCTTATATAGTTTGATGTTGTTTTGTATACACTTTGTATTGCTTTCAGTAGTTGTTTGCTCACATTTCTTTCTTCCAGTATTTTCCACATCTTTTTCCGCGGTACTCTATCAAAAGCTTTTTAGAGGTCTATAAACGCTATGAATAGTTTCTTGTCCTGTTTCATAATTTCTTCTGTTAATTTTTCCTCAACGTGAATATGTGGTCCTGTGTAGAATGACCTTTTCTAAATCCACTCTGGGCTTTCTCCATTGATGCATCTGTTGTTCGTCTTAGCTTATTTTCTAATATTGCTTCATATAGTTTAGCCGCAGTGCAAAGGAGTGATATGCCTCTGTAATTATTACAGTCTCTACTATTTCCTTTCTTATATATGGGGAAGATCACAGCTTTTTCCCAGTCTTTTGGTATTGTTCCTATTCTCCAGATTTGGTTTAACATCTCCAGTAATATTTGCTTTCCTTCATCTCCAATATATTTAAGTTGTTCTGTTTTAATTTGATCATGTCCCGGTGCTTTACCGTTACTCATTTTCCTTAACACAGCTTCCATCTCTTCTTCTAACATATTTTCTAGCTGTTCTCTTTCTATTGTGTTTTCTTGTATATCTTCGTTTTCTGAGTCCCGGGCGCTACTATAGTTTTCTTCTAATAGTTCTTGGAAATGTTCTTTCCATCTTTGCATTTTTTCGATGTCATCATTTATTATCTTTCCATTTTTATCTTGTAGCTGTTTTTATGTTGTTTGGTTTCCTTTTTTGTGGCTTTTTAGTGTTTTGTAGAAAATCTTCTGATTTTCTTTGAAATTTTTCTCCAGCGTCCTCCCGAGTTCGTCCTATATACTCTTTTTTGCTTTCTTGATCATTTCTTTCGTTATTTTCGTTTGTATTTTATAATCTTCGTAATCCTCTAACTTCTTTGTGTTTAGGTATTTCTTCCATTTTTGCTTTTTCTTTTTAACTTCTTCCTTAACCTGTTCGTTCCATCAGTGTGATTGCTTTTTATTGTGTGTGCTTCTGGTTGTTCCGCATGAGCTTTTTGTTGCTTCAACTAATATATATTTAAAAGTGCTCCACATTTCCTCTACGTTATTCATATCTGGTTTTGAGGTGCATTCGATTAGTTCTTTTATATCTCTTTGATATTTTTGTTTTGTTTGTTCATCCTTTAATTTATCTATTTTTAGTATTTCTTCTTTATGTCCTTCTGTTGTTATTGTTTGTCGTTGTTTCTTCGCATCCTCTCCTATTTCTATTTTTGCTGCTACTAGATAATGGTCACTTCCAATTTCACTACCTCTTTTGACTCTTATATCTTTTATTTTCTTTCTTTGTGTATTGTTCGTTAAGAAGTAATCAATTATAGATTTTTCGTTTCTACTTCTTTCTTCTCTTGTATATTTATGTATCTCTTTATGTTTGAATAATGTATTAAGTATTACTAGTTCATTTATAATACAAAAATCTATAAGTCTGTTACCATTATTATTCTTTGTTGTTTCTCCATGCCTTCCCATTATCTCTTCCAGCCCTTTATTTCTGTTTCCAACTCTTGCATTAAAGTCTCCCATTATGTATACCGGTTCTCTCAGTTTTTCATATTCCGTTTGTAATTTATCCCAGAATTCGTCTTTCATTGTTTTACTCTCATCCTCATTGAAGCCATATATTATTAATATGTTTATAAGTGCGTTGTTTACTTCTTCCAATTTGACTGTCATTATCCTCTCATCTACGCAGTTCCATTCCCTCACAGCTTGTTTAATTTCTTTGTTTATAATGCAACCCACTCCTGCTCTGGCTCTCTCTTGCTCATCAACTCCACTGTATATCATTATGTGTCCATTATTCAATTTCGTTATTCCTTGTCCTTTCTTTTTGGTTTCCGTTATTGCTAGTATTTCTAGATTTGCCTTCTCAAATTCCTTTATTAGTTCTATTTCTTTCCCTTTTAAACTCCTAATGTTCCATAATCCAATATTCATAATCCTTTTACTTCGCTTTTTCGTCTTATTTATAATCTCCTTGGTTTTGTGCTGTATTACTTTTTTGGTTTCTAGTTTTTTGACAAATTTTCTAGATTTTCTTCTTCCAGTCTCTCACTCAGAGGGTTCCATGCGAACATCTTATTGTCTATAATTATTTTTTTATATCCTATTTTAACAGTCTTGCCTTTTCCTTTTTTTTCCTTCCTTTATTCCTGATTATAAACTGAATCTTCCTTTCTTCTTCTGTAAGATCGTCCTCAATATATACATCCCTATTCCGTAGTTTAAAAGTTTTTTGCATCACTTTCATTTTGTCCTCCCATTCTGCGAATTGTGCCACTATTATTGGATATTTATCTTGCTTACTAATTGCAAAAGCTGTTTTTAAAATTGCGTCGACATTGAATTCTGTTTTCAGAAAGTTTACGACTTCTTGTTTCGTATTATCTTTTTGTGTCTTTAAGCCTTTTATAATGATATTATTTTTCTTGTTCTCCTTTTCTTGGTTATTAATTTTATTTTCTAACCACTTGACTTTTTCCTGTAATTTTTCTCTTTCTTGTTTCCATATTTCTTCTTTTCGTTCCATGTCCTCTTGTATTTTAAGAATCATATTATTGTTTGCATTTATTTCCTCTTTTAGTTCTCTATGATTTTCCTTCATTACTTCCTTAATATCCTGCATTTCAGATGAAAGCAGCTTTTTAAACATTTCCTCCATTTTACGTAGATCCATTTCTTCCTTATTATTTTTTTTATCAATTTTAACCGGAGATCTTTTTAGCGTGTTACTTTTCTTGAATATTTGTTCCCTGTATTCTTCTTCCTCTCTATATCTTTTCCGAATATCTTCAAGTGATCCACTAGAATTAGTTCTTCCAATCTCTCTTCTGTTCATTTGAAGCAAACCTATAGTAATAATAAAACCCGATTTTTGGTTTTGATTAATGTCAACACTGTTTTACACGCTTTTTCTATATTCACTATTCAACTGTTGGCAACACTGAGTCAGTTTGTCGATGCGCGCTGTCAACTACAGCTGATTCTACCGTTCGTGTCTCACCCGCCACACCCGCTTAACACTGCTTCACGTTACTCAAGTTTTCAAACTGATTTGTACCTACACTTTTGATCTTAATATTGTTCACCCTGTTTTACACACTGTTTATCAGCCCTTATTCTACACTATACTAGGATTTAATATTTGCTATGTAAGCAAAAAACGTAAGTCACTTGGCTCTAGGTTTTAAACCTTTTCTAGCACTTAATTCTTTTAATATTGTTAACCTTATTTTTATGCACTACTTACTGTCTCTTATTATACCCTTTTCTGAGATTTATTATTTGCTATGTAAGCGATAATCGTCGAATTCGAATTAAATTATCGGCTCGCACACAAACACGACCTTCACGTTCAGTAGCAGTAGCCGAAATATATTTTTTTATTGCCTGAAGCGATGAGCCACCACGTTCTTTTAAATTTTGTATCGCATTATTAATCATAATAGCAGTTGAAGAATGAGAAGCTTTTGGACGATCACTCTTTTTTTTCTCTTTCTTAGCTGTTGCTTTTGGACTTGATTGTTGTTCAACACTAGTTGTTGCAATATCAGCCATTTCTGAATTGAAAAATATCAAATGATAATAATATATTCACAAATATTTAATAACACAAACAACAATATTAAATTCAAGAACGTATCTAAATAATTTGTGTAGTTAAACAAAAACGAACGGAGGAGAAATGAACATGATGTGATGTGTGTGTTTGAGAACGGTCTAAAACTTGGATTTCGTGCGTTCATATTTATTTGTTAACTCTATTATATGTTTATTATAATAATTACACTATATTATTTATATTCATATGATATTTTATGATTTATATTAATGATATATTATTATTATATATAATTTTATCTATATCTTATTATGTTATTTTATCTTTTAACCTAATACTTACCTCTGAATATACATTTCAATATCATATTATTGTTTATTACTATTCATTCTTGAATATTTATACTATATTTATTACATACATATATTCTATACATACTACACTATATATTTATAATATTTTCATCCATTTCGTATTATATTTATAAGGAATATATATAGAGTTTTTTATTCACTGACATCCTGTTCTTGCATATTATTCTTTGTATATTACTATAACCTTTAATAATTTTCTCATCTTATATATTAAATATTATAAATTTAATCTATATACATTTATTTTCTCTTGAAATATATTCTTCTTTCATCAAAATTATTTTCTTTCTTCATTCAATTATAACCTAAAATTTACAAACATTTTATATCTACACTTTTGATCACATACATTTATTTAATAAAGCTCACACAACACATTTGTCTATCAATTATCCATAATATATACATATATATATATATGAATAAATCAATCCAAAAAATATCCATCAGCATCCTAACCCTTTTTCACATTTTATAAAAAATATAAACTAATTATTATTAATGTCCAGTATTATAAAGGACACAGTGAACTTATTTTCAAATTTAATTTAATTTATTATAACAAATAGTATTTGTATTATTATTATTTTTTATGAAAATAAAAGTATTGTTGTCAAAAAAAAATCGACTGTCATTTCACTGAATTGATTTTATTCACCTACTTTGAAAATAAATTAATTTGTTCTTCTATAATAATGGCCATGAATGTTATATTATTATATTGATCTTTATTTTTAGAATTTGACTTATTTATCTCATTTCAATCTCCTATAATTTATAAAGAACATTACAAATAGAAAAGTAATTAAAATATGTAAAAAATCATGCATTCGGATTTTATCTATAAAAAAAATGAATAAAATACATTTAAAGAAAGAGTTAAATTTAAATAGGTATAATAATATATTAATATTCTTTTTTTATAAAATTCATATTTTGTGGCTCTTAAAAGAGCCGATTTTTTTCAATTTTATCAATATAATATTGATATTTAAGCACGTTCACCACGAGTGCGTCTTGCCAATTGTATATCTTTTGGCATAATTGTTACACGCTTAGCATGAATAGCACATAAATTAGTATCTTCAAATAATCCAACTAAATAAGCTTCACTTGCCTCTTGTAATGCCATAACAGCAGAACTTTGGAAACGTAAATCTGTTTTAAAATCTTGAGCAATCTCACGAACAAGGCGTTGGAATGGTAATTTACGGATCAAAAGTTCTGTACTTTTTTGATAACGACGAATTTCACGCAAAGCAACAATACCAGGCCTGTATCTATGTGGTTTTTAGCGCATTTTTCCGAAAAAAGCGCTATTATATTCACTTTGGCTGTCTGGCTGGCTGGCTGGCTGGCTGGCTGGCTGGCTGGCTGGCGTGACGCTGAGATCTCAGCAACTATACTATTTACAGACTTGAAACTGGTACTAAATAAGAGCTGCTGTTTCGTAGGCTTGCACAAATTGCTTTAATTCAAGCTCAGTGATTGTGGAAAATTGAATTATTCAATTACTTGTTTCAAGTGAAACAATGTCCATAGATATCTATGACATTAGGGATATGGCAACTAAAATTTATTAAAGTAGATAAAAATTTAGTTACAACTTCCGCCGCCGGTGTCACTATTATTATGTACAGTTGTCAAATCTGTCCGGGATTCATTCAATGACTTGTTTGACGCGAATTTGAAGCTTATTAGAATGAATTATTATTATTGGATGAAAATTTGTTCACTTTTGGTGTATTTTTTTTTTATATAGCTTTGATAAAGATCAAATTATCATTTTAAGCTACAGCACTTGACCTCCTGTCAGTCAATAACTAAACAATGAAGATTAAAAGGTATTTTTGAGTTTGTACATGTATAAATTATGTACCTATTAAATAGTCAACTTGAAACTAGTACTAAATGGAAGCTGCTGTTTCGTAAGTTTGCCCAAACTGCTTGATTTCAAGCTCAGTAATTGTAAGAGATGGTAATTTGTGAAATCTCTGAAGTAACAAGCATTCATGAGCTGTCAAAAATGCGCTTCCATCATCTAGATGATTCTTCCATTTTTTAACACCACCAGTTGCTGGTGCACTTTTACGAGCATCCTCTGTAGCAAATTGCTTACGTGGTGCTTTACCACCAGTAGATTTACGAGCAGTTTGCTTAGTACGCGCCATTTTTAATTTATATGTGTTAAACAATGTACACGTAATACATAGGACAGTTTTAATAAACCATTGACCATTGACGATGACGGGCTTCTGAAAGTACCGGGCCTGGGGCCCACACCTTTCTCATCGGATATTTCCTCGGACTATAGAAGTTATTGTTTGCACTTATCGTGCCGCCCTCTTGGCGAAAATTATGTGGCCAAAATTGATTTAGGCCGTTTATGACGAAGGATTTCATCCTCGTCGTAATCCGCTAGCCGTTTCACTCCGGCGTTTGGGTGGTCTGGAATTTCCGTGAAGAACTTGCTCGCTCGTTTGAGCGCAAACAGCGTGATGGAGTCGATTTTCAAATCGCTCTGTATGTGATCGTTCTGGACGAACCATGGAGCGTCGGCAGCCATTCGCAGGGCCTTGTTTTGGATCGTCTGAACCTTCTTGATGTGCGAGCTGGCTGCATATCCCCATATTGATATGCCATATGTTATAGCCGGCTGAATTATAGTTTTGAATATATTCACCTTGTTGGTTGATGAAAGTGAGCTGTGCCTGCTCAGCAGTGGATAGAGTGCCCCAATGAGTGCACTAGCGTTCTCACAATTTTTCTCAACATGAGGACCCCATCTCATCCCACTGTCGAATAGCAGTCCAAGATATTTGTTCCTTGGACGCCATGGAGTTTCTTTACCGAATATGGAGATGTTGCCGACAGGCTCCATCCTACGTCGGGTGAGAAGTATTGCTGTGCTCTTCTCAGCATTAATGTTGATTCTCCATTTGGAGAGCCATCGCTCAAGGTCTTCGACAGCGCGTTGAAGTCTTGCGGTGATTACTGTCGCATTGCGAGATTTGTACAGTATCGCGGTGTCATCCGCGTATTGCGCCAGTGTGGTGCCTGCCGTCAGTGCTGGCATGTCACTGCAGTAAATATTGAATAATATTGGCGATAGCAAAGATCCTTGAGGCAATCCGGCTGTGATTTTGCGCTCGGTTGACTTGATGTGGTTGATTTTCACCCGGAAGCTCCGGTTGTGTAGAAATGAGCTAATGAGTTGGACCAGTGCCTGGTTAACACCAGCTTGCAGGAGTTTATGTAGCAGTCCTTGATGCCATACCTTGTCAAAGGCTTTTTCGACATCAAGGAAAACTACCCCTGTGGCTTGACGGTTGTTGAAACCTTCGGTTACAAACTCCACTACGCGAAGAAGTTGGTGCTCTGTCGAGTGCTTCTCTCTAAAGCCGTGCTGGTGCTCGGGAATTTCCTCCAGAGCTTTTGTTTCCTCCTGCAAGCGGGTGAGTATCACTCGCTCCAGCACTTTTCCCATTGTGCAAAGCAGGCTAATCGGGCGGTAATTCTGCGGGAATTTCCTGTCTTTGCCAGCTTTTGGGATGACAAGGATGTCTGCCTTTTTTCCACTGTTGTGGAAAGTAGCGAGTGCGGAGTGCTGCGTTTGCTATATTGGTGATAGCGACAACACCTTTCTTTGGGAGCAAGCGGAGTGCTTTGTTGAGAGCTCCGTCATGCCCCGGAGCCTTCCTTTTGTTGAGGTGTGAAAGGATATTCCACACTTCACGCGGAGTTGCAGGGCGAACTGTTTTGTTTGTTAGCTCCCTGGTCTTGTTTTTAATGTTGCGATTGATACGCCCAACAAAATTGATATCGCAGAGCTCATAGTTGGGTGAGCACTGCTTCTCAAGACTATCCGCAACTGCTTCGGCCTTGTCTTCATCGGTATAGACTAGCCCCCGTTCCCCATGGAGCGGTGGCATTTTTGTCTTGTCCCTGTGTAAAGACTTTGTCATTCGCCACAGAGACTGATCTGCCGTATTCAGCTCTTCAAGCTTGGAGTCCCACCTTGCTGACCTATTTTCTCGCAAGCGATGCTTCACCTCAGCTGCGAGCCGGTTGCTGTTTGTCCGGTCTTCTGGCCTTGCATAACGCTGCCAGCGACGTCTGGCTTGATTCTTCTCTCGAATGAGGAGTTTAAGCTCAGTTGGCAAATTTGCAACCGGGTTGAGTGTGGCAACCTGCCTTGTCCTGCTGACATTGTTTACAGAATTGTTGATCACATCAGTGACGCTTGTTACTGCTGCATCTATGTCAGCAGGGGAGCTCAGCACAGGCAGTGGGCCGATGATACTCTCGAATTCATCGGCAAAGCGATCCCACCTTATGGTGGTTAGAGGGACCTTTTCTGCCTCCTGCAGATCACTGCCCAAATCTAGCAATACGGGAAGGTGGTCTGATGACAGTTCATTGACTACATTAACAGTATATGTTTTAGCTATGTCCCGTAGTATAGCTATATCGAGCACATCGCTCCTGTTTCCATTGTCAGGGAAGCAGGTATGCTCCGTGGGACCAACAATTGCGATGTTGTTGTGCTGCATGTAATTGTACAGTGTGTTGCCGTTCCGATTAGAGCGGCGACTGTTCCAAGCAGGATTTTTGGAGTTCAAGTCTCCTGCGATGATTACAGGGCCTGATTGCTCCAGTAAAGCATCCAAGTCCTCCTGCATTGTTCGTGCAGGAGGGTTGTATACAGAAATGAGCCTCAATGACTCATTCTGTGATGTTTTGATGGAGATTGCGAATGCCTCTGCGTGAAGCAGCATGGGCGAGGTGTCCTCGTAGTGGTCAATTGTGTTTTTGACATAGATAGCAACGCCGCCGCCTTGCGCGTGAATGCGGTCTTTGCGGTAGAGATCGAAGCCGCAGATCTTAGGACTATTGATTGCTCGCAAATGTGTCCAGTTTCAATAAAATTTTCTATAGGAAGTATTTATAATAAGGATGACCGTTAACCACAAACCAATAGCACCCATTGGTATAATGATTTCCCCTTCTCTTTCAGCTCTTAAGCTTCTCATAAATATGGTCAGAGAAATTGTGAAATTTTGTCAATAATCCTCATTGAGTCTATTGTATACTTCAATTTGTAATAATGACTGGACGTGGTAAAGGCGGTAAAGATTCAGGGAAAGGTGGTGCAAAACGTCATCGTAAGGTATTACGTGATAACATCCAAGGTATTACCAAGCCTGCAATTAGACGTTTAGCACGGCGTGGTGGTGTAAAACGTATATCCGGATTAATCTATGAAGAAACACGCGGAGTATTGAAAGTATTTCTAGAAAATATTATTAGAGATGCTGTAACATATACTGAACATGCTAAAAGAAAAACTGTAACCGCTATGGATGTTGTTTATGCTTTAAAACGTCAAGGTCGTACTTTGTACGGTTTTGGTGGTTAAATACATTTTTATATGTATTTGGTATAATGAAAAAAGGCCCTCTTAAGGGCCACAAAATAAATTTGAAAGAAGAAAAGTATTATTATTAATATACATATATTTTTTATTATTAGATATTAAAATATTAGTTAATAAACAATATAGGTACGAGTACGATTACTATCTAATTTGGATAGATTTTATAATAAGCGAAGAATATATAAATCTACTATTTCATCAAATACTAATTATTATAAAACAATACTAAAACTAAAAATACAAACTATTTCAGTGATCATGCCTAGTACAATATTTACCTAGCTAGATTATTAAGCCATGCTTAGGATAAACCAACAACGGGCCTAATTGAATATAACGGGATTAATTTAAGAAATCTCCAAGAATAATATAAATATTATTGAATTTGATTTATATATTTAAATTAATTAAATTAAACTGAATTCACATGAATAAAGCTTTTATTTATTATTATTATTCTACCCGGTTCATGATGAAATCAAATTAAACAATTATATAATAAATATGATATTCTCATTTTTCAATAATAATTTGTGGCTCTGAAAAGAGCCGATTTTTTCATAGAATGTAAATAACATGATAATTTATTTACTTTGAGCTTGTATATTCAGTTACAGCTTTTGTTCCTTCACTTACAACTTACAGCATGTCTTGCAAGTTCACCAGGCAATAAAAGACGAACAGCTGTTTGTATTTCACGACTAGTAATTGTTGAACGTTTATTATAATGTGCTAAACGAGAAGCTTCAGCAATACGTCCAGATATATCATCTATAAAACTGTTCATGATACTCATTGCCTTACTAGAAATACCAGTATCAGGATGTACTTGTTTTAACACTTTGTAAATGTACATTGCGTAACTTTCTTTCCTACGGCGTTTCTTCTTTTTATCATCCTTGGAAATATTCTTTCAAGCTTTTCCAGCTTTCTTAGCTGCTTTACCACTTGCTTTTGGCGGCATAATGTCTGAACAATTAATATTATTATACTTGAATAGACAATAGACAAGTAAATTCTAAAAAACCGTTATATTGTTCAGTCTTACAGGTTTCTGAGCCATTGGCTCTCTTTCTCCTCAGTTCATTTTTGTTTATGATTTCATGGATTTTTCTATGGAGATGGCGTTTCTTTGTAACACCGAATCGCCTAGGCGATTAGCTTCGTATTTTAGGCCTCTTTGCTATCACTGAGGATGTCGGTGTTTTGTATGTTGCCATTCATCGACATCGGTTGTCGCTCTGATGAGCTTGTTGTTATGTTGTTCACATTTTGCGAAAATTTTTGTAGCTACATTCAACATGTATTCATTAATTTTAGGAATTTTCACGTCCTTGTGAATATTGTCGTTCCTTATATACTAAGGTGAGTTGGTGATACATCTCATTATTTTATTTTGTATCGTTTGAAGCTTCTTCTTCTGTTTTGTTGTTGCACTGATGATTGGCCTAATGATTGTTTTATATAGTCTGATTTTATTGTTAATTGACAGATGACTGTTTCTTCCGATCAAGGGCAGTAGTCGTATGAAAGTTGTTTTAGCTTTCGCTATGGCTTCATTTATATGTGCATGGAAGTTCATCCTTGAGTCGAGTATCACTCCTAGATATACGACTTTGTCGCGCCAGGGTATTGGTCGACCGAAGAGTCTGACGGAGCCTTCTGGTTTAAGTCTTCTTCGCGTGAATAGAATTGCGGAGCTTTTTTCGGGATTCACTGAGATTCTCCACTTGATGCACCAGTTTTCTATATTATCAACAGCTTCTTGTAGTCGTCGTGCAATTAGGCTTGGTTGTTTGCATTGGAACATAATTGCTGTGTCATCCGCATACTGCGCCATTTGAACTCCGCGTGTGTTGCTAGGAATGTCCCAAACATAAATGTTAAACAGTAGCGGTGATAAAACTGAACCTTGTGCTACTCCTGCGGTCAGACTGTGCTCCGAGGATAAGACTCCTTCGTGTCTCACTTGATATTTCCTATTTTTTAGGTACGATGCGATTGTTTTCACCAGATACAAAGGAAAATTAAGGTTTGTCAGTTTGTACAGCAGCCCCTGGTGCCAGACCTTGTCAAACGCTTTTTCGATATCAAGAAAGATGGCTCCTGTTGCTGCCTTGCGATTCATTCCTGTTGCTGCTATGTCTACAACTCTGATCAGCTGATGTACTGTTGAGTGGCCTCTTTTGAACCCAAACTGTTCTTCTGGCAAAATTTTTTGCTCTTCGACTATTTTTTCTAGTTGTTTCAGTATGATGGCTTCAGCTATTTTTGCCATGTGATTTAATAAGCTGATCGGGCGGTGGTTCTGTGGAAATTTTCCATCTTTGCCAGGCTTCGGGATGGTTATTACAACTGCTTTCTTCCATGCCGATGGAAAGTATTGTAGTCGCAATATAGCGTTTATAATGTTGGCTAGTGCAGTTACGGCTTTTATTGGCAAGGCTCTTAGTGCAGCAGCTGGGATTTCGTCTGGTCCCGGTGCTTTGTGGAGTTTGACTTGGTTCAGCAGATGTTTTACTTGTTTTGGAGTGGAAAACTCAATTACATCTTGAGTTTTCTGCTTCATTGTCTTCTTAACTATTTTATGTGTCTTGCTCACAAAGTCCAGGTCTATTTGCTGATAGTTTGGTGAGCACTGGCGTTCTAAGCATTCAGCAATTGCTTGCGCTTTGTCTTTGGCTGTGTAGGCTATCCCTTGAGCTCCGTGTATAGCCTTTGGGGGTCCTCTTTTCGTGCGTAGTGATTTGCTTATTCGCCAGTACGTTTTATCATTTTCCTCTGCCTCGGAGAGTATATCTTTCCACTGCTCATTCTTGCGGTTACGAAGAGCATCTCTGAGCTCTGTTGTCTTACGATTGTATAATCGTTTGTCAGCTGGGTCGTTGCTTCGCTGCCAGTTTTTTCTTGCATTCCGTTTCTCATCGATTAATTCCAGTATGTCTGCTGGTAGTTTAGGACGAATATTTGCAGAGTGCTGCTTTGAATAGCTGCAGTCGTTCATCGTTTCTTTGATTTTTGCCGTTAGATGGTTTACAGCAGATTCAAGCTCCTCTTCGTTGGTTATAACTGGGAGCGTTCCAATGTTACGTTGAAGCATGTCTGTGAATGTATCCCAGCAGATTTGTTTGATAGCTGCTTTTGTAGAATCAGCAGCAGCGTACCCGTTTATATCAAGAACGATTGGGATGTGATCGGATGATAACTCGTGAACTGCTGTTATGTAGCAGTTTGTTTGAATGTTACGGAGTATTGCTATATCCAGAATATCTGGACGATGCCCTGCAGGACTGAAAAACGTCGGTTCCTCTGGTCCGATCACAGTTAAGCACTCTTTTGTAACATATTTGTATAGAGCACGTCTTCTAGTGTTCGTCACAAGACTATGCCACGCGGGATGTTTAGCGTTTAGATCTCCTGCAATAATGACTGGTAAGTTATCACAGGAAAATACTTTTCTCAGGTCCTCAGAGTCCAAATTATGCGATGGTGACTGGTAGACTGATACCAAACGGATAGGGCCCTGCTATTCCGTATTTATGACTACAGCTGTAGCTTCTAAGTTCTTAAGTGTAGGCAAATCCACAGCTGAGTGATTAATTGACCTTTTTACATAGATGGCTGCTCCACCCCCTCTGTCAGGCCGGTCATTCCGTAAAAGATTAAAGTTTCTAATCTCTGTAGCTCTAGAATTTATGTCGAAGAATGTTTCTCCTACAAGTATTACATCGGCTCGTAGACGATGCGTGAGTTCTTCTAGTTCGTCGATTTTGTTATGCAAGGAATTTGCATTCCAGGCGATTATTCTTAAATTTTGAACGGCTCTACGATTGTTTTGATTCATTCTGGTTGTTGTTTACAAGTGACGGGATTGCTTGTAAAGCCATTTTAACAAGCTGAGTGGCTGTATTTTGTGAGCTCTGAGCGTTAATCACTTGAATTATTGTTTGACACAAATTTTCCAGCGAAAAGTTGGTGAGCAGATTCAAAAGAGTTTGTACATCAAATGTGTTTGATGAGCTGGTATTCGTATTGTTTGTCAGTGGGTTTGATGGTTGTTTCTTATTTGTTCTCTTGTTTATAAGTGAACGTGATTTTTGCGATTCCTTCACTGAGTATTTAGCCGCTGATGTTTTTGCCTGAGTTGGCAAAGAATTAGGAGGGGCCTTAGCTGTGGCTGCGATGATTTCAGTGGGTGTTTTAGATGTACCAGCTGTATTGCCGCTGTTTACAGGAATATCTGCAGGTTTTTTAGAATCAGTTGCCTGCTTTGCAACTCCTGCATAGGAGCGTCCATCGATTTTGTTAGTTTTTGGAGCAAGTTTTTTCTCCAGTGCCTCTTTATAAGCTGAACAGCCTTTGTAATTGGCCGTATGCTCGTCTCCACAGTTTGCGCACTTGGACTTGTGGATTGTTTTTTCTTTCTTTTCGCAGAGTGCTGTTGCGTGATTATCTCCGCAGCGGACGCAACGCCAGTTGATGTTGCATGCTGCTGAAGAATGGCCAAAATTTTGGCAGCGATGGCACTGTCCTGGTGTATTTTGCCTTCTTTTCGCTTCAACTTGAACTTTCAAATATTGTAAGTCAGTCCGATTGTAAATTTCCTTGGACTCTTGTGATCGTTCCAAGTGGACTGCTACAAGCTGCTGTTTCAAGCCGATTTTATATGCTTTGAATGCATTGAATTTGCGTGATTTCAACTTCTCTTCGAGAATATCATCACAAGTAACCGAAATTGGTAAACCGCGTATTACCACTTGGAGAGGTTTCTCTTTTTTCAATTGGAAAGTGTAATATTCGATGTTGGTGTTGCTGAGTAAATTTTGTAATTGTCTGTAGTCATTCTCAGTCGTTGGTTGTAGTTTGATTGTATCACCGCTAAAATTGGCTAGTTTTATGTTAATATTTGCCATCTTAATAGCATGTGCTGTTGCTTTCCAAGATTCTACATTTTTCAGGTGAATCGGTGGAGGAGATGCCTGCTTTTTCTCCTGAGTAGCAGTTGCAGCTTCGATTTTGTCATTTGTTTGTGATAATATGTCAAATTTATTTTCCGTTGACACAGGTTGGATTTGTATCTCAGATTTCTTCTTTTTTGAGTGTCTGGGTTTTACTTCTGAGAAGTTGGTGCTAACGTCATCGACGCGCTTGTTTTTCTTAGAGCTTTGACAGCTGTCAGATGCACTGCTCGTTTCCATTGGCGTGGCATCATTGCTATCTGCTAATGATGTGGATGGGAGCTCATGCAAAAGGGCAAGATCTTTGTCGTGCTTTTGTGTAGCTGTCGCTACCATTTTAGAGTTCAAGTTTGATCCAGGACTTGTACCAGTGACGCTGCTGTCAGTTTGGTTCAGACAGTCAGTGCTAGGAGTAATGCCAATTGCTATGGCGGTAGGCGTTACCTCTGGTATGATGTTTATCGTAGCACGAGGTCTTCTTTTCAGTTGAGCTTGTAAGAGTTTCACTTTCATTCTTAAGAGGTCATTGATCTTACGCTCGTTCTTCTTCGAGCCTTCTTTTTCAAGAACGCGAAGTTGGACATCTATGTTATCCACGTTTGCTTTTGAATCCATCTTCAATTACAAAAGGCCTGTCGTATTAGTAAAACGAGTGATACTCCTCAAATAACTGTGTCGTCAGAAAGCAAGGAAGAAAAGCCTACTTGATTCAGCTTCTCCGCAATACTGACGCTAACAGCCCTAATCGGAAATATCACGCTCTACGCACGCGGCGGAGCCCCGACGGGATTCTAATTCAATTACGCGTCGCGATACGATGCACTAGTGCTGCACACCTGTGCCGGGGGCCCGACAAGACTCCCGTAGGTTGCTTGTCCCTCTGACAGCACTAGCAGGACGAAGCTACACGTTGTACCCCTGTATCGGGGGCACGATAATGACTCCCTCAGGTTGCACTATCCCTTAGCCAACGTGTAGCGAGAATCACGAACGGAAACGAGAATATGCTACGTGAAGCAGAGGCGTAATGCATGCAACCAAGTGCAGAAAACAGCAATCAATCTACAATACTATTCAATAATTTATTCACTTGCTTTTGACGGCATAATGTCTAATCAATCAATATTAATATACTTGAATATACAATACACAAGTAAAAAAATTATTCGTGTCTAAAAAACCGTACATATTTTAATCATTTTATATACTTGATAATAGTTACATAAACTCCTCCTTACGGTAACTATATAGAGTATGATTGTTTGTGTAACACTCATGCAACACGCTACGCTATTCGCTCAAACGTTGATCCACAATGGAGAACGGTCATATCTCCTACTGGCTTTAACTATAAAAACAGTAAAATTTGTAGGAAGTTTTAGGGCCACGGCCTGGCTCAGTGGTAACACTGTTGCCTATCGTAGTCGTGATCCTGACCTTCGTACACAAGTAAACAAATTGACACAAAACATTAAAATGGAAATTTACAAACACAAAAACCAGTCCAGGAAACAAAAGCTTGAATCCTCAAATCTTGCTGACCCTTACCTATGGAAACTCACCAAAAACCTAAGAAAGCCCTTTAAACCTATTCCTGCCCTAAACCAAAATAATGAAATCCTCTTTACCGATGACTCGAAAGCAGAAGCGTTGGCAGACGCTTTCGAGTCATTCCATACCATCGACGAGTCCCTTAGTCCCGAGCAAGAAACAATAGTCCAAACTACCCGAAATTTCCTTAACAAAGAACACCCTATGAGTCCAAAAACACTGGCAAAATTCCTAACAAAGCCCACTGAAGTTGCCAGTGTCATAAAATCCTTCTCCAACCAAAAAGCGCCAGGCACCGACCAAATTCAGAACATCATCCTAAAAAACCTATCACAAAAAGCACTAGTGCAGTTTACGTACATTATAAATGCTGTAATTAGATTACAGCATTTTCCAGAATGTTGGAGAACTGCACTAGTGTGTCCTATACCCAAACCTAATAAAGACCCTAAGAATCCTACAAGCCCTATAAGTCTTCTCTCGACCCTTTCAAAGGTGACAGAGAAGATAATCCTATCACGTGTCCATAAACACGACTCTAAAAATCACATCACTCCAGATGTTCAATTTGGTTTCCGTCCCAAACACAATACTACCCAACAAGTAGCGAGGATTGTGACGGACATAGCGACGCAATATAATAAGCAAAAAGTCACAGTAATGGCCCTTTTAGACGTCGAAAAGGCTTTCGACAAAGTATGGCTTGAAGGGCTCATTTATTTACAAGTTAATCCAAGCGAAGTTCCATCCCATACTAATCAAATTACTTCATTCATACCTCACTAACAGGCAGTTTACCTATGACCTACCAACCTTTCCTCAAACTCACACAGCACTGTACGCAGACGATACGGTCATTTATGCCCACTCGCACAGTGCAGAAGTGGCAAATAAGCAAGTTCAAATCCATTTAAACATCCTAGAGCCCTACTGGCGCCTTTGGAAAATATCCTTAAACCACACGAAAACGGCAGCCATAGTTTTCACACGAAAATACACAAACAACAAAATATATACACCACTCAAATTGCAAACACACAGCGTAACTCCTTCAAAATCTGTAAAATACCTAGGAATCACCCTTACCCCCCGTCTACTCCATAACAACCATATAAACGCATCCGTCAAAAAAGCAAACCTAGTCATAAAGTCCATCTCCCCTCTCCTAAGTCATACTAGTCATATGTCATCAAATAATAAACTTTTAGTTTATAAACAAATCATTCGCCCCATTATCACCTACGCAGCCCCAGTGTGGAGTAATGCGTCACGAACGGCAATGCTTCCACTTCAACGATTGCAGAATAAATGTCTTTGTTTAGTTAATAACGCTGACAGATTCACAAAAATCGTAGATTCACACGAAATGACAAACATTCAGTATATTAGACAACACATTGAACAAATTTCTGAAAAATTCTACACTACACAACTCAAACACAACCCTTTAACGCGCAACATAACACAAATCAGAGAGCACAACTCACCCTTTCCATTAAAACACAACTTACCTTACCAAAATCTTCCAGTATTCCTCCGTCGAGGACCATGATTCGCATGAAGCACAAGCCACACTAAAATAAAAACATCAATATCACTATCAAAATTTTATAATAATTCATAACTGCATTGTATATACCATCCCATCGTCACTCATTAGAATAAGTTAGGTTAAGTAGGGAAATAGGGGAAAATTGTTACAAAAAGTGTTTTTTATGTATTTTTTCACTTAGCTATAGCCAAATTTAATTAAGATCATTCGCCTCATTATCATTCATAGCCATTATCAATTGTTAAAAATCAAATTATGTACAAATCGAATTAATTAGTAAGGCCAATGGCCAGGAATAATTTATGTATATCATGAACATGAAAAGTTGTTATACTCCTTTGCCATGTACGAAAGCCGAGTGACTGTTCGTTGCTCCGATATGTTAAACCATCCGAGATTCTCAGGATCTGGATGAGTTTAACATACGGGGCGTTGCGATAGTCGTTCGGTCAAGTCGTACATGTGCGGGGAGTAAAACTTATGTATCTGTACTTGTCTGAAGTTAAATAAATGGGTATATAATAAATCTATAATATACTGTTGCCTGACATCACTGAGGTCCCGGGTTCTATTCCCGGTGGCTCCATGTGTTTCGTGCCGTGTGCGGGGGTTTTCTCGGAGTTCTTCCGTTTCCTCCCCCTTAGGTACACCCAAACTCTCAACACACTTCTTCGGAAGTAACTTCCGGCAGACGTGAGTATCAGTCTGCCGCGTAAGCGACAGCAGTGGCACCTCTGGATGAGTAGCTGTACTACAGTTGCACAACAAGTGCCAGTCTCTCACGAAATCGAGCTGCAAGGACATCGTCGCGCAGTCTTCGGACTGTAAGATGATCTACCTTGGACACATGACACAAACATTAGCTTAGCTTAGGCACACTTACACTCATACCACACTCTGAAGAGGGGCCCACGGGAGTCCCTATACTGGAGCACACACAATAGATTAGATAGATTAGGAAGTTTTAAAAATAATATAATATTATTACTTACTTCATTTTATTAAGTGATCAATTGAATAATATTAAAGATGTCTGGTCGTGGTAAAGGTGGCAAAGTTAAAGGAAAGGCTAAGAGTCGTTCTAATCGTGCTTGATTACAATTTCCAGTGGGCCGTATACATAGATTATTGCGTAAAGGTAATTATGCAGAACGTGTTGGTGCTGGTGCTCCTGTATATTTAGCTGCCGTTATGGAATATTTGGCTACTGAAGTACTTGAGCTTGCCGGTAATGCTGCACGTGACAATAAAAAAACTAGAATTATTCCACATCATCTACAATTAGCTATTCGTAATGATGAAGAATTAAATAAACTATTATCAGGTGTTACAATTGCACAAGGTGGTGTACTGCCAAACATTCAGGCTGTATTACTCGCTTCTTCTGTGGCCATAAGATTTTACTTTTCTCATTTTGCTTGTACCTACTACACATCTGTCGAATGTAATTTTTTTTAAATACATCTGTCATATTCTATTATTATGATACATACCTGTTTAATATTATTTATATGAACATATTCACCTACCTATACAGACAGTTTGATGATTTTTACAAAGATTATAATTATTATCGAAATGCATATTATAATAGTCTTTCATTAATCTCCCTCTAACTCTCGCTATTTTTTGCATATCTAAAAAATACATTTTATTTGAACGATTGTCAACTTAATAGACGTTATAATAAAATATATAGTAATTTCAATTGCTACTAATTAACAAATAATATGAATTATAAATACTTACAGGTTATAATAATCACAGATGAATATTTTATAAATTATATTTATAATGATGATGATGATGAATGTCCACTTGAAGCTACGTCTAAGACCAAGATTGACGTTGATAGTATGAGTTCCGTATGTGCTGATGGGTGTCGAGTTTGCTGCGTACAATGTTAAATCAGATTTTTTCAGTGATTGTTTGATGACACGTTTGGGTAGGAGTGAGACAATTGAACCTGAATCGATTAAATACCGGTAATTATTGGTTCTGTCATATAAATAGAGTGAAGCTTGTTAGTTTGGTTGTGCGGTACTGTTTACTCTGCCGTCATCGACCGCTGCTGCATACGGCAGGACTTCTAGTTTTCCGTGTTCTCAGATTTGAATGTGCACGGTAAGATGCAGTGCTTGGTTGACGAGCCATATTTTTTTATGGTAAAAACACATTTGTGGTACACGTGTTGCAGAACGTGTCTGAGAGTTGGACCGTTGATTCGAGTGTGAACGACTGTAGGGTCGAGATTGACGATTTGATTGTTGAGTTGATAATTGTTGCTGAATTGACTGTAATTGGACTTTCATCTGCGACATTTCGTCCAACGTGGTTTTTAGCAGAATGTGAAGTTGGTCAAATTGTTGCTTGCAGTTTGTTGTATGATAAGTTTGGCTGTGTGAGCCCACACGGTTGAAATGATGTTGACATTACCGCGCCAGTCATATTTTGCGTCTCGATCATGCTATCTGCCATTTCTGCAAGAGCATTTAGAGTGAGAGTATCGGAGAGAATCAACATGGGTCTAATATAAACAGGTGAACGACTCACCCAGAGGTTGTGTAGCATCTCTTTATTTGCGCCACCCTTTGATAAGTCCCTCATCTCTCGCAGCAACTGTGATGGTTTTCTATCACCCAATGTGAGATCATTGAGTAATCTGTGGAGTTGTTTTGTACTGGATTCAGTCAGCCGCTTGATGATAGTTTCTTTGAGAACCTGGTATTTGTTTGCAGCTGGTGGATTCTGAAGAACATCAGTGATCTGTTGCATTGTGTCGATGTCCAGGTGTCTAAGTGCAGCTGAATACATCGTGTCATCATTGCGTGTATTTGAAGCACGGAATTCTGTTTCCAATATCATAAACCAAACATCTGATCGTTCTTTCATGAAAGGTGGTGGTTGTGGCTTACGAATGGCGTTGATAAAATCTTCGTTAAGCAAAGCTAAGTTTGGTTGTTGCTGCTGATTTTGTTGAGGTAAATCAGGAGATTGGCCTGCTGGACCAGGATTATTTTCACCGTCCATGTTTTGAGGATTTCCGTTTTCAACAATACGCTCGTTATTTGCTGGAGGCGATGAATGTGGAAGAGTCATGAATTATGTTGCACACGCGAGATTGCACTGGCAAGTATACACAAGATAATACATTGGTAATACATGAGGTTTTGCACACGGTTACCTACGAGGGACGCGCACCGTGAAACTTGCTGAAATAATCGCTTTGATCACGTCGGGGTCACCAATTGTGGAAATAAGGTCACACAATAAATTATATTCAAGCGATTATCAATTCAATCCAAAAATATCACTTTATTTTTCAAAACTCCATACAATATTCAACTTTTTACTCCACATTATTTTTTGTATCTTAGTAACTAGTAACATTTCTAGTAATTTTTATTATAATCAGTCGTACCAAACGGCGGCGTGGTGAGCGCGCGCAGCGAGTGTCGCCACAAATTAAAATGACAAACAAAATATTAATGTATATAAATTCTTCAAATTCAAATAAATTATTGTAATTTAAATAAAACACCGATAGGTATTAAATATTTATAAATTGATCAGCTGTCAGTTCCTTGGTTGGGAAACACACCAATAGATGGCATAAATGACATCAAATTAGAATGACAAATAAAGTAATTTTATTATTTTATTTTATTTATTTTTTTTTTTTATATATTAAATTTAGAGAAACTAGCCCCTTAATAGCTAATTATGCAAAATAATTGTTAAATTATTGATCGAATCAAAAAAAAACTTGTTTACACTAGTATTGCATATAAAAATATTTTCTATAGTCATTAACTACCATTGATGCTACGAGCATGAATTCGCAACTTAAATTGAAACGTGAAAAAATTGTAGAAAGAATATATTTAACTCTCTTTCTCTCTCACTCACTATTTCTCGCTACCTACCCCTCTTCACCCCCCTACCTCACTCCCCCCATCGCGATCCTTGAACCCTTTAAATCATCCTGCGGCAGTATTTGGGTCAGCTGCAATTTGACACTATTATTTGGCGGAAAATTCTAAATTTTTAATTTGATGCTCATAACTAGCGTCTGCAAAACATCATCAGCTGTTAATTGCTATAGTGTGAAAATATACTACCAGATGTCAAAACTATAAATAATTTGACCACAGCGGTCAGTTTTGTCCTAATCCTATAATCCTATTGAGCATTTTTCTCTTAATCCCTATGTACCGTTCAAGCACAATTTAACGTGCTTTGATAACAAAATGTTTATTCTACGTTCACTATAAAAAACAACATATTTTTATTATACAAACCAAAAATAGGCAAATACCAATTTCACATAACTGTGTGTAAAGTCGTGAGAGATGACATCTCACGCCAGTTTGGTCAACATGTATGATAATTATCTATTTCAAATATTCTTTAGATAATATTCAGCAATATAGAACTATAAGGTCCGGTTTCACCAAACTCAGTTAAATTTATCAAGTGGTTATTCTGAGTCAGTAACTATGGTTACAATTGTATCAACAATAATTTTCGTATAAAATAACCTTTGGATAAATTTAACTAGCGTTGGTGAAACTGACCCTAAGAATGATAATTATACAAAAAATTAATTGCAATAAATAACTAATGGAATAAAAAAAAAAAAAAATTAACAAATAGAAATTATAGGACAAATAGGAAAAGAATATGTCATACATTTAAGGTTTCTTTATATATTTAATAATATTCTTAATTTTTTAATATATTTGATGGTCCTTAAATTTGAAAAATTCATTTCTTTTTTGGCGAAGCTCGTTTTTTCAAACTTTTTGCTTTTGTTGTCTTAGGTTTAGGCGATTTAGGTTTTTTTGTTGGTGCTTTTGTTGTTTTTTTCGCTTTTGATGGTGATTTTGGCTTTACAACTTTTCTTGTAACAGTTTTCTTTTTTTCTAAGCTTGTTGTTGCTTTTTTAGCTTTTGGAGATTTTGTTACACTTGCTTTTTTAACTGTTGCAGGTTTTTTATCTAATTTTGTTGCAGCTTTAGTATTTGTAACTTTTTTCGGTTTTACAACAGATTTCTTTGTTACAGCAGTTGATGCAAGTTTAAATGAACCTGAAGCACCCTTACCTTTTGTTTGAACAAGTGCACCAGATGCTACACTAGATTTTATATATTTTTTAATAAAAGGTGAAAATTTTTCTGCATCAATCTTTTATGTAGCCGAAATATATTTTTTTATTGCCTGAAGCGATGAGCCACCACGTTCTTTTAAATTTTGTATCGCATTATTAACCATAATAGCAGTTGAAGGATGAGAAGCTTTTGGACGATCACTCTTCTTTTTCTCTTTCTTAGCTGTTGCTTTTGGACTTGATTGTTGGTCAACACTAGCTGTTGCTATATCAGCCATTTCTGAATTGAAAAATATCAAATGATATATAATATATTCACAAATATTCAATAACACAAACCAACAATATCAAATTCAAGAACGTATCTAAATAATTTGTGTAGTTGAACAAAAACGAACGGAGGAGAAATGAACATGATGTGATGAGTGTGTTTGAGAACGGTCTAAAATTTGGATTTCGTGCGTTCATATTTATTTGTTAACTCTATTATATGTTTATTATAATAATTACACTATATTATTTGTATTCATATGATATTTTATAGTTTATCTTAATGATATATTATCATTATATATAATTTTATTTATATCTTATTATGTTATTTTATCTTTTAACCTAATACTTACCTCTGAATATACATTTTAATATCATATTATTGTTTATTACTATTTATTCTTGAATATTTATACTATATTTATTACATACATATATTCTATACATACTACACTATATATTTATAATATTTTTATCTATTTCGTATTATATTTATAAGGAATATAGAATTTTTTATTCACTGACATCATGTTCTTGCATATTATTCTTTGTATATTACTATAACCTTCAATATTTTTCTCATCTTATATATTAAATATTATAAATTTCATCTACATACATTTATTTTCTTTTTAAATATATTTTTCTTTCATTTTTTCATCAATATTATTTTCTTTCTTCATTCAATTATAACCTAAAATTTACAAACATTTTATATCTACACTTTTAATCACATACATTTATTTCAAAAATATCTTTATTTATTTAATAAAGCACACACAACACATTTGTTTATCAATTATCCATAATATATACATATATAAGTTAGATTTTCAAATTCAATAAAACCTTTTTTAAAAATTTATTTTAATCTTCGAAAGAGAGATACAAGTGTTCAGTGTGACCACTAAATGCATTTTGATTTACATTTGCTACGACATGTTTCTCACAAGAGAACTGATAAAGTTATATTGTTTCGTTTTACAGGATTCTGAGCCATTGGCTCTCTTTCTCCTCAGTTCATTTTTTGTTTATAATTTCATGAATTTTTCTATGGAGATGGCGTTTTTTATAACACCGAATCGCCCAGGCGATTAGCTTCACATTTTAGGCCTCTATGCTATCACTGAGGGCGTGTTTAGGATGTCGGTGTTTTGTTTGCTGCCATTCATCGACATCGGCTGTCGCTCTGATGAGCTTGTTGTTATGTTGTTCACATTTTGCGAACAGTTTCTAATAAAACATTGGGTGACAAATTTATGACCGAAATTTTTGAAATCCTGTACAGATTGTACACAATATTTCGTTTCAATATGGTTTACATATAGAAGAAATAAATCGTTATACTTTTTAAGGAAATCAAATATTGGCTCTTTATTCTGCTGCAATTGACACAATTCGATTAATAATGTACATTCGTTTCTTTTATCTTGATATTGCGAGATTAAAAACTCTTTCAAGCCTCTCCAGCAAGTAATATTCGGACAAGTAGTTAAATATTCACTGGCTTTACCAGTAATTTTCTTTTTCAAAGTAATTAATGTTAATGTCTTAGTAATTTCGGATGGATTACTTTGGTTAATAAGTTCCAAAATCTCCTCCGTAGATTTTATAAAATGTGATAAACTTTTCTTATCTCCATTGTATTCAGGAATTAGATCCATGATTTTTAAAATACTAGTGTCAAGATTAGCGAATACGCCATTTTGATTTGCTTGAGTAGTCATTTCTATTTGATTAATATTTAAATTACTCAATACGTTAATTAAATCTTCAATCTTGACTGATTATATTATCCAACAGTTAACAGAGTACATTAAATTTGTACTTACATAAATAGTAAAACTACAAAGTTCATTTGTGGATGAGTTTGCCTATTCTTGTTAGACGGGGTTGCTGATATGCCCTCAGCGGAGTTGATGGTAGAGCTGGTGGAGAGAATGATTCGCCGGACCAGGAGATGCGCACACTGAACTACAGATGATCACCTTCAACGAGTTGTACTTTCAAAGTCCTCGAATGATCGCCAATCTGCTGTATCTTCTTTTAGTTGCTAATTTATTCGTAGGTTATTCGTCAGGATTACACTTTTGCACTTGCCGTCAGAATTTGAGTTTCTTTTGAACTGTTAAGTCAATGGTTAACACCAACGATTTGATCACTTCAACGAATTGATTCTATAGAGAATTTCGGTGAACAAAACTCTTAACAATCCTACCGACTGCGCCAGTTAGATTTTTAAATTCAATAAAACCTTTTTTAAAAATTTATTTTAATCTTTGAAAGAGAGATACAAGTGTTCAGTGTGACCACTAAATGCATTCTGATTTACATTTGCTACGACATGTTTCTCACAAGAGAACTGATAAAGTATTTTCCCAGACGAAATATGATTCTACTAAATAAGTGAAATATGACTATAGAATGGTGTGATCTCATAAGAAGTGTTACTCAACTTATATGAATAAATCAATTTTATCCAAAAAATATCCGTCAGCATCCTAGCCCTTTTTCACATTTTATAAAAAATATAAACTAATTATTATTAATACCATTAATGTCCAGTATTATAAAGGACACAGTGAACTTATTTTCAAAATAAATTTAATTTATTATAACAAATACTATTTGTATTATTATTATTTTTTATGAAAATAAAAGTATTGTTGTCAAAAAAAAATCGACTGTCATTTCACTGAGTTGATTTTATTTACCTACTTTGAAAATAAATTAATTTGTTCTTTTATAATAATGGCCATGAATGTTATATTATTATATTGATCTTTATTTTTAGAATTTGACATATTTATCTCATTTTAATCTCCTATAATTCATAAAGAACATTACAAATAGAAAAGTAATTGAAATATGTAAAAAATCATGCATTCGGATTATATCTATAAAAAAAATTATAATAAAACTGAATAAAATACATTTAAAGAAAGAGTTAAATTTAAATAGGTATAATAATATATTAATATTCTTTTTTTATAAAATTCATATTTTGTGGCTCTTAAAAGAGCCGATTTTTTTCAATTTTATCAATATAATATTGATATTTAAGCACGTTCACCACGAATACGTCTTGCCAATTGTATATCTTTTGGCATAATTGTTACACGCTTAGCATGAATAGCACATAAATTGGTATCTTCAAATAATCCAACTAAATAAGCTTCACTTGCCTCTTGTAATGCCATAACAGCAGAACTTTGGAAACGTAAATCTGTTTTGAAATCTTGAGCAATTTCACGAACAAGACGTTGGAATGGTAATTTACGGATCAAAAGTTCTGTACTTTTTTGATAACGACGAATTTCACGCAAAGCAACAGTACCAGGCCTGTATCTATGTGGTTTTTTAACACCACCAGTTGCTGGTGCACTTTTACGAGCAGCCTTTGTAGCAAGTTGCTTACGTGGTGCTTTACCACCAGTAGATTTACGAGCAGTTTGTTTAGTACGCGCCATTTTTAATTTATATGTGTTAAACAATGTACAAGGTAATACATATAACAGTTTTAATAAAATTCAATTCAATTCAATATGGATTTATTCAAAATTATTGTTTACATAAATAAGACGAATATTACAGTGTTGTAGGTGCTACTTTAGGACTACGTCCTCTTCAGCACATGCAAGAAAATGGATATTTACAAAAAAAAAATATATATATATATATATATATATATATATATATATATATATATATATATATATATATATATATATATATATATATATATATATATATATATACATATATATATATATATATATATATATATGTATGTAAGTTAAAATACTCAAACTCTCAATTCTAATAAAAAAACTATTTTTATTAAATTGATTATTACAGAGTTTACTTTATTATCAAATGCGACTAATCTCTACGAAGCGACTACAAAATCTGTCTGTTCTCACGAAAAAGACAGTATTTATGTTACAGAAATATGATGATCTAGCTTATGGAAAAGTACTAAGAATTACTGTAATGTCAGTGAATTTAGGGGCGATGTCCTTATATAATTCCTCCCGCACTAGAGTTTTCTTTACCTTCTAAAGAAGATGAGGAAAACGATAATGGTTTTTCTTTGTTCAGTTTAAATTTTTTGTCAGCATCATATTTCCGTTTACAATCAATTATTTTTTTAATACTAACAAAACCTATCACTATAATAACTATTAAAATTATTATAATATTAGAGTAGGAATGAGAGAATTCATAATTTCTTAAAATCACTGGTTTCTGTGTATTTTCTTGAATTGCTTCTAAATTTTTAATATTAATTGTTTTATTCAATAATTTCTGCTCTGCTTTAATATTGATTTCAAAATCTATCAATTTTCCAAAATTCTTTGAGATGGACTTCAATTCATTATTGATAATGCATCCTTGAGTAAAATATAAACCTTCTATAATAATATTTTTTATCTCTCATTTGCACTCGATTTTTACATTTTCTTTATGAGGGTAAAACAAATAAATTATATCAGTATTTGGGATATTGAAATGTTCATTTTTAGAACTTACATTAACATAATTGCAATTTTCAATTTTATGTCTGCAATACATATCAGTTAAACATTGATCTTCTATAATAGAACCCTTTTTACAAAAATGAAGATTTTCATTTATTCGAGTACATTTTGGAACATGCTTGATTTTACAATTATCTTCACTGTAATAACCAGGTAAAATATCTAAAGTGGTATATTTATTTTCTTTCACTTTAGTAGGTATAGGCGTAAATTTTATAAGGTTAGTTTCTTGACTTAAAACAGGAATGGAGACAAGGATACTAAGAATATTATTCCCATATTTACAGTATGTTCTAATAAGGTGATTATTATTCCAATTATTGACCAATAATTTATTAATCGGATCCTTAATTTCATCAACTATCAAATTCTGAATTTCTTCACGGGATATTAAACCGAAATGTAGAGTATTTATACTACAAAATGTAAATGTTTCTTCTATTTGAATTAATGTCATATATAAGTTACTGGCAATGAATTGTAATTCATTAAAAATATCTTTTATTCGTAAAATATCAATATCTTCTACTAAATACCCTATTAAATTCTGAAATTCACTCAATTTATCAGAAATGATTCTATTATTCTCATTCATATTCTTTATCTGTTTATTAAAATACCTTGTAAAATTTTGGCTATACCAAATTTGTAAATTCATATCATTTTTCAAACTTTCTTGATTATTTTGAATGGATTTTATTAAATTATCATATTTTTGAGCGTCTTCCTGATCTAAATTTCCCGATATTAATTTTACTATTGATCCTAGTCCGTTAATCAATCCTCGTTTAAATCTATTTTGATGTAATACGTGGATTTTACTTCCTACTGTATCAAGAATATTTTCAAAAATGTTATAATTATTTTGAATCTCAATTATTCTATTTTCTGTAAAAGTTTTTATTTTTGAATGAAGAAAATCTCTTTGGATGAGTAAATTATTATATTGTTCAATAACTGCATCGAATGTTATATTTATAAATATGAATTTTTCATTTGTCTGGATATAAGCTTTACCTAATTCTATAATATTGACTCCAAGGTTAGTTGTTTGTTCTTGAATTTGGGATCCATGTACTATGGCAGTCCATCTGAAACACGAGGTTTCTTTATTCGGTCAAGTTTAACTTTTCGATTCTTGTCATCTATTATCTGTGCTTTTTCGGGTCTAATTTCTTTCACATTCATAATTTTGAATTTAGGTTTCCTAATTTTACCGGTATGTCGTTTATGAATATTTTCGTAAACTTGGGCTGGTATTGATGGCGTTGATCTTACTTCTTCGGCATATTTATCCTTATTTTTATCGATATTTTCTTTGATCTTATTATAAAGAGTGTTCATCATCTCTTTATGATTCTGGACATACGTATCAGTAATTTGTTCTTCATTATTCTCTAATAAGTTAGTATTTAAATGTCCTAATAAAATGTTGAAAGGAGTGTCTTTTGTGACAGAATGAATTGACGAATTGTATGCTATTATGCTATACTTTACTTTATTTTTGAGATTAAACTGATTAAACTCTTTATTTTGGTTCAAAATTCTCATATGTTCAATCAAAGTACTATGAAAACGTTCAATATTGCCATTCGATTTAGGATTATTTATACTAACAAAATTTATTTCTATTCCTTTCATGGCTAAGAAACTAGTCAATAATTTATTATTGAATTCTCTACCATTATCTGAGGTGATTTCTTTAGGCAAACCGAAATGACTGAAATATTTCAATAATTTTTCAATTATTGTGACAGCATTTTGATTTTTTAATTCGTAAGCCTGGGCATATTTTGAAAAACTATCGATAATTGTTGAAAATTTTGTTTTCTCCAATGAGAGCAAATCTATGTGAATTTTTTCTAAAGGTTTACTAGCTGTAGGTGTTTTTACAATCGGGATTTTAATTGGATTTCTTTCATATTTGTTTTCTAAACAAACTGCACATTTATTAATATAGTTTTGAATATATTTGATCATGTTTGGCCAGTAATAATTTCTTCGCAATTTTTCATAGGTTTCCGTTATACCTCGGTGGTTCGTCTTACCTTCGTGATAATTTATTACGTGTTGAATTTGATCTTCAGAAGTTTGAACATCAATTAATAAATTTTTACAAGAAATCAATCGGTAACTATTTGCTCTAAACATAATTTGTAATACTGAATTTACATGTAACTTGAATTTTTCTGGGATAAAACAATGGTAATTAATGCCGGGCTGTAAATATTCTTTTATAAATTTAGCTATGGTTCCATTACTGTTCACAGGGTTTAAATAAAAATAATATCTTATTACTTTGTTGTCAAATAACTTCTCAATTTTCACTTGGCTTCAGTCATTAGTTTCTTTGATGATAATCTGATTTTTTCCTATGTTAACCGGTGATTCTATATATGTTAAGCCATTTATAGGGTTCTCGTCATCTGAGTGACAAGTTTCTGTTGTTTCTCCCTCCGAGGTTTCAACAATTAAAGAACTAGCATAATTTTGAATGTTTTGTTGTGGGCTGTACTCATAAACGTTGATTTTAATATTAGAATATTTAAATTTTTCTTTAATTAACTTTTCTATTTCATTCCAATCTTTTAAATCCAATCCTGAACTTATTTTAGGCATATCAATTTCATAAATATTATTTTGAATAAGATACTCTACTAATAATTTCAAACTTTGGGATATATCTTCAAATGTTGGTTTATCTTTATAACAATTTTTTGTAATTAAATGGAATATCAATTTTCCATGGCAATTTTAAATAGCTAATTTATTTTTTACTATTTTAATTTCATTCAAACTATTTTTAGAATTATATTTTTCATTAATTTGCTTTGCAAATCCTTGTGACATATGAAAATCTTTTGAGATGCAATGAACGATCGGTTTATTACTCTCAAAAATATTTGTAAACTTGTATTGTATTTCGAATTCTGGTTTAATTCGTGATAGCGCATCTGCTACATAATTTTGATTTCCTTTTCTATATTCCATATAATAATTATATTCTTCTAATTTAAGGCGCCAACGAATAAGTTTTTGATTGGGCTCTTTCAATGAATTCAACCAGACTAAAGGTCTATGATCGGTGATAATTTTAAAACGTCTTCCATATAAATATGGTCTAAAATTTTTTGTTGCCCATACAATTGCTAATAATTCCTTTTCTATTGTATTGTAATTTTGTTCATGTTCATTTAATGTTCGTGATGCATAAGCTATTGGTAAATCCTTTCCATGTTCATTTTTCTGAGATAAAACGGCTCCTAATGCAAAATTACTTGCATCTGTAGTTATTATGAATTCTTTTTCGAAATCCGGATATTGTAATATTGGATTATTACTAAGGAGTGTTTTACAAAAATCAAAATTTTTTATATAGTCCGAATCATTGAAATTAACTTTGGAATTTTTCTTCAAACATCGTGTAAAAGGCTTAGTTAATTTCGAAAAGTCTTTAATAAATCGTCTATAATATCCTAATAAGCCTAAAAATTGTTTTATTTCTTTGGAAGTTTTAGGTAATGGAAAATTTTGAATGGTCTTAATTTTGTCGGGATTTGGCTTTAGTCCTTCAGTCGTTATAATGTGCCCTAAATATGCAGTTTCTTTACGAAGGAATTCGCATTTATCCGGTTGAATTTTAAGATTAGCTTCGCGTAATTTTTGAAATACTTTTTGAATATTATCAATATGTTCTTGTAAGGATGTGCCTAAAATTATTATATCGTCCAAATAAACGAAACAAATTTTGTTAATTAAATCTCGCAAAACATAATTCATCAGGCGTTGGAAGGTCGAAGGTGCATTCTTTAGACCAAAAGGCATGCGTTTAAATTCGTAATGTCCTTTGTCTGTTGAAAATGCCGTTTTTTCGATATCTTTAGGATCCATCTCTATTTGATGAAACCCGCTAGTCAAGTCAAGTGTTGTAAAATAGTTAGATTTACCAAGTTTGTCTAATATTTCGGAAATGTCTGGTATTGGAAATTTGTCGTCTATAGTTTTATCGTTCAATTTCCGATAGTCAATAACCATTCTAAATTTTTTCTCTCCACTAGCGTCCATTTTCTTAGGTACGATCCAAATGGGAGAACTCCAAGGTGAATAGGAGTGTTGTATTATTTCGTCATCTAATAATTTTGAAATTTGATTCTCAATCTCTACTTTATAAATTTCAGGATATTTATAAGAACGCGTATAAATGGGTATCTCGTCTGTAGTTTTTATTTTATGTTTTATCTGATTCGTGAATGTTAATTTTTCATTTAAATGTAATGTCAAATCTCTATATTTATTCAATAATACAATTAATGACTCTAATTCTAGTCTATTCAAATGTTCTGTTCTCACAGAAGATTTTTCTAATGTTTCTGTAGTAAAAACAGAGTGTTTCTTATTCTGTTCAAAATATTGAAATTTATGTTTGCAATTTAATAACTTTATTTCTTCTTTGCTAAAATTTATTTGTGCTTGTAAAATTTGGAGCGCATTATATCCTAATAAAATATGGAAACTTGAATGAAAATTGAAAAGATAAACTTTTATAGTTTTATTTTTATATTTCACAAAAGTATATTCGTTGCCTTTCGATTCACCATTTATTGTCTGAATTTTGAAGTTTTCTTTGAAAACTTTAAATAAAACTTTATTATTATGAACATAATTTTCGCTAATAAAATTTTGTAAAGAGCCTGTATCAATTAACACAAATAAATTTTGAAGTTTAATGTATGGTAATTTAGAAATCATATTAATTGTTAAGGATTCAAGTTCAGTTGGGGTTGCTCTAAAAAATTTTCTCCTTCATATTCTAATTCTGGTTCAATTTCAATATTTTCGCAATATTCTAACTCTTTTAGTGTTGATTCAGGATTCTCGTTTTCTATCTCCGTGTTGTTTAATTCCTCTGTTACGAATGTGGGCATTGGTCTCTGAGCAAAATTGGTAGGTCTAGGTCGAAAGGTACGTGTACTGATTGACATAGGTGTGGGTTCAGGCTGTTTTGAGCCTGGTCTAAATGCTTGCTCTGGGAATTTAAATGGATACGTGGCGTTAGGTTTCAAATTTTGTTGAGGATTTCTTGGTGGATATTTTAACATTGGGGATAAATGTTGAGGTGTGGGCTTGGATATTATTTGTTTAATATTGTTATTGGATCTTTCATCTAAATATTGGAAATCATTGATCAACAAATTTTCAACTTCCGATAAAGTGCCTGGGTTTCTAGTTGCCAGATTATTTCTATAGGGATCTTTACATGCTTTTATAAATGTATTTACTGCTACAGATTGAATAAGTGCGTTTATTTATAACAATGGTTTGAATATTTTGTTTATCGTCATAATTATTCAGAAGGAATTGTTTTAAGTCAGTCCATTTAGAGAAATTTTGTTCTGCTATCAATTCACTAGCAGATCCAATTAGTTTATTCTTAATTTTAAACAAAATAACTTTTTTCTTTATTTCTGATGGATTTAATGGTGTGATTAAAATTAAAATTTCATCGACTTGTCGTATGAATCGAGAAAGCGTTTTTGGATTTCCATTATATTCTGGGATTACACTTAACAAATCATCAATATCTCTATCAGTATTTGGGGTTGCCATATTTTTCTTATTATAAAATTATTCTTCGAATTTACAAATGGAACTAAATAAATTATGAATTCACAACTTACAGTACGATTATGTGAGATATCTTCATAAGGAGAGTTCCGAAGACCGTATGCAGTGTGGGTGGAACGCTCGTCCGGATCTCTGGTTGCTGGATCTCTGGATGCTGGATACTGGATCTCTGGATACTGAATCTCTGGATACTGGATCTCTGGATACTGAATCACTGGATACTGGATCTCTGGATATTGTAGCGTTGATGTGTTATTTTTCTATCGATTTGATTCTGACTTTTGCGACGATCGTATCGATAGGAGATTTTTCAGCTTCTTTAGTTTTAAACGAATTGGATTTCTTCTTGAAATCTTCGAACTTGGAGATTAGCTCGAGTGAAGAATGTTCGATTGCTTGACTTTAATGGTTAACACCAACGATGTGCAAATTTTAACGAATTGAATACGAACGATATTTTCGATTTGCACAACTTTGAGCAATCCTACACGACTGCGCCAGTTAAAATACCCAAACTCTCAATTCTAATAAAAAAAACTATTTTTATTAAATTGATTATTACAGAGTTTACTTTATTATCAAATGCGACTAATCTCTACGAAGCGACTACAAAATCTGTCTGTTCTCACGAAAAAGACAGTATTTATGTTACAGAAATATGATGATCTAGCTTATGGAAAAGTACTAAGAATTACTGTAATGTCAGTGAATTTAGGGGCGATGTCCTTATATAATTTGTACATGTATGGAAAATGTTGAACAATACTCCACTTAGCTTAGTCCCACATAGTCAATAATAATGTTTTAACAGTGGTATTATTTGCTATTACGCGCGTCATAACATGAAAATATGGAAAATAAAATAAATTGAATGATTAACATGAGAGATTCACGTCACTTGGCACTAGTTACACTGAGGGGTTTTATATGGAGGTGAGTTCAAGCCCTGATGGTGACTGGGGTCTCATCGATGATGTCTTCCAGGTGGGCTGGGAGGTTGTCGGCTTTTTGAAGGAGAGATACTGTGGGGCTCAGGTATTTGTATTCTGGCTTCCTGCTATGCTGTGGCAGGCGAAGTTGGATTGTGGTGCTGCTGGCTGACGTGCCATCAATACATCTGCCAACAAATTTTTTTTGGAGATCCTGTAACCGCGCTGTTATAGGTTGGAGGTTGGCTTGGTTGTGAAGGTTCGTCGATGGTGCTTCGTACGGCAATCCAAGAACTCTGCGAATAAATCTTCTCTCCAATGAGATCAGGCCCTCGAGCAGCGGACTTCGGACAGCGGCGTAGACCACGGCACGGAAGTCGGCTAATGGGCGCACGAATGTTTTATATGTGAAAAGCTGAGTCCAGGATGAGCATCCTTTCAGCCGGCCGCGCAGACTGTAAATAAGGCCCATTCGCCTTCTCATCCCTGATATGCAGCGCTTGATGTTCGGGAACCAGTACAGCGTGTCTGTAAGATTCATTCCGAGGTATGATGCTTCCCGTTGAGGCTGAATAGGTGTATTCCATAGCTGAAGAGATATACTTCTAGCTGGATGTTTGCACCGGTTCCGGAACATCACCAGCTGCGTTTTAGTCGAATTTGGCTTGATTCGCCATCTGCGCATCCATGTTTCGAGCTTTGATGATGTTTCCTGGAGCCGACGTTGTGCAGTTGCAGGGTTCCTTGCAGTGCTCCAGAGCACAGTATCGTCAGCAAACTGCTGCAGTCTGCTATTTGGGTGCCTGGGCACTGGAATGTCACTACAAAATATGAGGAATAGCAGCGGTGACAGCACGCTGCCTTGTGGGAGGCCATTTGGGACTTGGATCCGTTGAGAGTGAGAGTTCGCTACTCTGACCGCCGCCGTGCGGCCGCTGAGGAATCCTGCAATGGTTCAAATCAAGTATGCCGGAAACTGGATCTTTATGAGTTTGTGCAAAAGGCCGTTGTGCCAGACCTTGTCAAACGCACGTTCGAGGTCCAAAAATGCTGCAGCCGCGACGAAGTTGGTGTTGAGTGCATTTGTGATATCGTTTACCAGTCGCAGGACTGCGTCCTGGACCGAGTGGTGAGCACGGAATCCGAATTGATGATCTGGGATGATGTTATGGGTCTCACAGTGCTCGGTCAGTCTGTCGGTAATGATCCTCTCGAATATTTTTCCTGCTGCACTCAGGAGAGATATTGGCCTGTAGGAACCAGGATCTGCAGGGTTTTTCCCGGGTTTGGGAATCATCCTCACTTCTGCTTGTTTCCACTTGAGTGGGAAGTACCCAGACGTAATACATGAATTGAAGATGACGCATAGAAAAGTCATGGCAGCTGCAGGTAGATGCTTGAGCATCTGGGTGGTGATGCCATCCTCGCCAGGGGCTGAACGACCTTTTTTTCTTGCGATTGCTTCATCTATTTCTTCTTCTTTCATACGATCATGCTCTCCAAGAATGATCTCTTGCAGGTGGATGTTTGCAGGAATAGCAGCATCGATATATTGCTTAAACACGTCGTCGTAATGAGGATCGTTATTTTGGAATACAGATTGAAGTTGATCAGCAAACCCATTTGCCTTCACCTGGGGAGTTGTGAGAAGATTCCCATCTACGTCTAGATTCCTGCTGGGTATTGTTTTCTGGCCGGTGAGTACCTTGAACTTATTCCAGAATTTTGCTCCGTCTCGTGGATCTAGCTCTGAGCAGGCATTTGACCATGACTGCTCTCTGTATTTCAGGACTGCGCGACGGATCAGAGCATTTTCCTGGTTCCACTGCATTTTGATAACGGGATCTTGAGTCCTGACGAACTCTCTGTAAAGTTGTCGCTTATTCCGGATAGCCCCTACAATGTGGGGTGGGAGCGTGGGCCTATCTATGCGTATTCTCTTAGTCTCCTTGATGATGCTTGCTGCTTCTTGCACAGTGGCAGTAAACAGATCGACGGCTGCGTCCACTCCGTCTGATGGAATGACGTCGGGAAGAACTGGGAGAGTTGCGGCAATGTGGTTGCTGAAACGGTCCCAGTCGGCGTTCTTTAGTGATTTGAAGAGAGGTATTGTGGGTGCAGGAAACAGCAGATCCGTTTCGACCACAACTGGAAGATGGTCAGATGTAACTGTGGGGCCTATGAAGCATTCATCAGCGAAATGTTGGATGAGATCTTCTGTGATGATGATGTGGTCGATTATACTGTTGCCAAGGTGACTGATGAATGTTGGCTTGTCCTGGTGGATCCTAACCAACGGTAGATCGATAAGCAGGGCCAGCAGAATGTCGCCATGAATGTTGTGGTTGTGGTCGCCGAACTCGACGCATCTTGCATTTAGATCTCCTAGGATTACGGACTTTCCAAGTCTGCTGGCCAAAGTGAACAGATCTTCAGGGAATTCTGTATGGGGTCGAACGTATACTGAGAAGACGTGGATGAAGCCGACTCTAGTTTTGATAGAAGCGGCTGCTACGTTGTAGTTTAAGAGCTCTGGAGGAAGATCAAGTGCTTTGCTTGGAACACTGTTATGTACCATGAGGGTCGAACCTCCGTGAGTGTCAGGCTCCCGATCTTTCTGGAAAACTGTGTAGCCAGATGCCTTCATGGAGCTACCGCTTTTGAAACGAGTTTCTGTGAGGCTCAGTACTGCTGCAGACGTTTCTCGTAGCAGGTTCTCGATCAACAGTTTCTTCTTTGCTACTGCTGCAATGTTGACTGTTGCAAAAAAACCTTTTGGTTGTTCAGCCATAAGTTGATCTGAATCTAGCTGCTGAGATTGGTACACACGTCACGTGAACCTTCGTACCGGCGTATGATACCGATAAGTGAGTGTTGAATATAGTAGCAGCCAAGTTACGTAGAACAGCACCCATTCTGTCCCGTTCCTGCGGAAGTGCGTTCATCACTACAGTAGTGACAAAACGAAGTACTTCGTTGATAGTTGGAACCTCGTCGTTCTCTTCTTGTGGAGGAGCAAGACACTTGATGGGAATAGTCTCGGCAGGAGTTGCAGGAGCTTTTGGTCTAGCAGGACATTTGAAGCTGCTGGCCGGATGATCTCCTTTGCATAGCTTGCAGGTTGGCTTCTCAACGTCAGCAGTACACTGCGCTTCGTGATGCGCTCCTGCGCATACACGGCATGCAACAGTGTTGAAACATCTACCAGGCACTTGTTGCACTGAAATGGTTGCGGCCTTGGAGCGTGGGACTGCTCAACTCTGTGGGTGTGGCCCCAGAGCGGTAATCCTCGGCTTAGCAGACGATCTTGAGAGTTCGGACACTCAGTTACAAAGCGTAGTAGCCGAGTATCTTTACCCCCGCCTCTTCTGGAGCGGATTCTCCAGACGTCGACAAAAGAAAGATTGAGTGCTTTCAATTCGTCCTTGATGTCGCATACCGGAATCTCTGTGTCGACATCTGTGATGACGCAGGAGAACCTGGGTTTCCTGTGAGCTGCTGGTTTGGGTGATGATCGCTGAATCTCCGTAACTGAGACGTCCAGCGATGTGTATTTCTTGACCTCTTGGAGACGTTTCGTGGAGTGTCTATCATAGCTTTTAACCATAATAGCACCTGACCTAGTTGAGAAAACGCCAATGGTGTCATGGTCTCGAATCCTTCTCAGGATTGGAGCGATGCCTCTAGGAGTTTGATACTCCTTTGAAAGGCCAGAAATGCGAGTCACGTGTACGACTGGCACAGTGACAAATGAGGAGTCCGAAAGTGGAGACGACGCCCGCGGAGTAGGAGACCGAGGCGGAACAGGAGTTGTTCTCTGCGGAGAGCGTGGTGGCGACGGAGTCTTGGACAATTGCTGGCTTTGTGAACCTTTGGCTGAGTTCACGCGTCTTTTCGTAGAACTTTCGTCGTCGCATGACGAGTAGACGTCGAAGTAACACGACGACTTCGACTCGTCTAGGAGCTGCTTGGCTTGGCGACGTCTGCGTCGCTTATATGGAACCTGGGTGAATTCCATTTGCTGAGAATCGCTGGCGATGGCGGATCCGTTCATGATGCGTATTGACCCAACCGAGGTCAGGTGAACTCAGCAACACTAATTGGAAACACAAAAACTAACAAAGAAAGCAAAGCACAATACTGGTTAATGAACACAAAAAAGTAACGATGTGATCCAAACAGATGCACAAGGTGAACTGCGTTTAATCAAATTTTCTATAGGAAGTATTTATAATAAGGATGACCGTTAACCACAAACCAATAGCACCCATTGGTATAATGATTTTCCCTTCTCTTTTAGCTCTTAAGCTTCTTATAAATACGGTCAGAGAAACTGTGAAATTCTGTCAATTATCCTGATTAAGTGTATTGTATACTTTAATTTGTAATAATGACTGGACGTGGTAAAGGCGGTAAAGGTTTAGGAAAAGGTGGTGCAAAACGTCATCGTAAGGTATTACGTGATAACATCCAAGGTATTACCAAGCCTGCAATTAGACGTTTAGCACGTCGTGGTGGTGTAAAACGTATATCCGGATTAATCTATGAACAAACACGCGGTGTATTGAAAGTATTTCTAGAAAATGTTATTAGAGATGCTGTAACATATACTGAACATGCTAAAAGAAAAACTGTAACCGCCATGGATGTTGTTTATGCTTTAAAACGTCAAGGTCGTACTTTGTACGGTTTTGGTGGTTAAATACATATTTATATGTGTTTAATATAATGAAAAAAAGGCCCTTTTAAGGGCCACAAAATAAATTTAAAAAAAGAAAAGAATTATTATTAATATACATATAATTTTTATTATTAGATACTATAATTTATTACAATATTAGTTAATAAACAATATTAATTCTATTATTTCATCAAATTCTAAATTAGAATATAAATTGTTATAAAACAATAATCAGGTTGATCATTTAAAAACCTAAAAATATGAACTATTTCAGTGCCCATGCCTAGTACAATTTTTACCTGGCTGGATTATTAAGTCAAGCTTAGGATAAACTAACAACGGGCCATTAATGAATATATTATTATAATAGGATTAATCAAAGAAAACTCCAAGAATTAGATAAATATTATTGAATTCAATTAATAATTAATAAAACAAAAAAATAATCAAAATAAAAAAGTCAAAAACAAATAAAGAAAAATAAAAAGTAAAGGTTGTTGTTTGTGTTATTAAATATTTGTGAATATATTATATATCATCCAATATTTTCAATTCAGAAAATGACTTTCAATTGACTTTTAAGTGCGTGTGTTCTGCAATATTATTGTCTGTGTTGTGCTAGTGTATTGTGAAAATTCGTCAAGATGGTGAATCCCACAGCATTCGCACTCGAGCAGGTTAACCTGAAAATTCAAGCCTTGGATCAATTGGGGCCCAACCTCAATGCCAAGGATGCAGCGAAAATGACGAGTCTTCTATCAAAAAAAATGAAATTGTACGAAGCTTTGAGACTGGCCAAGCCCAAACCCAAGCCCAAACGCATAGTTGAATTCAGAATCGAAGATCCTACTTCACCAAATAATAATAATAATAATATATAACTTTATTGATCCTAGATCAATGGCGAGGTTCAGCCAAAGGCTGATCTTCCACCTAACCAATACATGTAAGAATAAATTGTAACAATGCGATATAGATGAATATAATATAAAAACAAATAAATCAGAGACTAAAGTATAGCAATGAGATACAAATGAACCTAAAAGAAAACAATTCACGAACACCTTTTAAGACATAATTGGATGCCTACTAACCAATCACAAGATATGAATCTATACAAAAAAAAAAAAAAAAAATTCAATTCAGTTTGTACATATTTTTTATATTAAATTTGAATGAATTCAGTGATAGAGACTTCAAATTATCGGGAATATTATTGTAAAGTGAAGGAGCAAGATAAGAAAAACAACTTTTGAATTTGGTTTTTTTAAATGTTGGTACTGTATACAAATTTTTGTCACGCAGAACATAATGATGCTCTTTTAAATTGAGTTTGTCGTATAAATACGGTGGACAACTAGTTTGCCTGATCTTGTGTATAAGACATAGATAGAATATTTTTACACGATCATCAATATAATTCAAGTTGGCAAGAAGGCGGAAACTGGATATGTGATCATACTTACGTACCCCAAATACGAATCGAAGGCAACAGTTCTGGAAGAGAGTGATTTTATGTTTGAAGTTTTGCGTCAAATTAGGGACATAAACGCAGGCACAATAATCAAAAATGGGAAGTACTAGAGAATTTATAAGTCTAAGTTTTACATCAGATGATAGTAAATTGCGATAGTGATATAAGTGTCTTAATCGGAGTCTGGCAGCCTTTAATTTAATTGCTACATGCTCCTGAAATTTTAGATCTTCATCGATATGCATACCAAGACTTTTTATTACATGACTGCGATCTAACACTGTATCACCTAGTATTATTTTGGGTGTTTCTCTAGTACCAAAAATTATGAGAGAGGATTTACTGGCATTTATCTTAAGTCCATTATTTGTTATCCAGAGAATCAATTTCTGGAGATCCTTATTAATTTCTATACTCAACTCATCGATTTTGTTCTTATCACCTGCTGCCAAAATCTGAGTATCATCAGCAAATGAGTGAGCAGCACAGAAATCCAAAGTTGATGGCATGTCTGCTACATATATTAAAAAGAATAATGGACCTAGAATAGACCCTTGTGGCACTCCTCGTTGAAGGGGGAATATATTGGAGTTTATTGTGGATGAATTTGATGCCATACTGACTTGAAAATGCCTATTTTTATCTTACACCATTGGATAGCGTCGTCACTGAAATTGTAATAGTGCAACTTCGCAAGGAGTAAATTGGGATCGACCATGTCAAAGGCCTGTGAAAAATCTATTTGAAGCAATATTGTCGCCAATGAATTATCATGATTCTCAATAATTGAGTCAACAATATTCAAAAGGCACGTATTTGTGCTATGACCCTTTCTAAATCCAGATTGAGTGGATGGAAGCAAATTTTTATGTGTTATAAAACTCATGATTTGTTCACTGCAGATTCTTTCGAGTACCTTTGACAGGGTAGGTAAAATGCTAATTGGGCGCAAATCATCAAAGGATGTTACAGTGCTTTGTTTGGGGATAGGTTTTACAACTGCCATTTTCCAGATTTCAGGCACAGCGCCTTCCAACAAACTTGAGTTAATGATATGTACAATATAATCAATAATCTTAGGCAAGATAACATTGATCATTTTCAATGTGATCCCATCTACACCCACTGCATTAGATTTCTGTGCACGTATTATTTTTTCAATTTCATCTCTGTCTACACATTTGAATCTAAATTTTCCCCGTGCTTGATCAGGAGTTGTATTATTTTTGAAATATTCAAGCGTGTCATCATTTATACTACTCGTACCAATTTTGCTCAACATATAGTTTCCGTAACTTTCGGAGTCTAAAAGATCTTCAGGTATCGTTGCGTTATTTTTAGTATTCACTCCTAAACGTTTCAAATTACTCCAAAGCTTACTGGAATCATTTATGTCTCTGTTTATATTATATTCCAGAAAAGCTTGTTTCTCTCTTCGAATTGCTGCTGTAGTTAAATTTCGTAGTTGTTTGTAATATTGAAATTTAACTTCTGTCTTACATTTTTTATAGTCGAGTAGAGCTTTGTCTCTTTTCTTCTGCATTATTCGAATAACAGGCGTTATCCATGGACTATATTGTTTTGTGATTTTAATTGTCTTTAATGGAGCATGTTTATCAAATAAGGCAGTAATATTATTATTTGGATATGATAATTTATCATTTATATTCTGTAGACGACATAAATAATTCCAGTTAACATAATCACAATCAGCATTAAAGTTATCCAAATTGAAATTTTTGAAGTCTCTGTAAGTATATATTTTAGGAGTGACCATAGATTTGGGTAAGTTTAAGACACAATAAACACAGTCGTGATCGGATATCTTACTAGCATCCAAAGTTCCTGAATTCACACAAATTTTTAGATCTGATATTAAAATCACGTCCAGTAGTGTCTGGGAACATCTTCTTGTGTATTTGGTAATAATTTGATGCATGCCATTAGTTGCTATGATATCATTAAAAAATTTAGACTTATAATCATTACAGAGCATATTAATATTAACGTCCCCAGCACAGAGTATATAATCGAACTGTGGACCAAATTCAGTAAATATTGCATCCAAAGCTTCCAATTCTTTATAAAAGTCCACATGAGGATTATAGACTACTCCTAAGCGTAATTTTTGTTTATTCAGAGAACAATGAATCCATAAATGCTCGATGTTGTTGCTGTTTACAAAACTAGTGTCTAAAATTGAAAATTGGATACTTTCGCTCACATAAAATGCTACACCACCTCCACGTTTGTTTGATCTCTCCAAACTAATCAGTTTATATCCATTAATGTGAAATAAAAGTGAGGGTGAAGCATCGCTTATCCATGTTTCTGTGATTGCAACAACATCAAAATTATGTTCAGTGATGAACTCTACAAGATTTAAGAAACATGAATTCAAAGATCGAACATTTATTTGACTGAATGTGAACGAAGTGTTATTGAGTTCAATGGCCTTAAGATTTATATCAGGTGATTTCAACATGCAAGTATTAAGAGACAAAAGTATACAAAAATATACAATAAAAAACAGAGAATACTTAATTAATAAATTCAATACAGGTTAAATTATCAGAAAGAGTAGACCTTGGAGTATTCTAGCCATATAAAATGTCTTAAAACTGTGCTAAGTAATTTTATGGTGCGTGCATAGTTTAAAAGAGAAAAAACTGTAAAATGATAATTATTGAATTGTAAATCTTTCAATGTCTGAGGCACTATTAACGGTTACTTTTCTATATTTACCCTTATTTAGAAGATTTACAATAACTCTACCGTCCGAAGTCCAAGCATTTTTGAGTCCAAACTTATCTGAAGCAGCCTTGAGAAGAGTGAGCCGCGACTTTGTGAGATCCTCCCGTACAGTGATACCGCTGTTTTTGAGTTTTTTCTTCGCCATGAAGACTTTGTTGCGGGTTCGGTAACTGACGAACTTAACAATTACTGGTCGGTGTTGACCATTTGCAGACGGTTTTCCGACTCTATGGCTGCGATCAATGTCGTTCATAGATATGTCCACATTAAGTTTATCACGACAGAGGTCCACAATGAACTTATCCGTATTCTCATCTCTGACTTCCGGAAGTCCAAAGACGCGAATATTATTGCGGCGCGTATACTGCTCCAGATTGTCGATATTTTTTGCAGCACTATCACGTGCTTTCTTTAGATCAACGTTTTCTTGTTTTAAATTAGTAACTTCCAATTTTAACTCCTCGATTTTCTTTGTGAACACTTTTTCCACTGCAATTTTTACTTCTTTCACTATCATGTCTATGAAATTGTTATTTTCACCAAGACGCGATATCGAATCACTTATCATATTTTTGATGGTGTCAGCATCATCACGAGTGAGCATTTTGACTTATTCAGTGAAAGAAAGGTAAAAATTGTATTAGCCTTTTTTGCACCGAAAATAAATATTGCTAGAAAACACACAGCACGTCTAACTCTGTTGACGGTTCATTGACATATGAACAAACAAGGTAAGGCCTCCTCAATCTGTCTGTGACAATCTGTCCATGTCATCCGAACAAACACCAATAATAGATGATGCACCTTTTGTGCAAGACAATCAGCCTTCTGCACATATTGTCATTAAAATTCTGCCATGCAGTCCAAATAATACGCCCTCAACCCCGGTTGAATCCAATGACGACGCTATTTTTGACAACGGTTTCATAACCAGCACCCGCAAAAGCAAAAAAACCAAAAATAGAGCAAACTCCAATTGTTCCAACAGAAAACCAATTCAGCGTCCTAAACGTAGAAGAAATGGAAATTACCCATTCGGCTAGTAGCAATGCTAACGAGAATAAAACCAGAACCCCTCCCCCAATTTTTATTAAAAATATTAAATCCTGGAAACAAATTATAACCGACCTGAACAACTCGAACGCAAAAATTAAATCATCGCGCATGACGGGCGATTCAATTAAAATTCAGCCAGCAGCTACTGAAGACTACAAAGCTATCCAAGCTTACTGTAAACAACGAGAGATAGAATTTTTCACGTTTCGTTTAAAATCAGAAGCGCCGTCATTCGCGGCCTACTCTTGTCCGTTACGGTCGAAGAAGTTCAAGATGAACTTATTTCGCGCAATATTCCAGTCCAGAAAGCCTACAGATACGGCAGATTCAATAACCTGATAATAGCAAATCTAGATAGATGTGAAGAAAGCAAGAAAATTTACGAGCTTACAGATCTCCTATTCATGAAAATAGAGGTTGAACATAAGCGAAAACCTACTACTCCTGGTCAATGTTTTCGTTGTCAAAAATTTGGTCACTCCTCGGCCGGCTGTAACCTCCAGCCTAACTGCGTAATCTGCGGAGAAAACCATTTGACACACTTTTGCCCAAATAAAGACAAAACAGTGCATAAGCCCAAATGCGCCAACTGTCAGTTAGATCACACAGCCAATTATAAAGGTTGCTCATTCTATAAAGAAATAGTAGACCGTAAGAATTCGAAGCGCGATAATCGCTCTTACGCTTCGGTAGCTTCTAACTCCACCGTACCTAAACCACCAGTCCCTCAAGTGGCTGATACAAAAATAGTCACATCCGAAAAAACTCAAGCGAGTCCAACATCGTCGTCTGCATTACTGAGTTTTGCGCAGCCCTCCACATCTGCCGCAGCAACCAATTATGTCTCTGTTAAAACAGTTAAAACAGCTAAGCCACGTAGTACCAAATCGAGAACAAACAAATCACTTCCACCCAAGAAGAAAAATAAAATAAACACTAAATCACAGCCAACGCCACAACCAAGCAATACTCCTAACTTCGGATTGTTGGTCGATATTTTGAAAAATCTAGATATAGGAGCGATTTGTCAGACCTTACTCTCTGCTATTAACAATTTAGCCATCTCAAGCCCATCCATCGACATTCTGAAGCTTGCACTTCAATCACTGCCAACAATCCTTAGCTCATTCAAATATGGTAGTACATAATCAAAATGCAGCAAAAAATTTAAGAATCGTTGCATGGAACACTGATTCCTTGTCAAATAAAACCGGCGAGCTGGAAGAGTTCATTCTACGATATCGAGTTGACGTCATTTTACTATGTGAAACGTTTCTAAAACCCTTTGACAAAAGCCCCAAATTCAGGAACTATGTCATGTACCGAAAAGACCGTACTACTCGCGGAGGTGGTACTGCCATACTTGTCAAAAGAACCCTAGGTCACGTTGAACTAGATGTTCCTACCCTAGAGAATTTGGAAATCTGCTCAATAGGTCTCCAAGCTGCAAATGTAGGTCTCGTACGCCTGGCAGCTGCCTATGTACCTCCTGGTCGCGATCTTCTTCATTCAGATCTAGACGCAATATTATTTCAAGACAATCACCCAGTCATTCTAGCCGGAGATTTGAATGCAAAGCATACTGCTTGGAACAGTAGAACTTGCAATAAGAAAGGTCGTATCCTCTTCAATTATGCCGCCAAAAAACAAATCCAAGTCATCGGTCCAGACGAACCGACTCACTTTGATGGCGTGGCAGGTCACGCGCCCGACGTTCTTGATATAGCATTGCTGAAAGATATTCCGTTTGATCTAGAAATCGGAACAGTGAATGAACTTTCCTCACGACACAATCCAATAATAATGGACTGTAACGACAGCCAGCGCACGCAGACAAATGTAGTAAGAAAACGCACGAACTGGCAACAGTTCTCAGATTTGCTAGAGAATAAATTTGGCTCACTCCCTGTTATTGCAACGCCAGTAGAGCTTGAAGCAGCCGTGGAAGCTCTGACAAATAAAATCCAAGATGCCATCGAAATTAGCTCATTCAGTCCAAAAAATACATTCTCCACACCAGCACTTCCGCCGGAAGTACTACAGCTAATCAATGACCGTAGACGCGCCAAACGCATGTGGCAACAAAGTCTTGACCCTGCCAACAAAATTGTCTATAATCAATTGACAACAAAAATTCGTGATAAAATCAGACAACACAAAAACATCCAATGGCGGATGGCAGTAGACCAAGCAGACGATGATGACACACTGCTTTGGCGAATAAGCAAAGGCCTGCGCACACAACGGACACCTGCTAGAGCTATTCATGGTCCCAACGGGTTAGTTTATTCTGCATTTGAAAAAGCAGAAGTCATTGCAAACAGTTTGGAAAACCAATTCTCTCCAAACTATAATAAAATAGACTTGAACTTTGTGGAAGATACCCATAAAAAGGTTCGTCGTGAGCTCCGCAAGACGGATAATTCAGTGATAACATTTACTACGCCATCGGAAATAAGCACAATTTTAAAAAAGACCAAAATTAAGAAATCTCCTGGCCCTGATGGTATTCCGGGAGCAGCACTTCGAGCTCTGGGTAAAAAAGCAACTGTTGCGCTAACTAATATTGTGAATGGGATGCTGAGATTGAACCATTTCCCCAGCTCTTGGAAACATGCAGCAGTAATCGCGCTTCCTAAACCCAAAAAAGATCTAAAATTCGCAGAGAGTTATAGACCAATCAGCCTTCTGAACTTGTTAACCAAGACGGCTGAAAGAGTAATATTGGACCGAATTTTGAAAATCGTGCAGGAGAAAAATATTATTCCTGACGAACAATTTGGCTTCCGCCAAAAACATTCGACCGTGCAGCAACTTGTCAGAGTAACAGATTACGTAGCTGAAGGCCTAGAATACAAAATGGCCACAGGTGCTATATTCCTCGATGTCGCCAAGGCATTCGATAAAGTTTGGCACAAGGGTCTGATTGCGAAGCTCATAGATCTCGGTCTTCCACTGAATTTAATAAAATTGATCTCCTCCTATCTCAAAGGGAGAGAGTTTCACGTGAAATATCAAGGAGCCTCGTCAAGCGTGAAAGAGATAACGGCAGGGGTAGCACAGGGCTCTATCTTATCGCCAATTTTATTCAACATATACGTAAGTGATATCCCAAAGCCGGAAAATCAGACTAGAATTGCACAATACGCAGATGATACTGCAGTGCTATATCGTAGCCGCAGCACTAAGCTCATCACAACTCGTCTCCAAGCTGCGATAGATCGTATTCGAGCTTGGTGCATCAAATGGCGGATTGATGTAAATCCCGATAAAAGTTCTGCTATCCTAATCACCAGGAGACAGATCAAACCAAATGGTGAAGTCCGTATTTTCGGCCGGCCCATCCCATGGCGCGATAAGGTAGTTTATCTTGGCAGCACCATCGATAAGCAACTCAACCAAATTGAGCAGATAAAACAAGCTGCGAACAAAGGCAAGCGAACCTTCATTCAAATGATGCCGCTATTGGGCAGAAAAAGCTACTTGAGCCTGGAAAATAAACTAAGGCTGTACAAAACCATCATTCGGCCTCAAATGCTTTACGCAGCAGCAGCGTGGTGCAATGCATCGGACAACCAAATTAAAAAACTTCAGACAGTTCAGAATAAAGTTCTTAGATGCATTGTTAAGGCTCAAAGATATGTGAGGAATGATGTGATCCACAGGGATCTTGCAATTCCCACAATCAAAGATTACATTACAAAGGATGCAACGAAAGTCATACAAACCATGCGAACACACAATAATCCTGCAGTCAGAAGCGCAGTGGATATCAAACCACGCACAAACTCCACATACAAAAGACCGATTCATATACTGCTGAGCAATATATAAACGGAAACACCATTAGAACCTAAGTGAACGAATTTTCATGAGATAGGAGCAAGAGAGCCAAAGGCTCAGAATCCTCTAAAGTGATACTAAGTATTAAATTTTTAAAATAATATAATATTATTACTTACTTAATTTTATTAAGTGATTAATTAAATAATATTAAAGATGTCTGGTCGTGGTAAAGGTGGCAAAGTTAAAGGAAAGGCAAAGAGTCGTTCTAATCGTGCTGGATTACAATTTCCAGTTGGTCGTATACATAGATTATTGCGTAAAGGTAATTATGCAGAACGTGTTGGTGCTGGTGCTCCTGTATATTTAGCTGCTGTTATGGAATATTTGGCTGCTGAAGTACTTGAACTTGCCGGTAATGCTGCACGTGACAATAAAAAAACTAGAATTATTCCACGTCATCTACAATTAGCTATTCGTAATGACAAAGAATTAAATAAGCTATTATCAGGTGTTACAATTGCACAAGGTGGTGTACTGCCAAACATTCAGGCTGTATTATTGCCTAAGAAGACAGAAAAATCAACATAAATTATTGTTATTCATAACAATAAACAAAACGGTCCTTTTAAGGACCACAAATCATGTTTTATAAATAAAGAATTAATAATATTCATATTATATAATAATCACATTTTCTTTAGGAGATTATAAAAACACTCGCATCTTTTGTGGCCATAAAATTTTACTATTCTTATTTTGCTTGTACGTACACATCTATCAAATGTAATTTTTTCCAAATACATCTGTCATATTTTATTATTATGGTACATACCTGTTTCATATTATTTATATGAACATATTTACCTACCTATATAGATAGTTTGATGATTTTTACAAAGATTATAATTATTGTCGAAATGCATATTATAATAGTCTTTCATTAATCTCCCTCTTACTCTCGCTATTTCTTGCATATCTAAAAAATAAAAAATACATTTTATTTAAATGATTGTTAATTTAATAGACGTGATAATAAAATATATAGTCATTTCAATTGCTACTAATTAACAAATATATGAATTATAAATACTTACAGGTTATAATAATCACAAATGAATATTTCAAAAATTATATTTATAACGTTAGTTTAAATATTTACTTTCGACAGATGATAAAATAACATCCACAAGAAATTAACTTTTTAGTCCTGGATGACACATAAATATATTTTACCCTAAGACCGATATCAAAAGTCACTAAAAATTAAAACGAAACTCCCTAAATTGACATTATAAAATAAATATTATAAGATATTCTAATAATATAATATTATATTATATATTAAAGTAAAAATTCTTCAAGCTCAAATTAATTAATATAATTAAAATAAAATACTGATAGATATTAAATACTTATAAATTGATCAGCTGTCAGTTGCTCAGATGGAAAACTCACCAATAGATGTCATAAATGACATCAAATTAAAATGACAAATAAAATATTAATGTATATAAATACTTCAAATTCAAATAAATTATTGTGATTAAAATAAAACACTGACATATATTAAATATTTATGAATTGATCAGCTGTCAGTTCCTAGGTTGGGAAACACACCAATAGATGGCATAAATGACATCAAATTGGAATGACAAATAAAGTAATTCTAATATTTTATTATTATTATTTTATTTTTTTTTATTAAATTTAGAGAAACTAGCCTCAATAGTTATTTATGCAAAATAATTGTGAAATTATTGATCGAATCACAGAATACCTGTTTACACTAGTATTGCATATAAAAATATATTTCTATAGTCATCAACTACTATTGATGCTACTAGCATGAATTCACAATTTGAATTGTCAAGTGTTTGAATAGTGGTAAAATTAATTGAGATGTGAAAAAATTTAACTTGACCGCAGAAAGAATATATTTAAAACTCTTTCTCTCTCACTCACTCTTTTTCGCTACCAACCCCTCTTCCCCACCCCCCCCCCACCAGCTGCGATCCATCAACCATTTAAATATTATGTGGCGGGAAATACAAAATTCTTGATAAAATTAAACTTAATAAAAATATATAAATAATTTGACCACAGCGGTCAGTTTTGTCTAATACAATTGAGTATTTTCCCTATGTACTATTCAAGCACAATTTATTAACTTCATTTTTTAATTCCAAATGGCAAAAATGTTACTTGAAATAATTATTAACGAACTTTGATAACAAATTGTTCATTTTACGTTTACTATAAAAAACAACATATTTTTATTATACAAAACAAAAATAGGCAAATACTAATTTCACATAACTGTGGAAAATGTCGTGAGAAATGATTTCTCACGCCAGTTTGACCAAATTGTAAGCTAATTATCGATTTCAAATATTTTTTAGATAGTATTCAGCAAGATTATTCAAAAAAAATATAAGAAATCTATTTAAACTAAAATTATAACAAAATTTCAATATAAGTATTTTTGAAAATGATATCTTATTCTTGTAATATATAATTATTCCGTAGGTTGGCAACACTACAACTGTCAAACACACATTCGCATCAATTAGATTATAATATAACAATAAAATGTCAACCAACTAATAGAAAATAACACAAGAATGTTCCAAATCAGAGTTAAAATAAATATCACAATAAATAAGCAAAACAAACAATAATTAAGATGTTCTAAGATATTTTACATTTGTGACAATATATTTAAATTGTCAGTTAATAATGATTTATCTAATTCATTAGAGACTGTGATAGTTGAAAGAGTATAATGTACAAAACGTGAAGAATCACCCATTTCACACTCGTCTCCGTCCCGTGCAAAAAATTTCACACCTCGTGTGATAATGGTAGTTGTTTATACTTGTTATACAATATACTATTTTATTTATTTAGATTAGGTTATTATTATAGATAGGTAGGTACATAAGGGATTATGAAAGAATCTGGTGAACGGATTAAAAATTTGACCGCGGTGTTCAAATGATCTATGTCCATTATATAAATAGAACTATAAGAATGATAATTATAAAAAAAAAAAATAATTGCAATATAAATACCTTCTAGAATAAAAAAATAGAAATTATAGGACAAATAGGTGAAGAATATGCCATACATTTAAGGTTTCTTTATATATTTAATAATATTCTTAATTTTTTTAATATATTTGATGGTCCTTAAAAGGACCGTTTGATGAATTTTAATAAATCGACAAATGCGATTTAAAAAAATTTATTTCTTTTTTGGCGAAGCTCGTTTTTTCAAACTTTTTGCTTTTGTTGTCTTAGGTTTAGGCGATTTTGGTTTTTTTGTTGGTGCTTTTGTTGTTTTTTTCGCTTTTGATGGTGATTTTGGCTTTACAACTTTTCTTGTAACAGTTTTCGTTTTTTCTAAGCTTGTTGTTGCTTTTTTAGCTTTTGGAGATTTTGTTACACTTGATTTTTTAACTGTTGCAGGTTTTTTATCTGATTTTGAAGGCGACTTCTTTTTCAATGCTGAACCCGTCTGTCTAAAATTTGACACCCACACTTTAATCGTAGCGTGATGTGGAACAGGATCATGACGCCCGAGTCCGAAATGAATTTGAAAAGCACGTTGTGTAGCAATTATCGAACCGTCGCATTCGATAAACCGCTCAATAACAAAAGCACGATGTTCACCAGACCAAGCCATGTTGACTGCTGACAAATGGCATAAAACCGGCTTTCTAACGGTTTTTACCCCACTACTCTACCTGCCCCCTCTTCTGAGAAAAAGGGATTTGAAATCGGATAGGTTTTTCTGCCCCACCCTACATAAACTCCTCCTTACGGTAACTGTATAGAGTATGGTTTGTATGTGTAACACTCATGCAACACGCTACGCTATTCGCTCAAACGTTGATCTACAATGGAGAACGGTCATATCTCTTACTGGCTTTAGCTATAAAACCAGTAAAATTTGTGAAATTTTTAAAATAAAAAAATCAAAAATCAGTCTTGCAGTGTACTTCGTACAGTGAGGATCCCCGCTGTGCGACTACCTGTTTGAATTTGTTTGTGCTTAAAGGGTTCTCTCGGTCCGCCGTGGAGAATTTCTGTTCTAAGTGAACTTGAATTTTGGATACGTTCGTTTGTATGTAATATAAACTTGTGCGTTCGCGAAGTAATCTGCTACACAGGTCTGAGGGGTGGCACAATTTCAATTGTGCTGCCGGGCCACCAGCACAGTGGTACTGTGTAGCCGTTAGGGATTGACAGGGGCAGTAAACTATACGTTTGCTGCCGTGCCCCCGGCACAGGGGTATCATCTAGATAGCTACGAATAAATCCGATAAATCCACGACTAGTATTTTGACAGCTAGCGTCGGTAGGAAGAGAGGCTGAACCGAGTAGATCTCTCTACTATTCTATCGACGACGCTTTCCTCTTACTAGTCCGTGCTGCCGCGCCGCGCTAAAGTGCTGAAAAGCGCCGATAAACATTTCAACCACTGCTGAAAAGCAAAAATCGTCATCAACATGACAAGCAAAATACAGGAGATCGATCGGAAGGTTGCCAAGCTCAGCGACAGTGACAAAACCGAAGATCACCTAAAGACCATCGAGCTGCTGAAGAGAAAAATTGCAATTCTTCAATCAAGCAAGAGACCACGCGCCGTAGTCACGATTCTGGAAGAAAAATTAGAGTCAATAGCTATGGTGACAGAACCAACAGTCATGGAGACAACGACAACCACCAATGTACTGGCAACCACCAGTGCACTGGTAACGGCCGATGAGCCATCATCCTCAGCTGCAGCAAGGACCAGCGACACAAGCGATAATGAAGATTTCCAACCACCAAAGAGGAAATTCAAACAAACAAAAATAAGCGAGACCTCAGACAGCATTGAGATCTCAAATAGATTCGATAAACTGCCGTTAGACACCATGGAACCCGATGCTGCTTCAACGCAACATAAAAAACAAACACCACCACCAGTCTTCTTGAAAAATGTGGCTTCATGGAAAGCCACTGCCCATGCGATCAGGATGGCTAAAATCCAAATTAAATCTTCGCGTTCAACCTCCGACGCGATAAAATTACAGCCAGTTGCTATAGAAGACTACAGGAATCTACAGAAGCTGCTGAACAGCGCTAATGTAGAATACTACACTTATCTGCTCAAAACCGATAAGCCTGTTCAAGTCGTTATTCGGGGTCTTCCAGCATCGGTAACATGCGATGAAGTTATCGAAGAACTGAAACAGCTGGATTTCCCAGCAATAAGAGCATACAGATTAGGCAGAGCACAAACTCTCGTGGCTGTGCATCTGCAACGTTCAGAAAAAACACAAGAAATATATAAGCTGAATAACCTGCTCTATCTAAGTGTAAAGGTAGAGGGTAAGCGCCGCAGCCAGGACCCAGGACAGTGCCGGCGATGCCAGCAATATGGACACTCAGCAGCTGGTTGCACCCAGGGCTGGAAGTGTGTCCGATGCGGTGAAAACCATCCTACTCCAAATTGTGAGAAGAAAGATCGAGAAGAGCACAAAGCCAGGTGTGCAAATTGCGGTGACGAACACACAGCTAATTATAAAGGCTGCGCCGTATACAAGCAAGCACTGGAGAAAAAAGTAGCGAAAAAGTCCGACAGTCGCTCCTTCGCAGCTGTAGTAGCTTCAAAAAGCAAACCAGCCGAATCAGTAACGCCTGCAGTAACAGCAGCAACAACATCAGTCACATCAGCTGAATCCACAGCTATCATGACAACAGCAGTGTCGCTCAACGCTGCAACTCACAAGATTACTGAATCAACGTCGCCAGCACAAGCACATTCGCGTGCTAAGAAAACTTCTGTGGTCAGGGTCTCCACCAAGAAAACTGCAAAGAAGATGGTGGGGAAAAGACAGCAAAAATCGATACCGGCTGCCAAAACACAACATAGCAGTCCACTTATTACACCAACACCAATAGCCCCGCTAACAGATGTCTCCATAGACACCATATGCCAGACCATTATTGAACTTTTGGATAGCTGTGCGCCACAGAATCCAACCACACAGCTAGTGAAATTAGTCGTGCAGACACTACCATCACTAATAAATAGAACAAATGATGGTAGCAAATAAAGTAAACGCCGCCAAAAATCTACGAATTATAGCCTGGAATGCGAATTCGCTACCAGGAAAAATAGATGAACTTGAAGAATTCATTCATAGATTGAAGGCCGACGTGGCGCTCATAGGCGAAACCTTCTTCGACGACCACACTCACGTTCGCAGAATTCGCAACTATACAATGTATAGAAACGACCGACCCACAATCGGTGGAGGTACAGCTGTTTTTGTACGGAACACGCTGGATCATTCCGGAGTTGTGACACCTGCGCTTCAGCACTTGGAATCATGCGCGGTGGTGGTAAATACGGTCGATCAAGGCCCCATCCGCATAGCAGCAGCCTACAATCCACCAAATAAAGTTATCTTGCCTGCTGATCTCAACAAGATTATCAATTAGGATAATCTTCCTTTTATCCTAGCCGGAGATCTTAACTCCAAGCATCCTGCGTGGCACAGTCGAGTCTCTAATCGAAACGGGCGAATCCTTTTGAGATACACCACAGCTCAACAGCTGTCCGTAATCAGCCCTGAAGAGCCGACTTACCACAACCCAAGCGGGCATCCTCCAGATGTACTCGACATCGCACTGCTGAAGAAGATCTCCATGTCGTGCTCTATCAGTGTTTACAACGACTTATCCTCCGACCATGTCCCAGTTATTTTGGACCTTAACATGGTCGAGGATGAATGCGAGTCTATACAGCGCACGAACAGCCACATAAACTGGGATATATTCAAGAAAACTCTCGAGCAAAGTATTGGTCCAATACCTGTCATTGAGAACTCAGCTCAAGTGGACGCAGCCGTCCAACAGTTGACCGACAGTATCCAGGATGCAATGAAGAGTAGTAGCCATCAAGCTCCAGCTACAAAGTCACTACAGCCTAAGCTACCTCCAGGCATCCTGGAAATCATCAAGAAACGTCAGGTAGCTCGACGTATTTGGCAGCGCTCACGAGACCCACTGCACAAAAGAGAGTACAACCGGCTGACAACGGAGCTGCGAGACTCCCTGAGGCAACTGAATAACGATCGTTGGGCAGCAACACTAAATGAAGCAGAGAGCAGCGAGGCTCAGTACTGGCGCCTCACCAAAGCACTTAAAACAAAACGAGCCGCTCCAAGAGCCATCCATGGAACGCAGGGGCTAGTTTACACAGCGCAGGAAAAAGCTGAAGCCATCGCCAGCAGTCTAGAGCAGCAATGCACTCCGAACTATCAGCATGCTGATCTAGACTTCATCAGTCGCACCCATCGATCCGTGAAACGTGCTCTCAACAAACCGAGAGAAGAAAACAACACTTTCATCACTCCAAAGAAAGTTAAGCATATACTCTCTCACACAAAAGTTCGAAAAGCACCAGGTCCCGATGGGATTCCAGCAGCAGCTCTACGAGCGTTACCATCCAAGGCAGTCACTGCGTTGACCAATATAATCAACGCCATTTTACGACTACAATACTTCCCAGTCGAGTGGAAGAAAGCTGTCGTAATAACGATACCAAAACCGGGAAAAGACAGTCAATTTCCACAAAACCATCGACCAATCAGCCTGCTGAATCTGCTTGCCAGAGTAACTGAAAATGTGCTTTTTGAACAACTGAAGAAGCACACGGAAGAGCTTAAAGTTCTGCCGGACGAGCAATTCGGGTTTCGTAGCGGACACTCAACCACACACCAGCTGGTGAGAGTCACTGACCTCATCATTAATAGGTTGAACTTCAAAAGAGCTACCGGTGCTATCTTTCTCGATATAGAGAAAGCTTTCGATAAGGTGTGGCACAACGGCTTACTGGACAAGCTTATTAGATTCGGCTATCCAGCAAATCTCATCAGAACCATCGCTTCGTACTTGAAAGGCAGGAAGTTTCAAGTTCGGCACCAAGGCGCACTGTCCGAAGAAAAACGAATAACAGCAGGAGTAGCACAAGGTTCTCTGCTATCCCCTCTTCTATTCAACATCTTTGTCAGTGACTTCCCGCGCGACAACCACGGAGTAGTAACCGCACAATATGCTGATGACACCGCCCTGCTGACGCACACCAAGCATCCCGAAACAATTACAGAGCGATTACAAGCTGCAGCAGACAAAGTCGAAGCATGGTGCACCAAGTGGAGAATCGCCGTTAACCCGGAGAAAAGCACAGCAATTCTTTTCACAAGAAAACATCTCGAACCAACGGGTGTAATAAGACTTTTCGGACGTCCTATACCGTGGCGTGACAAAGTCACATACCTAGGGGTTATCCTCGACCGCAGATTGAGATTCACTCAACACATCGTCGGAGCGATAACGAAAGCAAGGGCTACTTTTGCTCGGCTGATTCCGCTAACGGGAAGACGTAGTACACTTTCACTAAAAAACAAAGTGAAAGTGTACACCACAATAATACGGCCACAATTACTTTACGCATCTCCAGCCTGGGGGTGCGCATCGCCGCGAACGCTCAATAAGTTGCAAGTGCAACAGAATAAGATACTCCGAATGATCACAGGCGCACCGTGGTATGTCAAGATGTCAAACATACTCATGGACTTGCAACTGCCCACCATTGGCAGCTACATGCACAAAACGGCGACAAAATTTTTCGCAAAAGCGGAAGACCATATGAACGTGCTGATTCGTCCCGCAGCAGCTTTTGATGAGACGGTACCAACCAAGTACCGCCAGCCTAAACATGCGTTATGTGACTTTTTTGATACGCAGCAATAAGATGACCACACCCACATGAATGGGATGGCACAATAGTGCCAAACAAAATAAATACAAAAAAGCGAATGTTATAAACAAAATTTACGAAATAAGGAGAAAGAGAGCCGTTGGCTCAAGATCCATAAAACGAAACCAATAATATAATATAAAAATTTTTATAGATAGGTAGGTACATAAGGGATTATGAAAGAACCTGGTGAACGGATTAAAAATTTGACCGCGGTGCTCAAATGATCTATGTCCATTATATAAATAGAACTATAAGAATTATTTAAAAAAAAAAAAATAATTGCAATATAAATACCTTCTAGAATAAAAAAAATAGAAATTATAGGACAAATAGGTGAAGAATATGCCATACATTTAAGGTTTCTTTATATATTTAATAATATTCTTAATTTTTTTAATATATTTGATGGTCCTTAAAAGGACCGTTTGATGAATTTTAATAAATCGACAAATGCGATTTAAAAAAATTTATTTCTTTTTTGGCGAAGCTCGTTTTTTCAAACTTTTTGCTCTTGTTGTCTTAGGTTTAGGCGATTTTGGTTTTTTTGTTGGTGCTTTTGTTGTTTTTTTCGCTTTTGATGGTGATTTTGGCTTTACAACTTTTCTTGTAACAGTTTTCTTTTTTTCTAAGCTTGTTGTTGCTTTTTTAGCTTTTGGAGATTTTGTTACACTTGATTTTTTAACTGTTGCAGGTTTTTTATCTGATTTTGAAGGCGACTTCTTTTTCAATGCTGAACCCGTCTGTCTAAAATTTGACACCCACACTTTAATCGTAGCGTGATGTGGAACAGGATCATGACGCCCGAGTCCGAAATGAATTTGAAAAGCACGTTGTGTAGCAATTATCGAACCGTCGCATTCGATAAACCGCTCAATAACAAAAGCACGATGTTCACCAGACCAAGCCATGTTGACTGCTGACAAATGGCATAAAACCGGCTTTCTAACGGTTTTTACCCCACTACTCTACCTGCCCCCTCTTCTGAGAAAAAGGGATTTGAAATCGGATAGGTTTTTCTGCCCCACCCTACATAAACTCCTCCTTACGGTAACTGTATAGAGTATGGTTTGTATGTGTAACACTCATGCAACACGCTACGCTATTCGCTCAAACGTTGATCTACAATGGAGAACGGTCATATCTCTTACTGGCTTTAGCTATAAAACCAGTAAAATTAGTGAAATTTCTAAAATAATATAATATTATTACTTACTTAATTTTATTAAGTGATTAATTAAATAATATTAAAGATGTCTGGTCGTGGTAAAGGTGGCAAAGTTAAAGGAAAGGCAAAGAGTTGTTCTAATCGTGCTGGATTACAATTTCCAGTTGGTCGTATACATAGATTATTGCGTAAAGGTAATTATGCAGAACGTGTTGGTGCTGGTGCTCCTGTATATTTAGCTGCTGTTATGGAATATTTGGCTGCTGAAGTACTTGAACTTGCCGGTAATGCTGCACGTGACAATAAAAAAACTAGAATTATTCCACGTCATCTACAATTAGCTATTCGTAATGACGAAGAATTAAATAAGCTATTATCAGGTGTTACAATTGCACAAGGTGGTGTACTGCCAAACATTCAGGCTGTATTATTGCCTAAGAAGACAGAAAAATCAACATAAATTATTGTTATTCATAACAATAAACAAAACGGTCCTTTTAAGGACCACAAATCATGTTTTATAAATAAAGAATTAATAATATTTATATTATATAATAATCACATTTTCTTTAGGAGATTATAAAAACACTCGCATCTTTTGTGGCCATAAAATTTTACTATTCTTATTTTTGCTTGTACCTACACATCTGTCAAATGTAATTTTTTCTAAATACAACTGTCATATTTTATTATTATGGTACATACCTGTTTCATATTATTTATATGAACATATTTACCTACCTATATAGACAGTTTGATGATTTTTACAAAGATTATAATTATTGTCGAAATGCATATTATAATAGTCTTTCATGAATCTCCCTCTTACTCTCGCTATTTCTTGCATATCTAAAAAATAAAAAATACATTTTATTTAAATGATTGTTAATTTAATAGACGTGATAATAAAATATATAGTCATTTCAATTGCTACTAATTAACAAATATATGAATTATAAATACTTACAGGTTATAATAATCACAAATGAATATTTCAAAAATTATATTTATAACGTTAGTTTAAATATTTACTTTTGACAGATGATAAAATAACATCCACAAGAAATTAACTTTTTAGTCCTGGATGACACATAAATATTGTTACGTCCAGTTTACAGTAGCGCAAACTTTTGGACTTGACGTGGATTCGTTTGGTCGAGGTTTTGCGGGAAAAATAATTGAATTCAAGATTAGATAGTAGCAGAAATTAGATTGATTTTATTTCGATAATAGTTTCATCTATATACGTGAAAATCAGAGAAGAGAGGGTATCCTCCCTCCCTTTTACAATAAAACTTATATTTTTAACTTACAAATTAGAAGAGAAGGGATGCTAGGTCAATGTCCCTACTTCAAAATAGGCTGGTCTCAACCGAAGCTCATCCCCTATTAGTTATCTGAAGTAACAAAGACCCTTCCGTCTTACCAAGAACTAATCTACTCATTTTTTGTAGTGTGAGAAATGTTAATTATTTGTTTAGTCTCTAATTTTTGAAGTGTGTCTTTAGGGTAAACATTCAACAAGAAATATCTGGAGTATATCGTATTTGATTTATATCCCAGACGTAACACATTAAATATAATAGGTTACTCTATGTTTATATTCAGTTAAGGGTTGTTGATTTATTTAAAACATATCTCGAAATTGAGTCTAAGGGTCTAAGCTATAAACATCGAGTTTCATTCCATTTCATAAATTTCATATTTTCTATTATTTGATTGAAATTAATTGGATATCTATTTTGCATTTAAATTTTGCGCTATTTTACTAAGGGCCTCTTCTGTTGAGCTCCAGCATATTTTCTGCTATGAAATATACCATGGGACATTACACCTTCCCCCTTAAAATAAAGTTATTATTAAAAATGATAACTTTGTTACAATAAAATATGCTAATCATTATACTTCGTACATAAGTAAATTGCTATTCTAGAATTATTTTAACATGTGTTAGGCAACTTATTATATTACATTTCAATATTATTGGAATTTTAAATACATTATTAATCATTTGAATTTCCATTCGATATATATACATAAATATTCTCTCTGTTTCTATGCTTTCTTTTATTAAAATTTTACATATTTGATCTTCTAGTGGTAATTATATTATTTCAACATATATCTAACTTTATTCTATAATACATTTAGTGTATTTATCATGTATTATATGTTTCATGGCTTAATCATCATTTGGTAAATTTGTAATAGGATCAGGTCTAATATGAGCAAGCTTTAGTTTATTGAGATGAACTAATTTAACTTTATCTCCTCTTAGAGCTATCAATGCATTACAATCCTTCAAAAGTTCGATTATTTTATATGGTCCATCCCATTCTCGATCAAATTTCGATTTTTGTGGTTCTTTTAACAAATAAACATAATCATTGACTTTAAAATTCTTGGGGTTTAGTTCCTTATCGTAATAAGATTTAGAACGTTCTTTCGCTTTTTCTAAATTTTCGACAGCTGTAGCTTGGGTTGCAGTAATTCTAGTAAAAAGTTCATCAAAATATTGAATATATGTTCGAGAGATTTCTTCATCAGCAAACTCAGTAGGTATACGGGCTTTTCTTCCAAAAATTAACTCATAAGGAGTAAATCTTGTAGATTCATGAACGGCGGCACAGATCTGTGACGGCGGTATTATATGAGAACATTCCAAATTTAATCCAATCATCCCAATCTGTTTTTGTGCAATAATGCTTTAAATACTCGATAAAAACATGATGAGCGCGTTCTAGGGATCCTAAAGATTGTGGATGAAAAGCTGTAGATTTAATCTGACGTATTTTAAATATACGACAGAAAGTTTTCATAACGTCACTCAAAAAGTTACTTCCTTGATCAGCATGTATGACTTTGGGACATCCAAACCTAGCAATAAAATTTTCGGCGAACGCTAAAGCTATTGTAACTGAATCAATAGTGGGAATTGGTATTGCATCAGAGTATTTCGTGAGATTGTCTTGTAAGGTCAGTAAATATTTATTTCCTCTTTTAGTAGTAGGTAAAGGGCCTACAATGTCCATTTGAACTTTATCGAATGCCTCTTTAGGAGTATTGGTAATCCTCATTGGTTGTCTAGTCTTTACTCGAACTAACTTATTTTTTTGGCAACTTGGACATGATTGAACCATATTTTGTATGTCGTTTTTCATATTTTTTCAAACAAAATTTTGTCCAATGCGGTTGTATATTTTTGTAATACCTGAATGACCTCCAATTACGGATTCATGATATTCTTTTATGATTTTTTCGCGTTCATTAATTAGAGGAGTTTTAATTTCAGCAGTACAAATTGTAAAAATAAATCCTAAACCGGCGAATGTTTCTTTTAGGTTCTCAATCATTAAAGGCCAATCTGATTGAGTTAGTCCGTTATCTACTTTGGATATACTAGCCGTTTTAATATTCACGTGTTCCATAAGATGTTTTAAAGATTGAATACAATTTTTGAGGTGTAAGGGATTAATTTTATCTTTCTTGGATTTCCTGACAATTAAGTGAAATATATAATATTCACTCCATTTTGAGGCTAATGCTTCTCCTAGATTTGTCTGATCAAGCTTCAATTGTATATTTGAGAATTTACTTTGCTTTAATAATTCTTGACTGGAATTTGGGAATGAATTACAATCAACAGATATAAAATGAATAATATGGTCTCTTCGCATAAAAAGTTTGTCTTTTATGAATTGAATAGAAGTTGAAGAATGAGTCATCATTAAACGCTTTTGTGTACTGTCATTATTTTGTCTTGTTTCGTCAATACTATTACAAAAATCATTCTCTATTATAATCTTTTCAGGTGTCATTTCCCGATCAACCAGCATATTCCTGCCATAGTCACTCAATTGACTACTAATTCCTTGCATGTTCTCATTCACTGATGCCCCGTGTGGCCTAGGCTCATGCATCTGCAGAAACTCATGCCCCTGCAGAATGCCACGGTGTACATCACTCACATTGCTCTTCGAGCCCAAAGTTTCCATAGATGCCCCGTGTGGCCTAAGCACATGCATTTGCGGGAACTCATGTTCGCACAAAATGCCACGATGTACATCTCTCACTAAACTTTCCTCAGAACCATGCACCAAAAGATCGTCTGATCTGTTATCCAAAGAAAACACAGACTCAGATAAATCATCTGAATATGCTGGAAGTTCGATTGAACAATCAAAAATTTCTTTGTCATTTATTACTGTATGACCGTCAGTTCTAATACATTGTTGAGGCTCTGATTCACATTTTCCATGACAATCTGCTCAGTATACTGGTTCCCACACTCCTTTTCCTTGCATGCCAGGAAAATAGAGCCCACTAACATTTCTACATTAAAATTATTGTCTCTATGTCCATTAGAGTCCTGGTCCACTTCGAGACCCGCAATTGATAATTTATCAGCGCAGACAAACATCAATTCCGACCCTCTCGAACCAGTTCCCTTTCTATTATCCCCTTTTAATTGATTGTCGTGTTCCTTAAAACGTTTATTTGACTCATCCTCCACCGGATTTCTAGAAAGAGCATCGGCATTGGAATTTATTCTTCCTGGTTTGTATACTATATCAAAGTCATATTCATTTAATTTAATTCTCCATCTCATAATCTTAGAAGTAGGGTCTTTTGTATTGTGTAGCCATAACAAGAGTCTATGATCTGTAACTAACGTAAACTTCTGACCATATATATACGGTTTAAACTGATTTACTGCAAAAATTATTGCTAATAACTCCTTCTCGGTAGTTGAGTAGTTTATTTCTGTTTCATTTAAGGTTCTAGAGGCAAAAGAGATAGGTGGATCTTTACCAATCGGACCTTGGCTACGTACAGCGCCGAGTACGTAATTTGACGCATCACATGTTACGACAAAAGGTTTATTGAAATCGGGATATTGAAGCAGGGGTTCTGAACAAATAAGATCCCTCAATGTTTCAAAAGCTCCTTGCTGAAATTCTCTCCAAATAAACATTGTATCTTTTTTTAATATTTGAGTTAAAGGTTTTGCAATTTTCGCGAAATCTTTAATGAAACGCCTATAATAGCCAGCTAAACCTAAGAATGATTTTATATTTTTCTTTGTTTTGGGGACTGGAAATTCTTTTACGGCTTGGATTTTCTTTGGATCAAGTTTTACACCGTTACTTGTAATTAAATGACCTAGATATACTATTTCCTTTTTTAGGAAGTGACATTTTTCAGGCGCTAAAGCAAGTTTTGCGTTCTGCAGTCTGGCCAAAAGTTTATTTAATTTTTGACGATGTTCTTCCAAGGAATTTGCATATATAACTATATCATCCATATAAATGAAAAGCTCAATACCTTGAAGCCCGGATAAAACACGATCCATTAGTCTTTGAAACGTTGATGGTGCGTTTTTGAGACCAAAGGGCATGCGATTAAATTCATAATGACCATATGGAGTAGAGAAAGCTGTTTTCTTTTGAGATTTTTTTTTCCATGGGGATCTGATGAAATCCCGATGCAAGATCTAAAATACTAAAATATTTAGCTCCACCAAGCTGATCTAATATATCTGTTATATTAGGAAGAGGATATACGTCACTAACTGTTTTTTCATTTAATTTGCGATAATCAATTACCATTCGCCATCGAGGCTTACCCGTTTGATCTGTTTTTTTTAGTACAATCCAAAGCGGTGAATTATACGGAGAATTTGAAGGATGAATAATATTATTAGTTAAAAGCTCATTCACTTGTTTTTGAATTTCTTGTTTATGGATTTGCGGATATCTATATTGCTTAGTGTTTATAGGGAATTCATCGGTAGAAGTAATTATATGATTCGTTACATCAGTATGTGAAAGTTTATCTTGTGGAAGACGAAATTGAAATGGAAATTGATTGACTGATTCTAATATGCAAGCCCTTTCGTGATCATCTAATCCATCTAAATTTAGGATTTTAAATAAAGCATTAAGTCTTTCAACTTTTGGCGAATCTTCATGCTCATTGAAAGTTAAGATTTGCGCAGAAGTAGTTACTGTCGGAACTTCAAATTCCTCGAGTTCAACCGGGGGTATTGTAATATTTATATTATGAGTTGAGGAATTTATTGCGAATATTTTAATCATTCCATTTTCGGGTGTGACTAAAGCTTCCCCAAGATAGATATTGGGTCCTAAATACATTTGTCTAAGATACCCATCCCCTTCAAAATTGTTTTTAACAGGAAATTTCATTAATTTCTTAGTTCGTGCAGGTAAATTATGAGTTGTATGATCAATGAAATCAATAACTTTATTATCCAAAATTATACTTCCTGAAAGATTGCTTTTAAAAATCAATTTTGCTTTTTGCTGCCATAAGAAAGGAATGCCTAAGATACAAGATTGAAATATTGGAAATGAGTCATCAACAACTTGAAATTGTATATTAACATCGCGTATATATGTATCAATTTCTCCTTGGGTGGGTGTTTCTCCGGAACCTATTCCAATCAAGTGATATATTTTACTTATATTTATTGAAGCATTAGGAGAGACAGCGCTTTGTTTAATTATATTTAATTGAGCTCCAGTATCGATAAGACATACGGCGCAACCCTCTCTAAAAATTTTATTTTCTAATGAAATTATTGGCAACTGTGAAATTTTATTCAAATCTAATTTGAAGCTAACCCGGTTGATTGTGAACGCGCAATTATTTTCATGCTTCGCGTCGCGTTCTCCCGCGTAGCATTTCTCTCGTTTAAATTCTCTTTAGCATTTTTATTTCCAACAGTTTTGCTATCTCTAAATTTTTTAAAACAATCATTTTCGATATGACCCAGTTTGTGACAGTAATCACATTGAATAGAAATATTTCGCGAAATAGACTGTCGAAATTTTTTATTCGGACAATAACTTTTTATGTGACCTGGTTCATCACATTCAAAACATCTTTTTATCCTTCTGGCTTCAACTGTATTAACTCTATAATTTCGATTCATCTTAAATCTTTCAAAAGTATGATGACTCTTTCCAAGTAATTCATCCCTGTCATTTTTTCCTCTTTCCAGTTTGCAAGCTAAGTTTATGGCTGTACACAATGAATCAGGTTCATCTTTAGAAACTAATGCGCTTATTAATGAATTGTGGAGTCCCATTATAAATCCCTTAACAGCTGAGCAATTGATTAATACGTTCACACCAACAGCTTCCGGTCCTTTATATTTTTCTTTTACAGCTTCAAGAGCTCGACTCAAATTTTCGCTAACTCTAGCACCATAGGATTCTATTGATTCATTTTCTTTCTGTTTTGACCTTTTTAATTCGTCATGAATATGATCAACGTCAAAAGAACGAGCGAATGCGGTTTTTAATAAGCTAATAAGGTCATCAAGTGTTTCCGGATCACCGCGATTTGATATCAATTGATCGGCATATCCCTCAATTTTATTTTGTATTAAAATAAGTAAATTAAATTTGTCCGATGGTTGAACTCGCGAGTAAGCTATTTTACATTGTTTAATGAACTTTGATAAGGGACATGATTTGCCGTCGAATCTAGGTACAAGATCTATTGCAAGTTTTAAATTCATGTATGAAGGTGTATCAATCGACCTTATATCTACGCTACTTTCAGACATGAACTTGGGGAATCAAAGAATTATTATCATGGATATGGGCTACTAATTCAGTTCTGCGTTGATTCGGTAATCCTGTAAATGATTCATGATTAAGATCTACATCAGGATTTTTTCGCGTAATTCTAATCGAATTAGCTTGAATATTACTATCAGGGGTAGCTACAGCTTGTCGACGACTTCGTGATCGGGTATTTTTATTCATTATGATTTGCTCAGATCTTTCGGAATATATATATTTTTAAAAAAAATTAAATCAGATGATTGTAATGCAATATTGTGGTGATTATAATTCGCAGAAGATAATATTAACCATTTCAAAATTTAACAAGATATATAAGTGTAATTTTTTGATAATACGCTTACTGACTAATGTTGATTACTGGTATTCCAAATTATTGAAAGAGGGTAGCTCCTTAGAACACAGATCCCGTTGATGTAGAATGATGGAGTTTGATGTATCGCAAAGATGAAGCAGGATGATGATCCTGGACGATGAAAGTCGCTAATCCTTGAATCTCGTTCGAAGTTTCGTTACCTCGTTCAATTGAATTCCAGGGAAAGTATTCAACAAACTTGTAGTATTATTTTGATTTGATGGACTAATCTTTTGTTCTTACTGAATTTTATTCATTGAATTTAATAAGCCTATGATTTCGGAGGTATTGCTTCCACGGCAACCAAAATCATCCAACTCTGGCATTTACCCTTCGCTCTGAGGAAAACCGTGCTAAAACCCCAAGAGAGTGGTGGCTATTTTGATTAAATTCACTATTTTAATATCACAACACAATGATCAGTTCTTTCAATTGTTCGATTTAGTTTTAAATAAAAATGTTCACTTAATTTCCTTTGTAAAGTTCGGAATAAAATCACCAGTTTCAATTTTACACAATTACACTTTTTAAACTTTTCGCACACAATTTTACAACCAATCCCGCACCGCTTGTCACCAATTTGTTACGTCCAGTTTACAGTAGCGCAGACTTTTGGACTTGACGTGGATTCGTTTGGTCGAGGTTTTGCGGGAAAAATAATTGAATTCAAGATTAGATAGTAGCAGAAATTAGATTGATTTTATTTCGATAATAGTTTCATCTATATACGTGAAAATCAGAGAAGAGAGGGTATCCTCCCTCCCTTTTACAATAAAACTTATATTTTTAACTTACAAATTAGAAGAGAAGGGATGCTAGGTCAATGTCCCTACTTCAAAATAGGCTGGTCTCAACCGAAGCTCATCCCCTATTAGTTATCTGAAGTAACAAAGACCCTTCCGTCTTACCAAGAACTAATCTACTCATTTTTTGTAGTGTGAGAAATGTTAATTATTTGTTTAGTCTCTAATTTTTGAAGTGTGTCTTTAGGGTAAACATTCAACAAGAAATATCTGGAGTATATCGTATTTGATTTATATCCCAGACGTAACACATTAAATATAATAGGTTACTCTATGTTTATATTCAGTTAAGGGTTGTTGATTTATTTAAAACATATCTCGAAATTGAGTCTAAGGGTCTAAGCTATAAACATCGAGTTTCATTCCATTTCATAAATTTCATATTTTCTATTATTTGATTGAAATTAATTGGATATCTATTTTGCATTTAAATTTTGCGCTATTTTACTAAGGGCCTCTTCTGTTGAGCTCCAGCATATTTTCTGCTATGAAATATACCATGGGACATTACAATATATTTTACCCTAAGACCGATATTAAAAGTCACTAAAAATTAAAACGAAACTCCCTAAATTGACATTATAAAATAAATATTATAAGATATTCTAATAATATAATATTATATTATATATTAAAGTAAAAATTCTTTAAGCTCAAATTAATTAATATAATTAAAATAAAATACTGATAGATATTAAATACTTATAAATTGATCAGCTGTCAGTTGCTTAGATGGAAAACTCACCAATAGATGTCATAAATGACATCAAATTAAAATGACAAATAAAATATTAATGTATATAAATACTTCAAATTCAAATAAATTATTGTGATTAAAATAAAACACTGACATATATTAAATATTTATGAATTGATCAGCTGTCAGTTCCTAGGTTGGGAAACACACCAATAGATGGCATAAATGACATCAAATTGGAATGACAAATAAAGTAATTCTAATAATTTATTATTATTATTTTTTTTTTTTTTATTAAATTTAGAGAAACTAGCCTCAATAGTTATTTATGCAAAATAATTGTGAAATTATTGATCGAATCACAGAATACCTGTTTACACTAGTATTGCATATAAAAATATATTTCTATAGTCATCAACTACTATTGATGCTACTAGCATGAATTCACAATTTGAATTGTCAAGTGTTTGAATAGTGGTAAAATTAATTGAGATGTGAAAAAATTTAACTTGACCGCAGAAAGAATATATTTAAAACTCTTTCTCTCTCACTCACTCTTTTTCGCTACCAACCCCTCTTCCCCACCCCCCCCCCCACCAGCTGCGATCCATCAACCATTTAAATATTATGTGGCGGGAAATACAAAATTCTTGATAAAATTAAACTTAATAAAAATATATAAATAATTTGACCACAGCGGTCAGTTTTGTCTAATACAATTGAGTATTTTCCCTATGTACTATTCAAGCACAATTTATTAACTTCATTTTTTAATTCCAAATGGCAAAAATGTTACTTGAAATAATTATTAACGAACTTTGATAACAAATTGTTCATTTTACGTTTACTATAAAAAACAACATATTTTTATTATACAAAACAAAAATAGGCAAATACTAATTTCACATAACTGTGGAAAATGTCGTGAGAAATGATTTCTCACGCCAGTTTGACCAAATTGTAAGCTAATTATCGATTTCAAATATTTTTTAGATAGTATTCAGCAAGATTATTCAAAAAAAATATAAGAAATCTATTTAAACTAAAATTATAACAAAATTTCAATATAAGTATTTTTGAAAATAATATCTTATTCTTGTAATATATAATTATTCCGTAGGTTGGCAACACTACAACTGTCAAACACACGTTCGCATCAATTAGATTATAATATAACAATAAAATGTCAATCAACTAATAGAAAATAACACAAGAATGTTCCAAATCAGAGTTAAAATAAATATCACAATAAATAAGCAAAACAAACAATAATTAAGATGTTCTAAGATATTTTACATTTGTGACAATATATTTAAATTGTCAGTTAATAATGATTTATCTAATTCATTAGAGACTGTGATAGTTGAAAGAGTATAATGTACAAAACGTGAAGAATCACCCATTTCACACTCGTCTCCGTCCCGTGCAAAAAATTTCACACCTCGTGTGATAATGGTAGTTGTTTATACTTGTTATACAATATACTATTTTATTTATTTAGATTAGGTTATTATTATAGATTGGTAGGTACATAAGGGATTATGAAAGAACCTGGTGAACGGATTAAAAATTTGACCGCGGTGCTCAAATGATCTATGTCCATTATATAAATAGAACTATAAGAATGATAATTATAAAAAAAAAAAATAATTGCAATATAAATACCTTCTAGAATAAAAAAATAGAAATTATAGGACAAATAGGTGAAGAATATGCCATACATTTAAGGTTTCTTTATATATTTAATAATATTCTTAATTTTTTTAATATATTTGATGGTCCTTAAAAGGACCGTTTGATGAATTTTAATAAATCGACAAATGCGATTTAAAAAAATTTATTTCTTTTTTGGCGAAGCTCGTTTTTTCAAACTTTTTGCTCTTGTTGTCTTAGGTTTAGGCGATTTTGGTTTTTTTGTTGGTGCTTTTGTTGTTTTTTTCGCTTTTGATGGTGATTTTGGCTTTACAACTTTTCTTGTAACAGTTTTCTTTTTTTCTAAGCTTGTTGTTGCTTTTTTAGCTTTTGGAGATTTTGTTACACTTGATTTTTTAACTGTTGCAGGTTTTTTATCTGATTTTGAAGGCGACTTCTTTTTCAATGCTGAACCCGTCTGCCTAAAATTTGACACCCACACTTTAATCGTAGCGTGATGTGGAACAGGATCATGACGCCCGAGTCCGAAATGAATTCGAAAAGCACGTTGTGTAGCAATTATCGAACCGTCGCATTCGATAAACCGCTCAATAACAAAAGCACGATGTTCACTAGACCAAGCCATGTTGACTACTGACAAATGGCATAAAACCGGCTTTCTAACGGTTTTTACCCCACTACTCTACCTGCCCCCTCTTCTGAGAAAAAGGGATTTGAAATCGGATAGGTTTTTCTGCCCCACCCTACATAAACTCCTCCTTACGGTAACTGTATAGAGTATGGTTTGTATGTGTAACACTCATGCAACACGCTACGCTATTCGCTCAAACGTTGATCTACAATGGAGAACGGTCATATCTCTTACTGGCTTTAGCTATAAAACCAGTAAAATTAGTGAAATTTTTAAAATAATATAATATTATTACTTACTTAATTTTATTAGGTGATTAATTAAATAATATTAAAGATGTCTGGTCGTGGTAAAGGTGGCAAAGTTAAAGGAAAGGCAAAGAGTCGTTCTAATCGTGCTGGATTACAATTTCCAGTTAGTCGTATACATAGATTATTGCGTAAAGGTAATTATGCAGAACGTGTTGGTGCTGGTGCTCCTGTATATTTAGCTGCTGTTATGGAATATTTGGCTGCTGAAGTACTTGAACTTGCCGGTAATGCTGCACGTGATAATAAAAAAACTAGAATTATTCCACGTCATCTACAATTAGCTATTCGTAATGACGAAGAATTAAATAAGCTATTATCAGGTGTTACAATTGCACAAGGTGGTGTACTGCCAAACATTCAGGCTGTATTATTGCCTAAGAAGACAGAAAAATCAACATAAATTATTGTTATTCATAACAATAAACAAAACGGTCCTTTTAAGGACCACAAATCATGTTTTATAAATAAAGAATTAATAATATTTATATTATATAATAATCACATTTTCTTTAGGAGATTATAAAAACACTCGCATCTTTTGTGGCCATAAAATTTTACTATTCTTATTTTTGCTTGTACCTACACATCTGTCAAATGTAATTTTTTCTAAATACAACTGTCATATTTTATTATTATGGTCAATGACGTATTAACAGTAGACCCAGCACGCAGCATTTGTTTTGATGCAGGAATAAACAGTGGGGTGAGGAAGGTAAACATCGTTGTACCGCAGGTTGCGTTTTTCATTTGAAAAAATATCGATTGTGAGTTGTGGGAAAAATCTCGTATTTTTTTATTTTGAAGCAATTAATATATTATTACTTCTATTTCAACAAATATATACATACAGTACAGAATAAAGGCGCGCACTTCTCAAACATAAATAAAAGCAGGCAAACCGCATAACAAGCATGTTTACTCCCTTCGCTTCTCAGAACCCCTCACCTTGTAAGTGCTAACATCACAACAAACTGTGGTCTGCCATAGGACGCGCTGGGTCTACTTTAATAATACGTCATTGATTATGGTACATACCTGTTTCATATTATCTATATGAACATATTTACCTACCTATATAGACAGTTTGATGATTTTTACAAAGATTATAATTATTGTCGAAATGCATATTATAATAGTCTTTCATTAATCTCCCTCTTACTCTCGCTATTTCTTGCATATCTAAAAAATAAAAAATACATTTTATTTAAATGATTGTTAATTCAATAGACGTGATAATAAAATATATAGTCATTTCAATTGCTACTAATTAACAAATATATGAATTATAAATACTTACAGGTTATAATAATCACAAATGAATATTTCAAAAATTATATTTATAACGTTAGTTTAAATATTTACTTTTGACAGATGATAAAATAACATCCACAAGAAATTAACTTTTTAGTCCTGGATGACACATTAATATATTTTACCCTAAGACCGATATTAAAAGTCACTAAAAATTAAAACGAAACTCCCTAAATTGACATTATAAAATAAATATTATAAGATATTCTAATAATATAATATTATATTATATATTAAAGTAAAAATTCTTTAAGCTCAAATTAATTAATATAATTAGAATAAAATACTGATAGATATTAAATACTTATAAATTGATCAGCTGTCAGTTGCTTAGATGGAAAACTCACCAATAGATGTCATAAATGACATCAAATTAAAATGACAAATAAAATATTAATGTATATAAATACTTCAAATTCAAATAAATTATTGTGATTAAAATAAAACACTGACATATATTAAATATTTATGAATTGATCAGCTGTCAGTTCCTAGGTTGGGAAACACACCAATAGATGGCATAAATGACATCAAATTGGAATGACAAATAAAGTAATTCTAATATTTTATTATTATTATTTTATTTTTTTTTATTAAATTTAGAGAAACTAGCCTCAATAGTTATTTATGCAAAATAATTGTGAAATTATTGATCGAATCACAGAATACCTGTTTACACTAGTATTGCATATAAAAATATATTTCTATAGTCATCAACTACTATTGATGCTACTAGCATGAATTCACAATTTGAATTGTCAAGTGTTTGAATAGTGGTAAAATTAATTGAGATGTGAAAAAATTTAACTTGACCGCAGAAAGAATATATTTAAAACTCTTTCTCTCTCACTCACTCTTTTTCGCTACCAACCCCTCTTCCCCACCCCCCCCCCCCCACCAGCTGCGATCCATCAACCATTTAAATATTATGTGGCGGGAAATACAAAATTCTTGATAAAATTAAACTTAATAAAAATATATAAATAATTTGACCACAGCGGTCAGTTTTGTCTAATACAATTGAGTATTTTCCCTATGTACTATTCAAGCACAATTTATTAACTTCATTTTTTAATTCCAAATGGCAAAAATGTTACTTGAAATAATTATTAACGAACTTTGATAACAAATTGTTCATTTTACGTTTACTATAAAAAACAACATATTTTTATTATACAAAACAAAAATAGGCAAATACTAATTTCACATAACTGTGGAAAATGTCGTGAGAAATGATTTCTCACGCCAGTTTGACCAAATTGTAAGCTAATTATCGATTTCAAATATTTTTTAGATAGTATTTAGCAAGATTATTCATAAAAAATATAAGAAATCTATTTAAACTAAAATTATAACAAAATTTCAATATAAGTATTTTTGAAAATAATATCTTATTCTTGTAATATATAATTATTCCGTAGGTTGGCAACACTACAACTGTCAAACACACGTTCGCATCAATTAGATTATAATATAACAATAAAATGTCAATCAACTAATAGAAAATAACACAAGAATGTTCCAAATCACAGTTAAAATAAATATCACAATAAATAAGCAAAACAAACAATAATTAAGATGTTCTAAGATATTTTACATTTGTGACAATATATTTAAATTGTCAGTTAATGATGATTTATCTAATTCATTAGAGACTGTGATAGTTGAAAGAGTATAATGTACAAAACGTGAAGAATCACCCATTTCATACTCGTCTCCGTCCCGTGCAAAAAATTTCACACCTCGTGTGATAATGGTAGTTGTTTATACTTGTTATACAATATACTATTTTATTTATTTAGATTAGGTTATTATTATAGATAGGTAGGTACATAAGGGATTATGAAAGAACCTGGTGAACGGATTAAAAATTTGACCGCGGTGCTCAAATGATCTATGTCCATTATATAAATAGAACTATAAGAATGATAATTATAAAAAAAAAAAATAATTGCAATATAAATACCTTCTAGAATAAAAAAATAGAAATTATAGGACAAATAGGTGAAGAATATGCCATACATTTAAGGTTTTCTTTATATATTTAATAATATTCTTAATTTTTTTAATATATTTGATGGTCCTTAAAAGGACCGTTTGATGAATTTTAATAAATCGACAAATGCGATTTAAAAAAATTTATTTCTTTTTTGGCGAAGCTCGTTTTTTCAAACTTTTTGCTTTTGTTGTCTTAGGTTTAGGCGATTTTGGTTTTTTTGTTGGTGCTTTTGTTGTTTTTTTCGCTTTTGATGGTGATTTTGGCTTTACAACTTTTCTTGTAACAGTTTTCTTTTTTTCTAAGCTTGTTGTTGCTTTTTTAGCTTTTGGAGATTTTGTTACACTTGATTTTTTAACTGTTGCAGGTTTTTTATCTGATTTTGAAGGCGACTTCTTTTTCAATGCTGAACCCGTCTGTCTAAAATTTGACACCCACACTTTAATCGTAGCGTGATGTGGAACAGGATCATGACGCCCGAGTCCGAAATGAATTCGAAAAGCACGTTGTGTAGCAATTATCGAACCGTCGCATTCGATAAACCGCTCAATAACAAAAGCACGATGTTCACCAGACCAAGCCATGTTGACTACTGACAAATGGCATAAAACCGGCTTTCTAACGGTTTTTACCCCACTACTCTACCTGCCCCCTCTTCTGAGAAAAAGGGATTTGAAATCGGATAGGTTTTTCTGCCCCACCCTACATAAACTCCTCCTTACGGTAACTGTATAGAGTATGGTTTGTATGTGTAACACTCATGCAACACGCTACGCTATTCGCTCAAACGTTGATCTACAATGGAGAACGGTCATATCTCTTACTGGCTTTAGCTATAAAACCAGTAAAATTAGTGAAATTTTTGGGGCCACGGCCTGGCTCAGTGGTAACACTGTCGCCTGACACCACTGAGGTCCCGGGTTCTATTCCCGGTGGCTCCATGTGTTTCGTGCCGTGTGCGGGGGTTTTCTCGGAGTTCTTCCGTTTCCTCCCCCTTAGGTACACCCAAACTCTCAACACACTTCTTCGGAAGTAACTTCCGGCAGACGTGAGTGTCAGTCTGTCGCGTAAGCAAATTTTTAAAATAATATAATATTATTACTTACTTAATTTTATTAAGTGATTAATTAAATAATATTAAAGATGTCTGGTCGTGGTAAAGGTGGCAAAGTTAAAGGAAATGCAAAGAGTCGTTCTAATCGTGCTGGATTACAATTTCCAGTTGGTCGTATACATAGATTATTGCGTAAAGGTAATTATGCAGAACGTGTTGGTGCTGGTGCTCCTGTATATTTAGCTGCTGTTATGGAATATTTGGCTGCTGAAGTACTTGAACTTGCCGGTAATGCTGCACGTGACAATAAAAAAACTAGAATTATTCCACGTCATCTACAATTAGCTATTCGTAATGACGAAGAATTAAATAAGCTATTATCAGGTGTTACAATTGCACAAGGTGGTGTACTGCCAAACATTCAGGCTGTATTATTGCCTAAGAAGACAGAAAAATCAACATAAATTATTGTTATTCATAACAATAAACAAAACGGTCCTTTTAAGGACCACAAATCATGTTTTATAAATAAAGAATTAATAATATTTATATTATATAATAATCACATTTTCTTTAGGAGATTATAAAAACACTCGCATCTTTTGTGGCCATAAAATTTTACTATTCTTATTTTTGCTTGTACCTACACATCTGTCAAATGTAATTTTTTCTAAATACAACTGTCATATTTTATTATTATGGTACATACCTGTTTCATATTATTTATATGAACATATTTACCTACCTATATAGACAGTTTGATGATTTTTACAAAGATTATAATTATTGTCGAAATGCATATTATAATAGTCTTTCATGAATCTCCCTCTTACTCTCGCTATTTCTTGCATATCTAAAAAATAAAAAATACATTTTATTTAAATGATTGTTAATTTAATAGACGTGATAATAAAATATATAGTCATTTCAATTGCTACTAATTAACAAATATATGAATTATAAATACTTACAGGTTATAATAATCACAAATGAATATTTCAAAAATTATATTTATAACGTTAGTTTAAATATTTACTTTTGACAGATGATAAAATAACATCCACAAGAAATTAACTTTTTAGTCCTGGATGACACATAAATATTGTTACGTCCAGTTTACAGTAGCGCAAACTTTTGGACTTGACGTGGATTCGTTTGGTCGAGGTTTTGCGGGAAAAATAATTGAATTCAAGATTAGATAGTAGCAGAAATTAGATTGATTTTATTTCGATAATAGTTTCATCTATATACGTGAAAATCAGAGAAGAGAGGGTATCCTCCCTCCCTTTTACAATAAAACTTATATTTTTAACTTACAAATTAGAAGAGAAGGGATGCTAGGTCAATGTCCCTACTTCAAAATAGGCTGGTCTCAACCGAAGCTCATCCCCTATTAGTTATCCGAAGTAACAAAGACCCTTCCGTCTTACCAAGAACTAATCTACTCATTTTTTGTAGTGTGAGAAATGTTAATTATTTGTTTAGTCTCTAATTTTTGAAGTGTGTCTTTAGGGTAAACATTCAACAAGAAATATCTGGAGTATATCGTATTTGATTTATATCCCAGACGTAACACATTAAATATAATAGGTTACTCTATGTTTATATTCAGTTAAGGGTTGTTGATTTATTTAAAACATATCTCGAAATTGAGTCTAAGGGTCTAAGCTATAAACATCGAGTTTCATTCCATTTCATAAATTTCATATTTTCTATTATTTGATTGAAATTAATTGGATATCTATTTTGCATTTAAATTTTGCGCTATTTTACTAAGGGCCTCTTCTGTTGAGCTCCAGCATATTTTCTGCTATGAAATATACCATGGGACATTACACCTTCCCCCTTAAAATAAAGTTATTATTAAAAATGATAACTTTGTTACAATAAAATATGCTAATCATTATACTTCGTACATAAGTAAATTGCTATTCTAGAATTATTTTAACATGTGTTAGGCAACTTATTATATTACATTTCAATATTATTGGAATTTTAAATACATTATTAATCATTTGAATTTCCATTCGATATATATACATAAATATTCTCTCTGTTTCTATGCTTTCTTTTATTAAAATTTTACATATTTGATCTTCTAGTGGTAATTATATTATTTCAACATATATCTAACTTTATTCTATAATACATTTAGTGTATTTATCATGTATTATATGTTTCATGGCTTAATCATCATTTGGTAAATTTGTAATAGGATCAGGTCTAATATGAGCAAGCTTTAGTTTATTGAGATGAACTAATTTAACTTTATCTCCTCTTAGAGCTATCAATGCATTACAATCCTTCAAAAGTTCGATTATTTTATATGGTCCATCCCATTCTCGATCAAATTTCGATTTTTGTGGTTCTTTTAACAAATAAACATAATCATTGACTTTAAAATTCTTGGGGTTTAGTTCCTTATCGTAATAAGATTTAGAACGTTCTTTCGCTTTTTCTAAATTTTCGACAGCTGTAGCTTGGGTTGCAGTAATTCTAGTAAAAAGTTCATCAAAATATTGAATATATGTTCGAGAGATTTCTTCATCAGCAAACTCAGTAGGTATACGGGCTTTTCTTCCAAAAATTAACTCATAAGGAGTAAATCTTGTAGATTCATGAACGGCGGCACAGATCTGTGACGGCGGTATTATATGAGAACATTCCAAATTTAATCCAATCATCCCAATCTGTTTTTGTGCAATAATGCTTTAAATACTCGATAAAAACATGATGAGCGCGTTCTAGGGATCCTAAAGATTGTGGATGAAAAGCTGTAGATTTAATCTGACGTATTTTAAATATACGACAGAAAGTTTTCATAACGTCACTCAAAAAGTTACTTCCTTGATCAGCATGTATGACTTTGGGACATCCAAACCTAGCAATAAAATTTTCGGCGAACGCTAAAGCTATTGTAACTGAATCAATAGTGGGAATTGGTATTGCATCAGAGTATTCCGTGAGATTGTCTTGTAAGGTCAGTAAATATTTATTTCCTCTTTTAGTAGTAGGTAAAGGGCCTACAATGTCCATTTGAACTTTATCGAATGCCTCTTTAGGAGTATTGGTAATCCTCATTGGTTGTCTAGTCTTTACTCGAACTAACTTATTTTTTTGGCAACTTGGACATGATTGAACCATATTTTGTATGTCGTTTTTCATATTTTTTCAAACAAAATTTTGTCCAATGCGGTTGTATATTTTTGTAATACCTGAATGACCTCCAATTACGGATTCATGATATTCTTTTATGATTTTTTCGCGTTCATTAATTAGAGGAGTTTTAATTTCAGCAGTACAAATTGTAAAAATAAATCCTAAACCGGCGAATGTTTCTTTTAGGTTCTCAATCATTAAAGGCCAATCTGATTGAGTTAGTCCGTTATCTACTTTGGATATACTAGCCGTTTTAATATTCACGTGTTCCATAAGATGTTTTAAAGATTTGTAATGTCTCTATATTGGCAACACTGTTTAGTATATAGTAGTAAAACGGATATAGATGTCGCGTCATACATATAGAACTGTCAAGTAATGTAAGACCACATGAAAGTAATAAAGACATATATCTAAATATAAAGTATATCTAATTTTTGTGCGAAACACCACAAATTGGCGACGAGGATAAAAATAAAAATAAGGAATGAAGGAATCTGAATCAAATTGATTCAGATATTGTTTCGAATTTTACGAAGATAAATCCTTCAATAACCACAACGAAAATGGCAACAATGGGTCGCATTTCTGAGTTTAATCTTAAAAATGATAACTTCCAATCGTGGTTGCAACGCTTTGAAGCATATATAAAACTGAATTCAGTTAGTGAAGAAAAAAAATTACTTCTATTTATTACACTATTGGGCAATGATGGATACGAGTTACTTAAAAATTTATGTACACCGATCGATCCAATCACTAAATCGTTCAATGATTTAAGGAGAATTATCAGTAATTATCTGAACCCAAAACCTAATAAGAGAACTGAACGATATAAATTTAAAGATCGTAAGCAAGCTGCAAATGAATCAATCGCACAGTATATTGCGGAATTACGACGTCTTTCTCAGTACTGCGAATTCGCCGATCTAGAAGATGCTTTATGTGATCAAATCTTATGGGGCATTCGAGACAAGTCAATCAGAGAACGACTATTAGCTGAGGATAACCTAAAATTCGAGAAATGTGTTGCACTTACCTTAACATTGGAGATGGCAGCTAAAGAAGTTTGTAGTTTAGACCAGGCTTCAACATTGAACTATGTGGGCAATCGTTCGAAAAACAAGTGCCAAGATTTTAAAGCAAAACAGAAGCCGGAAAACAGGAACCAGAAAAAAATACCTTGTTCACGCTGTGGCCGAAAAAATCATACCAAAGAAGAATGTTATTTCAAGGACAAAAGATGTAATAAATGTGGTATTGTAGGTCATATTGCACCGGTTTGTAAGTCAAAAGGAAACCAACCTGTTACTAGATATAGAAAATTTAATAATATTAGGGAAACAGAATCTGATTCGCAAACAGATGACATAGATACCTTGTATAACTTGAGTTCATCTAATATAAATTATATTAAACCATTTGAAACTAAATTATTGATCAATGGAATACCAGTAATTTTCCAGTCAGATTCTGGCTCACCTATAGCAGCAATAGCGAAAAGTGATGTTCAAAAGTATTCACTAATAAATAACACGGAAATTAAACCGAGTAGCCGTACTTTCACTGACTATATTGGGAATAAAATTAAACCAATTGGGTATTTCCAAGTAAACGTCACTTATCGTAAATTGACTAAAAATTTAGATTTGTACGTATTTGAAAATGGTGGCCCACCAATAGCTGGTCGTGAATGGATAGTAAATCTTGGTTTGTCAAACACCGAACATACTCAAGTTACTCAAGTTTTAAATATACATTCAAATAGAGAAGAAGATATTATTCATAAATATCCTGAAGTTTTTAACAACAATCTAGGTTGTCTAAAGTATGAAAAATTTAAATTATTTGTGAAGCCAGATACTAAACCAGTATTTCACAAACCAAGAGTATTACCTTTTGCAATCAAAGAGAAAGTAACTCAAGAATTAATGAGACTTCAAAAAGATGGGTTAATTTCTCCAGTTGAATCGTCGGAATGGGGAACACCGATAGTTCCAGTAGTAAAGTCAAATGGGACAATTCGTATTTGCGGAGACTATAAAGTCACAATAAACCCCCATTTAGAAGTGGACAAATTCCCAATTCCAAGAATAAATGATATCTTAGCTTCGTTAAATAACGGAACCAAATTTTGTAAATTAGATTTATCTCAAGCTTATTTTCAATTTCCAATGGAAGAAGATGCTAAGAAATTAACAACAATCTCTACACACCTGGGACTTTTTGTTATGAATCGTTTACCGTATGGAATTTCATCCTGCCCGGGAATTTTCTCAAGGGTGATTCATAACTTATTAATTGGTTCAGAAGGTACTGTCTCGTTTTTTGACGATATTTTGATTTCGGGAAAAAATGATGAGGAATTGGAAAAAAGACTATGCATAGTATTAGATAAATTGAAAGCAGCTGGGTTAACAGTAAAAACCGAGAAATGTAAATTTTTTACAGATAAAATTCAATTTTTAGGCTATGAACTAACCCGGGATGGACTTAAAGTTCCGGAAGATAAACTAATCGCTATTAAAAAAGTACCGATTCCAACAAATGTAACTGAATTAAAAGCATATTTAGGCATGGTTACTTATTATACTAAATTTGTACCTGCGATGGCAACAGTAGCCAGTCCTTTGTATAAGTTGTTATCGAAAGATGTAAAATGGCAGTGGAAAAGTTCCCAACAAGCGGCATTTAATAAAATTAAAGAGATCATTCTATCAAATAAAGTACTAACTCATTACAATCCAGAATATCCGTTAATAGTAACTTGTGATGCTAGTCCGGTGGGGATCTCAGGTATCTTATCACACATCCTTCCAAATGGAGAGGAACATCCAGTAGGTTTTGCATCACGCTCACTGAATAGTGCGGAGAAAAATTATTCGCAAATTGACAGGGAAGCTCTTGCAATTGTCTTTGCAGTAAAATATTTCCATCAATATATATACGGGCGTAAATTTACTCTCAGAACAGATAACAAGGCCTTAAGCCTTATTTTCAGTGAAAAAAAAGGATTTCCAGTCATGTCCGCGCAACGACTACAGAGATATGCAGTATTTTTAACCGCATACGATTATAAACTAGAACATATTAAGGGTTCGATGGTAGGAAATGTAGATGCACTATCAAGATTACCGCTTAAAGTAAGTGATTCAATTAATCATGAAGCTAGTGATAATTTTTATATAAATGCTGTTTTGGAAGATATCAATTGTTTATCGGGTATTGATTTGACGAAATACGTTAAAGCTGATAAAATACTAAATGAAGTATTTTTGAGGGTTTACTTAGATGATTGGCCAAGTAAAGAATGCGAATTATCCGACGAATTGAAAGTCTATTTTAGAAAAAGACTAGAATTAACTATTGAAAACGGTTACCTAATGTGGGGACACAGAATGATAATTCCGGAGAATTTACGAAAATTAATTCTAGATGAATTACATAGTACGCATTTAGGGGTAGTTAAAATGAAAGGTTTGGCTAGATCGTATGTATATTGGCCGAAAATTGATTCTGATATCGAGGAATTAGTTAAAAATTGCCATAATTGTCTAGTTAACCGGGACGAACCGCCTAAATCAGTTCTAAATCCATGGCCTAGGCCAAGTGGTCCAGGTCATAGAATTCATTTAGATTTTGCCGGGCCAATAAATCAAAAAATGTTTATAGTCATTTGCGATGCGTATTCAAAGTGGCTGTTCGTAAGTGAAATGAAGAATATTACTTCTTTTGAAGTCATTAAATTACTAAGACAATATTTTGCAACTTGGGGAGTTCCATTTTCATTAGTAACAGATAATGGTACTTCCCTTACTTCTCAAGAATTTGAAGGATTTTTAGAAAAAAATGGAATAATACACATTAAAACACCTCCATATCATCCTTCAACTAATGGCGCTGCTGAAAATTCGGTAAAAACCTTGAAGAATTTTTTAAAAAAATGTGCAGTCCAATCAGATTTTACAGTTCTAATTAATAAATTTTTGCTACTGTACAATAGCACACCACATTGTACAACCGGAGTTTCACCAGCAGAGTTACAACTAGGAAGGAAAATTTTCACGGCATTAGATAGAGTAACACCCAAATTTCGCGCTACTCAAAACTATTATAAAAGATTACAATCTTCTATTGAAAATCATAAAGGTAAACGCGAAATTGAATTTTCCAATAATGCGAAGGTTTTAGTTCGAAATTACGGACAGGGAGACAAATTTCTTTCGGGAACGGTTCAGCAAAAATTATCCCCAGTAACATATTCAGTTAGGGTGGAAGATGCCGTTGTTAAAAGGCATACGGAACAGTTATTTCCTGATAACAGAAAACGTAACGAAAATTTTTGTAGTTCAGTATCCCCAGACTGTCAAGTACAAAATAAAACGTTGAGTAATATACCAAATTTAACAACCTTAAGTAGTAATTACTCCAGCGAACAGGAATCAAATGCCACGGTAGTAACTGACAATACGAATAAAAATTTGGATATGCCAGAGTTAAGACGTAGCCAGAGAATTAAAAGACCTGTAGAACGACTTAATTTATAAGTTGAAATATTGTAATTATTTTATAAGTGTGGGAGACTGTAATGTCTCTATATTGGCAACACTGTTTAGTATATAGTAGTAAAACGGATATAGATGTCGCGTCATACATATAGAACTGTCAAGTAATGTAAGACCACATGAAAGTAATAAAGACATATATCTAAATATAAAGTATATCTAATTTTTGTGCGAAACACCACAAGATTGAATACAATTTTTGAGGTGTAAGGGATTAATTTTATCTTTCTTGGATTTCCTGACAATTAAGTGAAATATATAATATTCACTCCATTTTGAGGCTAATGCTTCTCCTAGATTTGTCTGATCAAGCTTCAATTGTATATTTGAGAATTTACTTTGCTTTAATAATTCTTGACTGGAATTTGGGAATGAATTACAATCAACAGATATAAAATGAATAATATGGTCTCTTCGCATAAAAAGTTTGTCTTTTATGAATTGAATAGAAGTTGAAGAATGAGTCATCATTAAACGCTTTTGTGTACTGTCATTATTTTGTCTTGTTTCGTCAATACTATTACAAAAATCATTCTCTATTATAATCTTTTCAGGTGTCATTTCCCGATCAACCAGCATATTCCTGCCATAGTCACTCAATTGACTACTAATTCCTTGCATGTTCTCATTCACTGATGCCCCGTGTGGCCTAGGCTCATGCATCTGCAGAAACTCATGCCCCTGCAGAATGCCACGGTGTACATCACTCACATTGCTCTTCGAGCCCAAAGTTTCCATAGATGCCCCGTGTGGCCTAAGCACATGCATTTGCGGGAACTCATGTTCGCACAAAATGCCACGATGTACATCTCTAACTAAACTTTCCTCAGAACCATGCACCAAAAGATCGTCTGATCTGTTATCCAAAGAAAACACAGACTCAGATAAATCATCTGAATATGCTGGAAGTTCGATTGAACAATCAAAAATTTCTTTGTCATTTATTACTGTATGACCGTCAGTTCTAATACATTGTTGAGGCTCTGATTCACATTTTCCATGACAATCTGCTCAGTATACTGGTTCCCACACTCCTTTTCCTTGCATGCCAGGAAAATAGAGCCCACTAACATTTCTACATTAAAATTATTGTCTCTATGTCCATTAGAGTCCTGGTCCACTTCGAGACCCGCAATTGATAATTTATCAGCGCAGACAAACATCAATTCCGACCCTCTCGAACCAGTTCCCTTTCTATTATCCCCTTTTAATTGATTGTCGTGTTCCTTAAAACGTTTATTTGACTCATCCTCCACCGGATTTCTAGAAAGAGCATCGGCATTGGAATTTATTCTTCCTGGTTTGTATACTATATCAAAGTCATATTCATTTAATTTAATTCTCCATCTCATAATCTTAGAAGTAGGGTCTTTTGTATTGTGTAGCCATAACAAGAGTCTATGATCTGTAACTAACGTAAACTTCTGACCATATATATACGGTTTAAACTGATTTACTGCAAAAATTATTGCTAATAACTCCTTCTCGGTAGTTGAGTAGTTTATTTCTGTTTCATTTAAGGTTCTAGAGGCAAAAGAGATAGGTGGATCTTTACCAATCGGACCTTGGCTACGTACAGCGCCGAGTACGTAATTTGACGCATCACATGTTACGACAAAAGGTTTATTGAAATCGGGATATTGAAGCAGGGGTTCTGAACAAATAAGATCCCTCAATGTTTCAAAAGCTCCTTGCTGAAATTCTCTCCAAATAAACATTGTATCTTTTTTTAATATTTGAGTTAAAGGTTTTGCAATTTTCGCGAAATCTTTAATGAAACGCCTATAATAGCCAGCTAAACCTAAGAATGATTTTATATTTTTCTTTGTTTTGGGGACTGGAAATTCTTTTACGGCTTGGATTTTCTTTGGATCAAGTTTTACACCGTTACTTGTAATTAAATGACCTAGATATACTATTTCCTTTTTTAGGAAGTGACATTTTTCAGGCGCTAAAGCAAGTTTTGCGTTCTGCAGTCTGGCCAAAAGTTTATTTAATTTTTGACGATGTTCTTCCAAGGAATTTGCATATATAACTATATCATCCATATAAATGAAAAGCTCAATACCTTGAAGCCCGGATAAAACACGATCCATTAGTCTTTGAAACGTTGATGGTGCGTTTTTGAGACCAAAGGGCATGCGATTAAATTCATAATGACCATATGGAGTAGAGAAAGCTGTTTTCTTTTGAGATTTTTTTTTCCATGGGGATCTGATGAAATCCCGATGCAAGATCTAAAATACTAAAATATTTAGCTCCACCAAGCTGATCTAATATATCTGTTATATTAGGAAGAGGATATACGTCACTAACTGTTTTTTCATTTAATTTGCGATAATCAATTACCATTCGCCATCGAGGCTTACCCGTTTGATCTGTTTTTTTTAGTACAATCCAAAGCGGTGAATTATACGGAGAATTTGAAGGATGAATAATATTATTAGTTAAAAGCTCATTCACTTGTTTTTGAATTTCTTGTTTATGGATTTGCGGATATCTATATTGCTTAGTGTTTATAGGGAATTCATCGGTAGAAGTAATTATATGATTCGTTACATCAGTATGTGAAAGTTTATCTTGTGGAAGACGAAATTGAAATGGAAATTGATTGACTGATTCTAATATGCAAGCCCTTTCGTGATCATCTAATCCATCTAAATTTAGGATTTTAAATAAAGCATTAAGTCTTTCAACTTTTGGCGAATCTTCATGCTCATTGAAAGTTAAGATTTGCGCAGAAGTAGTTACTGTCGGAACTTCAAATTCCTCGAGTTCAACCGGGGGTATTGTAATATTTATATTATGAGTTGAGGAATTTATTGCGAATATTTTAATCATTCCATTTTCGGGTGTGACTAAAGCTTCCCCAAGATAGATATTGGGTCCTAAATACATTTGTCTAAGATACCCATCCCCTTCAAAATTGTTTTTAACAGGAAATTTCATTAATTTCTTAGTTCGTGCAGGTAAATTATGAGTTGTATGATCAATGAAATCAATAACTTTATTATCCAAAATTATACTTCCTGAAAGATTGCTTTTAAAAATCAATTTTGCTTTTTGCTGCCATAAGAAAGGAATGCCTAAGATACAAGATTGAAATATTGGAAATGAGTCATCAACAACTTGAAATTGTATATTAACATCGCGTATATATGTATCAATTTCTCCTTGGGTGGGTGTTTCTCCGGAACCTATTCCAATCAAGTGATATATTTTACTTATATTTATTGAAGCATTAGGAGAGACAGCGCTTTGTTTAATTATATTTAATTGAGCTCCAGTATCGATAAGACATACGGCGCAACCCTCTCTAAAAATTTTATTTTCTAATGAAATTATTGGCAACTGTGAAATTTTATTCAAATCTAATTTGAAGCTAACCCGGTTGATTGTGAACGCGCAATTATTTTCATGCTTCGCGTCGCGTTCTCCCGCGTAGCATTTCTCTCGTTTAAATTCTCTTTAGCATTTTTATTTCCAACAGTTTTGCTATCTCTAAATTTTTTAAAACAATCATTTTCGATATGACCCAGTTTGTGACAGTAATCACATTGAATAGAAATATTTCGCGAAATAGACTGTCGAAATTTTTTATTCGGACAATAACTTTTTATGTGACCTGGTTCATCACATTCAAAACATCTTTTTATCCTTCTGGCTTCAACTGTATTAACTCTATAATTTCGATTCATCTTAAATCTTTCAAAAGTATGATGACTCTTTCCAAGTAATTCATCCCTGTCATTTTTTCCTCTTTCCAGTTTGCAAGCTAAGTTTATGGCTGTACACAATGAATCAGGTTCATCTTTAGAAACTAATGCGCTTATTAATGAATTGTGGAGTCCCATTATAAATCCCTTAACAGCTGAGCAATTGATTAATACGTTCACACCAACAGCTTCCGGTCCTTTATATTTTTCTTTTACAGCTTCAAGAGCTCGACTCAAATTTTCGCTAACTCTAGCACCATAGGATTCTATTGATTCATTTTCTTTCTGTTTTGACCTTTTTAATTCGTCATGAATATGATCAACGTCAAAAGAACGAGCGAATGCGGTTTTTAATAAGCTAATAAGGTCATCAAGTGTTTCCGGATCACCGCGATTTGATATCAATTGATCGGCATATCCCTCAATTTTATTTTGTATTAAAATAAGTAAATTAAATTTGTCCGATGGTTGAACTCGCGAGTAAGCTATTTTACATTGTTTAATGAACTTTGATAAGGGACATGATTTGCCGTCGAATCTAGGTACAAGATCTATTGCAAGTTTTAAATTCATGTATGAAGGTGTATCAATCGACCTTATATCTACGCTACTTTCAGACATGAACTTGGGGAATCAAAGAATTATTATCATGGATATGGGCTACTAATTCAGTTCTGCGTTGATTCGGTAATCCTGTAAATGATTCATGATTAAGATCTACATCAGGATTTTTTCGCGTAATTCTAATCGAATTAGCTTGAATATTACTATCAGGGGTAGCTACAGCTTGTCGACGACTTCGTGATCGGGTATTTTTATTCATTATGATTTGCTCAGATCTTTCGGAATATATATATTTTTAAAAAAAATTAAATCAGATGATTGTAATGCAATATTGTGGTGATTATAATTCGCAGAAGATAATATTAACCATTTCAAAATTTAACAAGATATATAAGTGTAATTTTTTGATAATACGCTTACTGACTAATGTTGATTACTGGTATTCCAAATTATTGAAAGAGGGTAGCTCCTTAGAACACAGATCCCGTTGATGTAGAATGATGGAGTTTGATGTATCGCAAAGATGAAGCAGGATGATGATCCTGGACGATGAAAGTCGCTAATCCTTGAATCTCGTTCGAAGTTTCGTTACCTCGTTCAATTGAATTCCAGGGAAAGTATTCAACAAACTTGTAGTATTATTTTGATTTGATGGACTAATCTTTTGTTCTTACTGAATTTTATTCATTGAATTTAATAAGCCTATGATTTCGGAGGTATTGCTTCCACGGCAACCAAAATCATCCAACTCTGGCATTTACCCTTCGCTCTGAGGAAAACCGTGCTAAAACCCCAAGAGAGTGGTGGCTATTTTGATTAAATTCACTATTTTAATATCACAACACAATGATCAGTTCTTTCAATTGTTCGATTTAGTTTTAAATAAAAATGTTCACTTAATTTCCTTTGTAAAGTTCGGAATAAAATCACCAGTTTCAATTTTACACAATTACACTTTTTAAACTTTTCGCACACAATTTTACAACCAATCCCGCACCGCTTGTCACCAATTTGTTACGTCCAGTTTACAGTAGCGCAGACTTTTGGACTTGACGTGGATTCGTTTGGTCGAGGTTTTGCGGGAAAAATAATTGAATTCAAGATTAGATAGTAGCAGAAATTAGATTGATTTTATTTCGATAATAGTTTCATCTATATACGTGAAAATCAGAGAAGAGAGGGTATCCTCCCTCCCTTTTACAATAAAACTTATATTTTTAACTTACAAATTAGAAGAGAAGGGATGCTAGGTCAATGTCCCTACTTCAAAATAGGCTGGTCTCAACCGAAGCTCATCCCCTATTAGTTATCTGAAGTAACAAAGACCCTTCCGTCTTACCAAGAACTAATCTACTCATTTTTTGTAGTGTGAGAAATGTTAATTATTTGTTTAGTCTCTAATTTTTGAAGTGTGTCTTTAGGGTAAACATTCAACAAGAAATATCTGGAGTATATCGTATTTGATTTATATCCCAGACGTAACACATTAAATATAATAGGTTACTCTATGTTTATATTCAGTTAAGGGTTGTTGATTTATTTAAAACATATCTCGAAATTGAGTCTAAGGGTCTAAGCTATAAACATCGAGTTTCATTCCATTTCATAAATTTCATATTTTCTATTATTTGATTGAAATTAATTGGATATCTATTTTGCATTTAAATTTTGCGCTATTTTACTAAGGGCCTCTTCTGTTGAGCTCCAGCATATTTTCTGCTATGAAATATACCATGGGACATTACAATATATTTTACCCTAAGACCGATATTAAAAGTCACTAAAAATTAAAACGAAACTCCCTAAATTGACATTATAAAATAAATATTATAAGATATTCTAATAATATAATATTATATTATATATTAAAGTAAAAATTCTTTAAGCTCAAATTAATTAATATAATTAAAATAAAATACTGATAGATATTAAATACTTATAAATTGATCAGCTGTCAGTTGCTTAGATGGAAAACTCACCAATAGATGTCATAAATGACATCAAATTAAAATGACAAATAAAATATTAATGTATATAAATACTTCAAATTCAAATAAATTATTGTGATTAAAATAAAACACTGACATATATTAAATATTTATGAATTGATCAGCTGTCAGTTCCTAGGTTGGGAAACACACCAATAGATGGCATAAATGACATCAAATTGGAATGACAAATAAAGTAATTCTAATATTTTATTATTATTATTTTTTTTTTTTTTATTAAATTTAGAGAAACTAGCCTCAATAGTTATTTATGCAAAATAATTGTGAAATTATTGATCGAATCACAGAATACCTGTTTACACTAGTATTGCATATAAAAATATATTTCTATCGTCAACTACTATTGATGCTACTAGCATGAATTCACAATTTAAATTGTCAAGTGTTTGAATAGTGGTAAAATTAATTGAGATGTGAAAAAATTTAACTTGACCGCAGAAAGAATATATTTAAAACTCTTTCTCTCTCACTCACTCTTTTTCGCTACCAACCCCTCTTCAAGCTGTTTTCCTAACCCTTTTTCACATTTTATAAAAAATATAAACTATCTCGATATTTTTCCTAACTGCGCAATTCGAACCAGTGCCGTACATCTATACTCGATTTCAATATGTTATATTATTGCAACTCAATTATATGACTTTCTAATTGTTTTTGTCTTTAACATTATAGGTTCGGTTTGGATTAATCAACTTGTTCATTCGAAATATTTTATTTTCAATGCTTCTTTCTATATTTTCTAACTTTAAACTATATACGGCACTGAACATTATGGGTATACAGTTTCATTCTTTAGTTTAGTACTTACTTTTCTTATGTCTTCTATGTCTGGACCCTGAAAATTTTCTTTTATTTTCAAATTTTTACAGTTATCTGTATTTAATGGGCATTGTTGCTTAAATTTATGTTTGATTTTACTAAGAGCTTCAACAGTCTGTCTTTTCATTCATTGAGGAACTGTACTTCACCATGTTCCTTCACATAAACATTTCGCCTATATTATTTTTTGGTTAAAATTAGTTTATTTTTCTAAATAACATCCCACGGTCATCTAATATCTAAAGTCGGTTTTGCATCATGATACTCAATTCTTTACATTTCTGCTGAAACTCTTTCACATCTATTTTCTGTTTATTATAGTTTTCTTAATTTTAAAGAGCTCTGTGGCATCATTTCCATATTATTCGCTTTCTATAGATATTACATTTGAGGCTTTGTAGCTCATCCGATCAACTACCCATATTCTGTCGATGAATACATTTAATTGTATTACAGAACATGGAGCTGTACTGCAATAACTTCTATGCCTATTGTAGTATTGCACACGTCATATTCTCGTTTTGCCATTTTACGTTTTAAAATTTTCTCATACTGACAGTTAATAATAGATGGTTTTTTGAAGCATATTACACATATATCATATCAAATTCGTGCCAGCCTTTGTACCTTATTGGAAGATTTTCGTTCTTATTCTCCCTCCTATGAAAAGCATTACTTTCTCCAAAATCGGACTGATCAAATATAGATCTTTTATTGAATACATTACTCACATAATTTGTACGCTTTGCGAGATCAAGTGCCTACGTATCTTTAGAATTAATTTGTGTATATCTGTATATCTACATATTAATCTATCTCTAATAGATTTCAAGGCGCACATTTATAATTGTTTTTGGCATTTTTTACCATATTAATTAGCTGTGATTATTCACAATGAAATTCGGATAAGATAGATTTTAATTCAGATATTTAAGCATTCTCGTGTATAATTTCCTTCTTTGGAATATTTTCCTATTTCTCCGGTATCGACAATAGTAGCCGTTATATTTGCAATTAACATAAAACATGTTTTCCATAAGCTTCTTTTGTTAGTAATAACTAACAATAAAAATTATTCTTTTTTTATTTTCTAATTTTTTACTAATAATAATCTATGAATTGTTTTTGAATTAGTTTATTAATCTACAGATTTTTATCATTTCCTTTTTGACGTTTCGATCAGAAAACAATGATACAAAACTATAGTAAGCAAATATCTACAAAAATAAAAAAAAATATACGGTTTACTCTACTACATGTGACTGTAGATTTCATATTTAGTACAGAATGAACAATATTTTTCTGAATTCTACTTAAAGATTGAGGAATATCCACGTGAGCCAACGTCAAACTAATATCAATAATATGAGTCTTGACAATAAATCATTATGAGTAATTAATAAAAGTGCGCTATCCCATTATACTATTTAATTCTATTCATTTCATTGATTCCTCTGTTTGAGGTGTCTTGAGTGCTTTTACTGAAATCCGTGTTTTAAACCAATCTAGTTTTTACTCAAATATGTAGATTCAAACTCACTTCATTCCAATCATTATTAAATAATACTTGAATTAATAGAAATTTAAATACCAGCAATTTGTTTTAATCACTGAATTAGGAGAATCAAAGATTCATATCAAGCCAACCCTCAATCATATTTTTCTTACAATTTCTTCTATATTACTATTATCATTGTAACAAAAATTTATGTGCCTTTTTATATTTTCTCTAAAACGTGCTTTCAAAATACCATCTGCTATTATTGGATTATCTGCTATTATTGGATTATCTGTAATATTTATAGAAAGTGACATATGTTTTGTGCCTGTCTCATAATTTTTTTATGTTTGATGTTTCAGCTTATTTTCTATATGTTCCAAACTATGTTACTTACTCAATTAATATTGCAATTATTTTTAAGGACAAATTCTGCAGATTTTGCCAACCACAGTTTTTAAAGTCTAAAAGTTTTCAGTATCAGCAGATTTTCCAATATCTTCATGTATAGGGTTTCTATGGTTGATGCAACTGTTGTCTTGCAATGCATTCTGAATATATCTGCCAAATTTCTTGACTTTATAATTCTGTTACAAACTATTCTTCTGTCGAATGATCTTAGTTTCGATTTCTAAGATTTTTTAATGCTGCTGCTGCTGCTGCTGCTCCATAATAGTGACTGCGCTACATGTTCTTTCATTCATTTCTTGACAATTCAATTTCTACTTCAGCTGCTGCACTGTTTGTTTTTTTTTGTATCTAGAAAGAAAAATGTTATTTTATATATTTACTGTATTGCTCAGTTCTCATTATAGATTTTTACTAATTTTACTAGAAATAATTCACATGAACATACATATTTTCTACGATAATGAATTGTTCCTGATGGGTCCTTTTTGCCTTAGGCCAAATTTCCAAATTGAATGTTGATAAGATTTTTATATTTTCCATTATTAAGCCCTTTATTATATTGTGAATCCGAACTTGAGCCTGAGACAGCCGAGAAAGGAGTAAACTCCTCATGTTGTGCCGAAATCCACTCAATAAATAAATGTTCATGTGTAACAATGGTTATAGGCTAGCTCGATATGCTCGCGCTTCCAAACAGACATCTTTGAATATTACCGCTTTGCGTTGCGCGAGCCTGTAGGACAGAACATGAGCCAGAGACAGACGAAAAGTGTGCACTGAAGACTCCATGCTGGGTCGAAATTCTATAAATAAGTGTTAATGTATACCAATGGATGTTCGCGCTTTCGAAAAACATCCCTATATCTAATCTGTCTTGGGCTCAAGCTCTATTCGATAATATTCAGGACAGTCCTCAGAAAGAGCGAGCGTAGCAAGCTAATCTAAATCCATTGTTACACATGAGTACTCATTTTAGACTGGACTTCAGGAACTCAGTGCACTCTTTTCGGCTGTCTCGGGCAAAAGTTATGTCCCATAGACGCGCGCAGCACAATTAGGTAGTATTCAGGAATGTTTTCCGAAAGCACAAACGTAGTGAACTAACCTAAAACCATTATTAAGGGTATTAAAAAATAAAAAATCACGATTTTTATTTAAAAAAAAATCAGGTTATTTTTTTTTTAGTTTTGACTTTTATAGCATGACTTTTGATAGTATTTTCAATACTTTTAGTAATTATTTGAGTCGTTTCGTTGCATAACTGCATCAAATAATAATTTCATTTTAAATTGACATGGAAAATGCGTCAAGTTTTAAAGAAATTTCAGATCAAAGCATGTTTGAAAAACTCACATAGTTTCTTCTCATGACTTCCTTGTTTCTATCTTAGCACCTACCTCCAAGTTAATTAATTTAAAAATATTTTCTCTAGATCTTTTTTAATTTAATAATTTACTTTCGCGCAATGCAATTTGAGTAAAGCGTTTGACTGTGTGTCACATGAAATTATTTTCAATAAACTAAATTATCATGTATGAGCCATTGCAGTTTAGATGATTTGCAAATACGATTTTAATATGTTTGCGCTGATGGGAAGCAATCTGATTTGAAATATATAACTAAATAATTTTTTCAGCAAAAATTCACTTGAAAAATCCGTGGAAAATCCAGTTATTATGAGAATTTAGGCATGTTACACAAATTGATATATTTTTCCCAAAATTCTCTATTTTCGGTATGATGATTATCATGTTTCAAATTCAACTACACACTCAATAGTGTGTTCATCTAGAAATTAAACCACAAGCGACACGGTGAGCAAGTTGTCCAAGAGCTGACTGCAAAAAACCCGGCCGATGAATGACTGAAATGTGTTTCAAACGTTAGTACTCACCGAGACGATAAAAAAAAATCATGGTGTGCCTAGGCAAAAGTTGTGCACAAGTCTAGTATGATTTTTTTTATGATACATTTTTCGAACAACAACTATATCAATGGCGTAACACTATGAAATTACTCTTAAAATTTAGGTGTTACTGTGTAGAAAAAAGATATATCTGTGTGCCTCGCCAAATCCTGTTCTTGGCAAACCACTTTTTTCAATTTTTTTTTTTGACTGTTACTTGACCTATCGAGTAGCAGCTTCAGACTATGATCAAATAAAAGTTTAAACATTTCTGTATTAAAAATAAGAGATGTGCCATGTCTATGCCTGCTACAAATACCAGACACAACATTTTCTTTTCCTTAATCTTTTGGCTATTGTCATCAATGTCATCTGTATAGGTGTTCTATGCAAGTTTGCTGCGCACAGGTAAATTTTGAAAACTCTCTATACTTAATTATGTTACTAAGAGAGATCTTACATTAGAAGAAGGTACATATGGACGATTGAAAGAAGTGGTGTGCCAAGTAATAATAGTCCGAAAGGCAGCGACATTTTTCAGCTAGCCATTTCAACATCGTTAGGATATTATTCTTACTATAGCTTTTGGTGTGTCCGTAGATGAAATAGCGGTCAGCTGACCAAGTAGCGGCGGATCTGGGGGCTGGAGTTCCACAAAGACGACAAAAATTATTTCAACACCGTTGAAACTTGGCCTTATAATAATTACCATTATGTACATAAAACAAAAATAAGTCAGCTGGTTAGTAAGCGGTAACAAGACCGACAACTGATGCGATAAACATAACACTTAGTGGCGTATGAGTCGTATACTTTTTTCAATACAGTAGCTGAGCTCCTTTCTCTTACAAACGCACAGCTGACTGTTGCATTTTTTTACATCGGTTAGGAGTGCTATTACATAATCAAAATTCACCCGTGTTGATATTTTATTTATGTTATAGACGGAGAGCTGGCTACATAAAAAACCTTTTTATCGCTACATGGCTAATTCCTTTTGTAAAAGGATCTTTTCGTAGGGCCAAGTTCAAATCGCCTTGTCTGCCAGAGCGAATCTGTGGCTTTTGGATATTTTGAACTTGATATTCTAATTCAAATTGCCAAGAAAAAATCTGTCAATTTTGACGAAAACCATGCCATTCACAATATCGTTTCCTCAGTTACCAACTACTGCTGTCGTCAAACTGACATTTACAAAAGAAAAATTTCACATCTATGAGGTAGCACGTCAAACTTATCAAACGTCACTTCTGTATATCATATTTATTTGGTGTACATAAAAAGAATGTAATCATTCAAAAAGAAAATGTTTTGTGTTCGGGTGTAAATGCTTTAGCACAAGCGCACTTTTTATATCTGTCAGTCGTGAATTTAGCCATGATTTTTTTGTTTGCCATTTTGCATATGACTGTTCTAATATATAAATATAATATTTAATCAATCGGCATGCATTTGAGATAATTTTTTCCATTTGAAATTTTACTCTAATTTCGCGCTGACTGCCAGCACTTTAGCCACAAGCAAACAGCCAACAATTCACCGTGTTTCTCAAGAATAAATAGAAGCTATTTTTATAATTATAATACATGTATCTTATAAAAAATTTAATATCGAAATTTCACTTATTTCACCATCCATCCCTACTATAAACCACGGGATACCGCTAGCAGCAAGACGATTTGAACTTGCCCACACAAAAGGATCCTTTCATAATAAGAATCAACCAAGTAGCGATGACAAGCTTTTTCATGTAGCCAGCTCTTAGATTAAGTGCACATGAGTGCATCAGAGAATTTTTACACGAGTGTCTTTGTCTTACAATGTTTTATTTTTGATCGTACCAATTTCAGTAAAATATAGTGAATTTTTCATGAATACTTTTTCTTTTGTGAATGTCAGTTTGACGGCAGAAGTAGTTGATAACCAAGGAAACTATGTTGTGAATGGCATTGTTTTCGTCAAAATTGACAGAAAATTTATTGGCAATTTGAATTAAAATATCAAGTTCAAAATGTACAAAAGCCACGGATTCGGGCTGGCAGACAAGGCGATTCAAACGTGGCTTCACAAAAAGATTCTCTTACAAAAGGAATTAACCATGTAGCGATAACAAGGTTTTTTATGTCGCCAGCTCTTAGACTATTACAATTAAAATTAAGATTTAATTTGAAATGGAAATTGAAACGTACGAACAAAAGGTTATTCTACTAATTTCTCTTGTTTGAATTCTATTCAGAATGATTCTTTCTGTTTCCGAAAAATAAATCAGGATAAAAAAAAATTATCCATTATCCATTTTACATAAAATTTGGATCATCACTCTTACTCTCACTCTCTCCGTTATTGTTTTCACTACTATCTGCTTCGAATCCACTCTATTGGATATCATCTTCCTCGTCACTGTCTACGAATAGAATATTACAATAGTATAAATTACTTCGACTGTGTAATAAAAACAGGTGCAAAACTTCTTTCTTCTACAGTCACTATGGAATGATACGTCTTCCCACACGCTCATAAGTTCCTCAGAAAGCCGCGTGGCGTCGCAAAAACATGTTTCATTACTGTCATTATTTTATTTCTTTTTTATTATCTTATATTTCCTTTTCAAAATGGAAACAATATAAGTAATTTAATCAACGTATGTTGAATTGGAAAAATATTTATGCAGCAAACTATTTCTCAGACGACGGAATATTTTGGTTATAGATATTTCTGCGGACACCTATGACTGTAGAAAAATGGCATCCGTCACTCGTGCGGATCAATCATTTCACACTTGTATCGGAATATACTATTCTTACCTACACTACCGCTTTTTATTGAATCAAGAGATACTTCGGAAACTGTAAATGGTATTTTTCGCCAGTTTTTCCAACTTCTGAGAAAGAGTTTGCTTCATCGATTTTTTTCCAATTCATCAAAAAGAAATAAAATAATGACAGCAATGGAACATTTTTTTCGCGACGCTACGCGGCTGTCTTAGGAATTTCTGAGCGTGTGAAATGACCCCAATTCCGCACGCTACAGCGGGTATCATTCCATAGTGACTGTAGAAAAAAAGAAGATTTGTTCCCGTTTTGATTACACAGACGAAGTAATTTATACTATTGTAATATAGTATTCATAGACAGTGACGAGGAAAATGATACCCAAAAGAGTGAATTCGAAGCAGATAATAGTGAGCACAATAACGAAGAGAGCAAGAATAAAGTCTCAATCACAACACGATATTAGTAGTTATGGTTAGTGCTAGATGTTTGACATGCACAATCGTGTGTTAGCGTTCGCTACAACAAAATTAGCCCAGTATAGCTCTACACTACGCTAATCGTGGCTAGCGCAAGAGTTTTAGTAGTTAGTGGCTAGACCAATCAGAAGAGGAAGAAAAAGAGATGCATATATTTTCTTTTTAATTTATTTGACATTTATGTACTATCTATTTTTGTTATGAAATCTGTACGAAATGGATCAACGGGATTAGCATCAAATTTGAAAAATATATTACTTATGTTGATTATTTGAAGGAACTAAATTACTAATAGAATTGAGATTAGTTCGATACTGTCTTGGCCCAAATTGAAGCCAGAGTACACTTTATCAACGACAGAAACTATAATTGTAAGGCGATAATTTGGAGCATTGTGAACGCTGCTTTCAGAGCTCAAAGTATAAACACTAACCACTAACCATAACTACTAACACTAAGTACTAATTTTGTATTGTGAATGAGGCTTAAGAGTGATGTTCCTAATTTTATATAAAATGGATAGTTGATAAACTTTTTCATCCTCATTCATTTTTCGGGAGAAGAAAAAATCATCCTAGATAGAATCCAAACATGAGTTAATAGAAACACCTTTTTTTCATACGCTTTAATTTCCATTTCAAATAGAATCTTAATTTTGATTGTAACATAAATAAATTATCAAAACGGGTGAATTTTGATTATGTAATAGCACACTACATCTATATAAAAAATGCAACAGTCAGCTGTGCATTTGTTAGAGAAAGGAGCTCAGCTACTGTACTGAAAACAGTGCTCGATGCTCGTATACATACGACTCATTATGTCGCTAAGTTTTATGTTTATCTCATCAGCTGACGGTCTTTCCACCGTTTACTAACCAGATGACTTATTTTTATATGATGTACATGATGGTAATTATTATAAGGCCAAGTTTCAATGCTGTTGAAATATATTTTTTGCATGATTCGGCATTTTCATGTGTTTACCGGCCCTCTGTTTGAGGTTGTATGTTGATTTTACCAGCAAACTATGGTTACTATGGTTATGTTGACTCATGGGCAAAGGCGGTAAGTAAAAAATTGTGGATTCTCACAAAAAAATAGTATATTACAATACAAGTGAAGAAACTATGAGTTTTGCTCACGCGGGTGGCAGTTCTCACACAAGTGAGCGAATTCGTTTCTTCACGAGTGCTGTATAGCGTTTGTTCCATCCTATTATTGAAACATTCATTGAAACATTAATAGTATATTACAATACAAGTGAAGAAACTATGAGTTTTGCTCACGCGGGTGGCAGGTTTGTGCATGAGGCGCTAGCCGAGTGTGCAAATGCACACAAGTGAGCGAATTCGTTTCTTCACGAGTGCTGTATAGCGTTTTGTTCAATCCTATTATTGAAACATTCATTTGAACATTAATAGTATATTACAATACAAGTGAAGAAACTATGAGTTTTGCTCACGCGGGTGGCAGTTTTGTGCACGAGGTGCCAGCCGAGTGTGCAAAGGCACACAAGTGAGCGAATTCGTTTCTTCACGAGTGCTGTATAGCGTTTTGTTCAATCCTATTATTGAAAAATTCATTAAAACATTAAAATCTATAACACTTCTTAAACAAAGATCATGTATAAAGTATAAAGTAGCATAGGCGGTGGATGCGTTGTTATGGATCATGTAAATATAAACATCCGCAACTGTCAAAAATATTAAAATTGTTTTGTCCTGATATTTTTACAAATATAAATTGTGACACTAAAATGGAACAAGATAATAATGAAATTGTGTGAGGAAAATAATTAGCAAAGAAGAGGAAACAAGTAAGTAATAGAAATAGCACTCAAGTTTATATTACAAAAGTTACTACGATAACTACAGAGTCTCATCAGTTTTCAGTTGCTGGTATATCTTGTTTAAGTAACGCAATTTTTAATAAGTATGAAGTTCATTTTCATATCAATGAATACATGTATATTTATAGTAAAATGTATTGTAGTTTATTCTTTATTTCGTTATGAAAGAGTGAGTGGACGAAAGTAATTACACTCACTACTTTCGCCCACCCGTTGTCATAGGAATCACCGTAGTTGACAAAACAAACAGTTTCAAGATTGGTATCCAAGTAAAAAATAACATGTTTCAATAATAGGATTGAACAAAATCTATTACACTTCTTAAACAAAGATCATATATAAAGTCTTAAGTAGCATAGGCGGCGGATGCGTTGTTATGGATCATGTAAATATAAATATCCGCAACTGTCAAAAATATTAAAATTGTTTAGTCCTGATATTTTTACAAATATAAATTGTGACACTAAAATGGAACAAGATAATAATGAAATTGTGCGAGGAAAATAAATAATAGAGAAGAGAAAACAAGTAATAGAAATAGCACTCAAGTTGATATTACAAAAGTTACTACGATAACTACAGAGTCTAATCAGTTTTCAGTTGCTGATATATCTTGTTTAAGTAACGCAATTTTTAATAATTGTGAAGTTCATTTTCATATCAATAAATACATGAAATAAAATGTATTGTAATTTATTCTTTATTTCGTTATGAAAGAGTGAGTGGATGAAAGTAATTACACTCACTACTTTCGCCCACCCGTTGTCATAGGAATCACTGTAGTTGACATAACAAACAGTTTCAAGATTGGTATCCAAGTAAATAATAACATGTTTCAATAATAGGGTTGAACAAACATTAATTTATTCATCTCTATTTGTAATTGAAATTTCAGAATAGAATGTCAAACTTGACAGCTGACAGTGAATAAACAATCATCAGTAGTAATTCAATTTGAAAAAGAAAATTCGTACGCATATTTCGGATGTTCCAATCGTGCAAAAAATTTTCTAAGCATCACGGTCAATTTCGTATAATATTTGGAAACCTTGCCAAGGCTCGATGTCCAAACTATTATTCTCAACCGGTAAACTGTACTTTCTGACCTTAATACTTAAATAACTATTTTTTCAATAATTTTTCACGTCTTTGTGGGACTCTAGCCTCCACATTCACCGCTACTTTGTCAGCTGACCGCTGTTTCATCTATGTACACACCACAAGTTATAGTAAAAATAATATCCGAACGATGTTGAAATGACTAGCTGAAAAATGTCGCTGCCTCCCGAGCTATAAGAACAGGATTTGACGAGGCACACAGAAATATTTTTTAATTTTGTAATTAGATATATGATAGACTAGTATTTCTTTTAATGATTTTAAACTTGTATTACATGAACAATGTAATATATTTTTTCTACAGTCACTATAGAATGATACCCATTCCACACGAGAAGAGATATTTTTAGCGTGCGGAATAAGGGTCATTCCGCACGCTCAGGAGTTCCTAAGAAAGCCGCGGGGCGTCGCGAAAAAACTTTTTCATTACTGTCATAATTTTAATTCTTCTTGATTTTCTTTTAATTCCTCTTCAAAATGGAGTCAATATGAGTAATTTTATCAACATTTGATGAATTGGAATGAGATCAATGAAGCAAATTCTTTCTCAGGAAACGGCATATTTTGATTATAGATATTCACGCGGATACCTTTAACTGTAGAAAAAATAACATCCGTCACTCGTGCGAATCGATCATACCATGCTCATGTGAATTCTGCCACTCGACTTCGTCTCGTGGCTGAATTACTCACATTCTCATGGAATGATCTCCATTCCGCACTTGTATCGGAATATACTATTTATTTTGAAAAAATCCAGAAAAAAAACACAGGTTTTTGACAACCCTGAAATCTAATAATTCTAAGTCAACCCTGCTCCAAAGATATTGAACTGCTTGTCATTTGATTGTATGATTTTAATTTAACAAAAAATAAATTGGCCAAAATAGTCTATGGGAAATTTTAGGAGAGAAAAAATTCTTTATATTTACTTTTTAGCTGTGCACCAAAATTTTTAGTCCAACAAAATCACAGAAGTATATTTCTCGTTATTCAAATTATGAATCCAATAAATGTTCATTGGTTCTAATGGGTCTAACAGGTCTTATTCATATTTATATCTACATACATGTCCATCGTCAGGCCACGGGAGCATTATTCCTTGATGTAGAGAGAGCCTTCAATAAGATATGGCATCAAGGACTGCTACACAAACTTCTTGAAGCGGGTGTAAGTCAGGCATTGGTACAGCTCATTAACTAATACCTACACAAAAAAGATTATGTGTGAAGCTCAACATCAAATCAACCGAGCTCCGAATCAAAGCCGGGCTACCACAAGGATCTTTACTGTCTACGATCATTTTCAAGGCATACTGCAGCGATATGCCAGCACAATCAGCAGATACAACGCTCGCACAATACGCCGATGATACTACAGTACTGTATAAATCACGCAGTGCAACAGTAATTCGCAATTAAGCTTGATGACCTGGTACAGTGGTTCTCAAAATGGCGAATACACATCAACGCCGAAAAAAGCACCGCAATGTTGTTCACCAAACGTAGCATGGAGTCAAGCGAAGACATCACTGATTCGATATTATCCCATGGCGTCCAAAGAACAGATACCTTGGACTGCTATTTCACAAAGGCCTTACTTGGGATCCACATGTCACGCGGGTGCACTCATTGGAGCACACTATTCTTTAATGAACAGGAAAAGTGTCCTGTCACTTAACAACAGAGTTACAATTTACAAAACAATTGTCAGACCATCACATTATGTATCTGCGTGTGGAAATACGCGATAAAATCACACATCCACAAGCTGCAAATAGTACAAAATAAAGTACTGTACTACGGATGGTTGTCGGCGCTCCATGGTTCGTAAGAAACGAGCAAATCCAAGGCGACCTGAATACCGAGCTGATTTCTAAATTTGCGCTCAAACGAGCTAATAAATTATTTGCCAACATTCCCCATCATCCGAACGCCGGAGTCAAACAGCTAGCGAATTTTGATGTAGACGAAAGTCTCATAAACGGTCAAAGTTAATCTTGGCTACTTGATAACGCCAAGAAGGCAGCACATGTTATGCAAAACAAAGAAATCCCTATCAGGCTAAAATACTCGGTAACTATGTACATCACACTTTTTATTTTCTGACACTCTAATGTTCTAATATAATAATTAAGAAACTGAGTTACATCATTCTCAATATGTACAATGATTATTGATATTTGATTTAAATCAGTATGATTTTTCTAAAATAAATCATCGATTTCAATTATTTTAATTTAATTTTTGAACTATTTTTTAATTTAGTTATATTTCCATTGCAGATTAAAATCATAATTCGATTCAAGTGTTCATTTCATATATTTGAGTGGAAGTTAAGTTATTTGATAAACATTTTAGAGGTTTTTGGTAGAGCACTGAATTACGTCAATTTTATATTCGTGCTTTATATAAAATTTTAAATGCCCAATAATAATCCATCAATACTAATTTTCTCTTGAAGATATTTTTCATACATATTAATGATTATACTAATAACCTCCACTCCATTTTTTTATACAATTTTAAAAACTAGAAGCAGATTAAAAATAAATAGTTTTTGAATTTGAATTCTATTCCAATTTATTTTTTAACGTTTCGATTCTTTCATCAAGTGTCATATATCGGAGAAAAATGTTACAAAACTAATAACTGGACTTGATTTTGTAGAAAAATTTTGGAAAATTTGCTGTGGCCACCACAGTATATCCCCGACGATAAATTTCATGGCCAGTTTCAGTAATTCAGAGTGTCGCATCAATTAATTGCATATTTCAAAGTGAAAGCTGTCATTGTCAAAGTGACAACTGTCATTATCAAAGTGACAGCTGTCTTTGTTAAAGTGACAGATGGCGGTTTTCTTTTAGTCGTTACATAATAGTTATTTGTGTATCAAGGCCGTAAAGGTTATCTTTTTTGGTCGAATCTGTTGTTCATGTGAGACCAAAAAAGAACTGTAGACCGAGGTGCACACAACGTTTTTTAGGCGATCATTACGGAATAATTCAAAATCACATAATTTTATCTATTTATTTCTAAAACATTGCAATTGTAAATCTTAGTTGCCGTTGAAATTGTTTTATTTTGTTGTCTTCTATCAAGTTGACATTTATGAAAAATGCGTATTTATTTCTTGAATTGTAAGAACTACAGAAATTGACGGAAGAATATAATATGTATTTCGGCGAAAACTGTTTCTTAAGGAGTTCATCAAGCTGCCCAAATAGGTAGATATGAGGTGTTTATGAAGTATTTTTTGACAGATCAATCCCAAAAAAGTAATATTTGACAGATCAGTTCCAAAAAATAAAATTTGACAGATCAGTCCCAAAAAGTGAAACTTCACGGCCGCAAAACGGGCCATAAAAACACCTTTTTTGTTACGATCGCCTAAAAAATAAGTATTTTTGAAAATGAAGAGCTCTTTTTTAGATTTTCGGGATCTTTAATTCATTGGAGCACACAGTTTCGACAAATTGTTACATAGACATTATTTAAATAATTTGTGAGAGAAACAATTGACAATCGTTTAAATATCCTCTTCTACTAGAACGAGCCAAATTACTTATTCAAAAAAAAAAAAATAAACAATTGACAAACGTTTGCATGTGATGTCAAAATATGAGAGATAATAATTCTATCTCCACATTATGATTCTCATCATTTCTTTGGTTCAGAAAAATATAACGAATTTTATAATAATTTTAATTTTGATAGTAACGATTGAACCGGCTAATAATTTTGAAAAATGTTTTGTGTAAATGTTGTACCAAATCATTCAAAGATTAATTTTAGTTGTCTCATATTTTATGATAAATACTACCGTTTATAAAATAAACGCAAAAACTAAAAGACTCCATCAATAATTTTTGTTACCACTGGTTGAAAAAAGCTCATCTACGAACTTGAACCTAGCTTTTTGATGAAAAACTCAAATATTTCAGTCGAAAATTCGTACGCGTTCTCAAGTTATCGTGCTTCCAGGCAAACCGACAGACCGACTTTTTTCAACATAAGCTGTAAAAAAATCTAGATTATAATACTTCCCCTATTATCAGTGGCGGATTTACGAATTTGCCGCCCGTAGGCTATTCAATTTTTGCCGCCTCTGAATTTTTATACCTTAGTCCACAATCATATCAATTATATTATCTATCGATAAAATTCCAACTTTATGATTTGTGCTCCATCATCCTCGTTACATCAACTTTTCCTGTATGGCTAGTATCATTGAGAACTAGGGTACCATATCAGATCCTTGATTATTATTTTAAGCAAAAAATATCTCAATCATGTAGCACTTTCAAAGTGAGGTAAGGTACATGTGCATGCCTTAAGCGCTCGTTTTACGCCGTTCATTGCAGAAAAAAAATCATTGAATGAAAAATAATCAAAATTAAATTTATTTCTGAGTTCAATAAAAAAAAAAAAATTGTGTTTTTGTTTAAATTTTCCCGCGAACTGTAATTTTAAACGCGATCTGCATGCCCTCATGTGTTCTGTCACGTCAGTTTTAAGCCGGTACGCATGCGCCTATTGACTATAGACTGGAAGATCTCTGTTCACAACACGAAGGTTTACAATAAAAACATAATATATGGCGGACAAAATATGGAAAATTGTGTGTTGCTGTCAGTTGTAATATTTCAATTACAGCTGAAGGGAACAATATCAAGCCGTGATTTTCAATACAGTTCTCCAAAAAAGTCTGATGACAAGATTCAAAATAAAAATAAGGCTTAAAATTGAATATATATTCAGTTATCGTGACCACATCGCCATAAAATTGAAATTTTTTTTCACTATATGCTTTTTTTTTGTAACACGTACGCCGAAAGTACCCTATTATTGAGCTGACTTCTGCTTCGAAAGTTCTTAATTCCAAACCATGGTAACAATTTTCATTAATTTATTGTGAACGGGATAGCACAGAAAATGTAAAAAATATCAACCAATAAAATAAATCATGTAAGTAATGTTTCATTGTATTAGTTTACTGTAATGTGATTGCATTTGCAAAAATCTGTTTGTCAAATCGATAAGATAGTTTTGATATATACAAATTTATTTAAGAAGCTTAATAATGAAGGTACTTCGGTGCACTTGTTACAAAAAGTATCGTATGCAACACGGACACTGAACGACTGTCATTATTGTCATGGATAAATTTGGCTGCACGGAGCTACGCCTTAGGCTTTGCCCTCGTCTTCACCGAATGCAGCCAAATTTATCCTGGACAAAAATTACAGTCATTCGGTCCTTGTAGCATAATATACTATTTTTACTAAAATTTATATTTAATCCATTAAGCAGTGTTCTTCATCAGTTCAGTATTCGGTTCTCTATTTCACAAAATATTTTTTATTACATTATTATGAGAATTATGGATTAAAAATACATACTAACATGACATTGGAATCTTGATTTTTAGGCATGCAATAACTAAATTTCGATTATAATATCGAATCGCTATTGCGATATTTTGAAAATTCATGATCATTAAACATTAAAGTATAATTTACAAAGCGTTTAGCAATTTTTGATGTAGAAATGTTGAAATATTCAGTATTCAGCACTATATATAGGACTATATTTTGATTTTTGTTAAATTTTTTAACTTCTCTCCAATTTTCGAAATTCGTATTTTGTGTGTGTATAACAGTTCTTTTCTTGAATTTTATGAATCTAAATAAAAAATTTATGTACTAAATCTGCCGCCCCTTAAGATTTGCCGCTCTAGGCTTCAGCCTACTCAGCCTGCTGGTAAATCCACCACTGCCTATTATTATTTTATTAAGTTGTTCCTATGGCTCCGTTAAGTTTAGTGGCGTAGCTACTACATAGCAAGGGACAGCAATGCGGAAGGGCCCACGAGTTTGGGGGGCTTTCTCGAAAATATTTAGTGTGGCTCTTATTAAATAAGCCAAATTTAGTGGACTGTATCTTTTTTAACGATATTTATGATTATTAGTTATCGAGATAGAATATCCGAAATGCAGCGAATCCCTTTTTTGTATATATGCTAGAGAAAAAAATCGGCTATGGCAAAAGAAAATAGTTTATTATTTTTTAAAACCGTTAATTTCAACTCTATTCTTGATACCAGTTAAGGTTGTTGAGAAGGAAATCAAAGTATATGAGAATTCATTTAAACTTTTACAGTATATTATTTGTTTAGTGAAGAATATTCTGGCAAAGTTTGAACTCAATCTTGTTTCTAGTTATCGAGATAAAAAATGTCAAAGTTGTTGTTCGGTGACATATTATTACATTGCGTTAATGCACGCAACGTGTTTCACATTGATTCATACGGCATTATCTCGACTACCTGAAATGACAATATTACAAAAACTCGTCAAAATATCTACGAAAGTCTTATGAGCATGTGTACCAAATTTCAAAAAAGTCTTGTTTATAGTTTCAGAGAGAATTGAATTATTATTAGAAAAAATTGTACAAAAGCTACTGAAATTTAGCAAGTTATCATATGTTTGGCAACGTCGCCGCATGAGATGAAATGGAAAGAGTGTGTGTGATTAGAATAAACAATATTTTTTATCACTTCCCTGACATGAGGGTACACTGATTGAGTAACCCATTTATTCTTCCATCGATATTATTTTTTTGATGTAGATTTATCATCAATAAGTTTGTTTGGTTATGAAACGCAGTACCACTACTAAACGTAAAATGTCAAAAATATTTTCGAAGGTCTACAGCGTTGCGTACTATACTCATCATATCGTAGCTTCATTAAAATATGAAAAAAAAAAAATTTCTACCGATGAAAGCTTTTTGAAAGAATAGAATAAGGAACCAAATTATTCAAAATCATGTATTTTCAACCGAAAACAAACATTTCCATTAGTTTTAATCATTGAAATTTTGTTCATTTGAAGTTGGCAATGAATGTTTATCCTATGTATTTAGCATAGAGCAGGGTTCCCACCACAGCTTGACCCCACTCTTCTTCTTAACAACCTTAAAAAAAAACAATTAAAATCCAATTTCGAGGTTAATTTATTCTAAAAGGAATTAAATTCTTTACCATCCAATCAGGCATCCAATTTTGCATGTCAAATATTGCTTTTTTTGGGACAGATCTGTCAGCAACTACTTCATAAACACTTCATATATACCTATATGGGCTGCTTGATGAATTCTTTAAGAAACAGTTTCCGCCGAAATACATATTATATTCGGTACTCCCTGGTGCAATTCAAGAAATTGATACAAATTTTTTACAAATGTCACTTTGATTAGAAAACAATAAAATAAAACAATTTTAACGGTAACTAAGATTTACAATAACATTGTTCATGAAATATTTTCGAAACTTAGCATGCGCTGCCTTTACTTTATTGTTTCGGACAGTTTCGTCTCAATCAGGGGTCTCAATCAGGGTCTCAATAAGCAGCAATGATAGGGCCAAAGACGTCTTTTGGTATCATACTGGATGAATAGGTGATTGATGCGGCAACATTGTTGTATGATGAATTAGAGAAACATTCTTGCCTCCAATTGAAATGGTGACTGAAATGTCACGGACGGAAATAAGTGGTAGGTAACAAAGAAGAATTAGTGAAGAGGTTAGTATTATTTTCTGTATTCGTCATTTTTGTATTAAGTATATCCTCAAAGTTATCTTACTATTAATATTGTCATCAATTATTACAAATTCAAGTATATGACAGCTCCGTGATAGTATTTATAGCAAATGCCAAGCGATTGTGTATTCGCAAAGTGTAAAATGTACAATCTTCGTATTATAAAAAATATCTTAATTCTCAATTGATTGTATGATATTTAGTTAGGTTTAGCTTATGTGGGCCCAGCGTCACCATAAAAATAAAGAGAACAAATATATGTACCCTTTGTTATGTGATCCAGAGTTTAAAATCTCCACGTCGATACGATTTCATCCACGAATCACATTTTGTAGACTCAGAAAAATTTTTATGTGCGCTTCACAAGAAATTTGTGATTTTTTTCTGCCAATATATGAAGTAAATAGTAAATACTATCTTTCCGCAACGATTTTGAACGAGTGTCACTTTAACATATTCCGAAACAACATCGTTTGGTAGCTCCTTTTCTGCCTTTCCGATCCTCTATAATTAACTCAGCTCAGCTACAACCATTTATAATATCAATTATTTCTTTATATTAATAAACTACTTGTATTTAACACTGGGAATACACATTACCAATATTGCTTCATGTTAACTGTATGAAACTGTACGAAACAATATAGTGGAGTCAACGTATGCTAAGTTTCAAAACTATTTCATGGACAATGCTATTGCAATGCCTTATGCTGGGGCCACACTTACGTATATTGTCATTAATTAGGGCGTTATCCAATAATGAACACATTGTCAATGACAATATGTCAATTGTCACATAACGCCTTACTTAACGGCATTAGACATTAGTGTGACCCCTGCATTAGAAATTAAAAAAAAAGTGATTTTGGATTATTTCGTGATGATCGCCTAAAAAATGTTGTGTGCTATAATTTATCGTGATATTATATATTGTTTAATAATCTAATAATAAATATATAGTGAATTAAATCTACTTACAAATCATTTAGCTCATTTTTTATTCTTATTTGTTTTCCTTTTGATTATCATATAATCTGCGAACAGCGACCAGTCATTGGAATGTTTGTGTGAGTAAGTTTGTCTCAAACAATGGTTTTCTTATGATCCAGATTGCAAACATAAGACTTTTCACAAGATTTTAATTGAATAGAACTTCTAGAATAACGTCCAAATCATTCGAGAGTTTCAACCTAAAATGATACAATATGAATCATTTGTTGTATAACCGTTCTGTTGAAATTTTCAAGTAGTAAATGAAATAGTTCATTCCACAATTTGAACATTAAGTTCAACAGCCACTTTGTCATTATTAATAACTTCACATTAGGGATCAATTCTTAAAACGTAAAATGATAGTGAGACGTGACATTCTGTGAAGTATAATTTGCAATTTTATTTGAATAAGACAGAATTTTACGTCACCAAGCAATAATTCAATGTGATAGCTCTTACATTTTGAGAGTTAATTCTTAGAGACATCATACAACTTTTCATATTTAGATAAGTAGTATTTAAAAAAATTTCCACTAATGATTATTGGACTAAATGGTCATAATATGTATTGAATATGAAGTTTTCGTAATGAATTAGCAAAGATTAAGAGGCCTGACATCAATCACAGAGAATGATAAAAGACATGTATTTAATTTTAATGAGGTTATACTCTACAAACATTAGTTCTTCATGATAATTATATTTTCATGAATTATTCAATTAAAAACATGCTTACATATCTGGAAATTAGTCTTTCCATATTTTATATTATGTATCTTCATCGAAGCACTATTTCTCGTAGTTTATACTTTGACATGTTTGACTGTGTGTTTGACACATAAGGATGATATTAGCAACTTAGCAACGTACTCTATGCAGTGAAAGGTGGTAAAAACATTATTCTCTTGAATATTGATAAATTATTCCCAATACTCCAAACAAATTAATAAACGATGAAAATTGAATGAGAGGCAGATCTTGGTATTTTAATAGAATCAAAAAATTAGCTTTCATTATTTGATGTTTTATTGTTAGCTCAATTTCGTGCTGTAAGATGGCAGCATGTAGCATGTTTGAGAACTATAATTTGGAAATAACGACTCTTTGGCATTTTTGCTCAAATTGGAATATATATTAATAATTTCATATATTCAATATGTTACGTTACAGTAAAACCATTCCTTGTACAAATAACATAATTTTTTAACCTGTTATTGACCGGTGCTGACTTTAGCGGTATATTCTAACACTTCACTCTTGACTTGATAATGAAGAAAATAGGAATCGGTAATGTTATTGGCGAGTCTTGCTAAGCGATACTGTATCTGGTGGCAATTTCTAGAACTATCGGAAGTGTGATAAATTGTAGAAGCATTGATAGGATTCGTTTTGTTTTCTTTAAAACGAAACAAATTTAAGCATTAAATTTTATCCTGTACTATTTGTCAACATGAGTAATGTTTATTGCTCCGTGTATGGATGTAAATTCATACAAAAAAAGACATAAATTCAAGTTTTCACTCATTCCCAAAAAGTGGTCAATGGCAACTGGCAAGTAAAGATGAAAAATAAATATGAGGAACCAGTAAAAATAAATAAGTTGAAAGCTTGGAACATTAAATTAAGGAATGAAAAACCAGTCAATAGGTTTATGAAAGAATGTTCCCTTCATTTTAATGAGAATGACCACCTTTATAGATGTTAGTTATTTCAGCATAGTATAGGAATATTAAGAGATAATACTTATATTTAAGAGTATAATCTGAGATAAATTTCTCAACATCATTAAAATATGTTTTGGGTGATTGGATAAAATCACTCAAACGGATTCTAATGATAATAAGGTTGAGTAATTCAATTCAAAATACACTCAAATTTTTTAGTCATCCTGCAGGAGTGCAGGCTCTTGCTTTCCTTTATAATCAAGTGACAAATTGAGCACTTGATATGAAACAGAAGAATAGCCAATTATTTCTGCATGCAGTTAAATATGACTAATAAAGCACCTGGTAAATAATAAAAGTACAGCCGAAACATGTTTGCAGCGGCCGCTTTTTCCAGCTTTGCAAGAACATGTCGTGGTTGTAACTTTCAAGTTATTTATTTCATCTATTTCTAGCATCACCTTTATGATATGTGCCAATTTTCCACTAGTGCCGATGTCTGACGGCAAAGTGCGTAGATATTAATTTCATCTGTTATATTTTTATTCAAAACACCGCATAATAGTTCGGCATCTAGAACTTCTTCTCTTTCGCATACACATCTAAAATTGTGATATGGATTTAAATTTATGAAATATTCCTTCAATTTCAGCTTTACTGGGATATCCATTCTCTAGAAAACAGAATATAATAACAATAATAATAATAATTTATTGCCCAACAGACTGTCCATTTACAGGGCAAGATTACATCAAGTAAATAACAATAATTTAGTGTTAAATACAGCACAAAAAAAACTACATTTTAAGCATAAATGCAGGAAAGAGAATAAGTATAGAAATGTATAGCAAAAATATGAATAATCACACGAGGAATAATAATAATAACATAATTAAGTCAATAAAATATATCATTTATATGGATGTCGGCGTTGCGGCACATTACAAAAATTGGAGAACGCTGAAGTACATTGGTACGAAAGGCTGGTAAATAGAATGTTCTAGCAAATCTAGCAGCGGATCTAGGAACATGAAAAAATATTCGGGACAGCAAAAAAGGCGCATCGATTTTATTATGTAATATCTGCCACAATATTTTCGCAGTGTTAATCTCTCGCCGAGATGCTAGGGAGTCCATAGAATGGCGACGAAGAAGAGAATTTTGGTCAATACCTTGTTGAGGATAAATACCATCATTTTTGAATGACAGGTATATCAAAAATCGAAGATGAATTCGATCAAGCAATAGGCATTGGTACGTATAGAATGGATACCATATTCAAGTCTACTTAAGACATAAGCGAAAAATAAAGACTTTATAGCATTGACATCCTTGAATATTTTGGAATTTCTCATAATGAACCCCAAAGTTTCACAGGCCGACTTGAAGACATTAAGTAGATGCTCCAAAAATTAAAAATTGAAATTAAAGATAACATCTAGATCTTTAATTGACATTTGTTGAATAAGTGATGTATTTTGCATATTATAAGGGAATGTAAATTTATTGCGACTACGTATAAAAGAGATATAACAGCATTTATTGATATTTGATTTCAGCTTGTTTTCATCACACCAAGTAATCATCATATCAATATTCCTTTACAAATTAACAGCATCATCATACCCTGATATTCTACTGAATAGTTTGATATCATCAGCATATGCAAGAACATGGCAATCAAAGGATTCAATCAGATCATTTATGAAGGGGTTGAATAATAATTGCCCCAAGTTAGAGCCTTGGGGAACTCCAGATGTCAGTATAAATTCGGAAGTTCTATTATCTAGATAAGAACGTAAAAGTTCAAGTAAACAAGAAGCTGCACCAAAGAAATAAATTTTATTCAGTAGTAATCCATGATCCATATATCTAAAAGACTATCATTTACTAATCTAATGATTCAAAAAACTACCAAGATACTTAATTTTGAACTTCGAAGATTATATATATTAAGTTAAAAATTCCCAATATTTAAACCATATCATATTAAATTAAATCAACTTATGAAATTTCTATGCTTTATAATATATATACAACAAAAAAATTATGGAAATAAAGGTAGTATCTGAAAGCTATTGATAATTATATTAATATTACACTTTTACGGCCAAACATACTGAATCACAGCTTCGTTAGTGCCTGATATTCTCACTTGGCGCTGCGAGCTTAATCAGACTCGCCAATAGCCTTGATACACGCTTCCCAAGTAACAATGACTGACGGTCGACCAAAATGTGACGTCGTATTTTGGTCATATTGAAGTCATAATGTGACCGTCATATTAGGACGTCATAAATATGACGTTAAACTGACGTCACACGTCAAGTCAAATTATGGTCATAAATTGACGTCAAGAAATAACGTCATATGATGTTGAAGTGACGTTATAATTTGATGTTATGTTTCAGCGTTTCACAAAATCATACTTATTCTTTATATGATTCTTTAGTCATTTTTTTTTGGTCAGTGTGGGTATTTCTCAAGTAACCATATCTGAAAATCAACGTTGTATATTGGTTGTATGAACGTCATACCTAGACGTCATTTTGTTACCTCAAATGTATGTAGAATTGACGTTTTTATTTACGTACATTATTCACGTAGTTTAAATGTTATATTTTAACGTCATATTCAAGTTGTATTGACGTCAAAATTTGATATTATGTATTTTGAAAGTTATTAACAAATAGACTGAGAACAAATATGGGAAGAAAAAATTCTTGATATTTTTAACCTATTTAATTGTTTATGAGTTATTTTTTTTTTTTATTTTTATTCGAAAGAATCTTTGTATTCTGTTGTAAAAAATATTATTTTTCTCGATTAATAATTAATTTTCCAGAAGTTACGGATATAGATTTTCGTCTACTAAATTGTTGATTTCCATGCTCCAAATTTTTATTAACAAAAAAAAAAGTAATTGAAAAATTTAAAAAAATGAATGAATTTTTATTTTTAACTTGTACAAGTACTAATGTACAGCAAATCTATTTTTAAATTATTTTTATTTATTTTTAATACGATTTTTTTAACTAATTGTTATGAACAAATGCATTCCTTTTTTGAAAATTATGGTGGTCAGATTCATACAACCCCCGAGCACTGAATTATGGATGAATATGGAGAGTGACATAAATTTGTTTTACAAGCTCTGCTTGTTTACCGTGAATAATACGGGAATAAGAGAGTCAAATTTTGATTATTTTTCTTTCTTGAAATTATGTTTATTCACAAATTTTTGTACATTGAATGGAACCCAAACAAAATATTTTAGATTCGAGGGATGAGTCACTTGTAGGCTGTCCAGCCAAGGCCAGGGCCTAGCGACTCATATGGGTTGGTCTGTAACCACGAAATTAGTTTACGGTCCTATCAACAGAGGGCAGCGTAAAGCAATTTATTTGAAAAACTGTTATTTTCCAAGTATTCATCTGTCATTTCACATTTGTGTCTCAAAGGTGTGTTTCTAGTACGAATTGTGTTTTTTTTTATATTTGTGTTTGTTTCTATCGTGTGCCACGTGCTCATACTATTAAATCAATGCCGACAAAGATAATAAAGTGCTGTATAGTAGGATGCGAAGCAACCGGTGAGTTATATTTCCTTATTTTTTATGTATAATATATTTAAAACTCCTGTATTATTTTCAATTCATGATGCATGTTCTGGTATATTTTGATGGATTCAATAAATACTCACTGAATAGCAGTCAGTCAAGATCAATTTAATTTTTTGTGGCTTCAAACATTAAGAAATTTTCTGTTAAAACTCAGTTTGTATTCTCACCTATTTGCTACTTAGATAAAAAAATGAAATGAATAAAGAAGCGCTTCTGTAAAAGTTGAGAATACAGGCTAGTATGATTTCAAATTTATAATGTATCATGTGTAAATCTACTTATAGGCATCATTTGATTTAATTATATAAGAATACTTTAGATTTCATGTATCACGTGGAGTTCTATTTCAAAGCATCATGTATTTAAAATCTTTTCTTTTTATACATATACATTTCCATCGATTTCCGAATCCTGATCGGCAACCGGACCGTATTCATCACAATTATATTTGTTAAAGCAAGGTTCATTAAAAAATAATTTTATTTTATTTTCACAAAAAAAAAAAAATTCATGTTCTTCCCATACTCATAATTATTTATCGAAAAATTAGATCCCAGCAAAACAAATGACAAATTTCAGAAATTATGCTTATAAAGTTTATAAAAAGTTGTAAAGTGCTTAGCAAATAAAATTATTTAAATATTCAGCAGAGTATTTTATTCCAATATTTCCCTTAATTCGTATCTCCGATAATCACTGCTTTGTATCTGTGTCATAAATAATAATAATTATAATAATTTATGAAACAGATACAATGCAGAGATTATCACTTTTGAAATAAACTCCCTCCACTTTCGTTTAGTTTCTCGTTTCTATCACCAGGTGGTGCGATGATCGCGGTTACAGCTTCAACTACAGCAGTCGCCAATCTGTAGTTATATATATAGTCTGTGGCCAAGGCAGGCAAGCCCTTTCAGATTCTTCGTGTTTTCTGTTTGACGAAGTTACATATGTATCATTTTTCTACTGTGACAAATCAAAGTAAGTTAATTATGTAGTAGTATTCTGCAATTTTTTAATCAAGTAATACATTATTCATTTGCTGAATGCCATGTGATTGTATTTAATGGAAACTCGGAGATAGCAGTGGTTGAATATCTTGGTCCAGAAATGGAATATTAGCAAGATGGCCCTATCATCCAAAGAATATTCCGATAAAACATAGGAAGATTGTAAAAGAGCGATGGATGCATTTGATGTGTGTGAAGTAGAAATTATGAACTCATTCGGTTTGAAGTAAATTGAAAGAAATAGTTTGCCTTTGCTTTGCAGTTAATTATATATTTTTTTGTTGGTAAATATTTTCTCATATATAAAACTTCTTTTAATGTACAATTATAAATGTTTTTTTTTTATTCGTTTTTTTATTGATGTAAATATTTATTTTTGACTATAATAATAATAATATTTTTAGTTTCGTTGAATCCTAATTTTGTATGTAATTTTATATGTATAAATAATAAAATTTACATTTTATTCAATTTTTTTTTATTTACCAGTTTAATTCATTTTTGACGTTAAAATTGAGTAGTAAAGTGACGCTGTGGTATACTATCAACAGTTATTATTTTAAACGTCATAAATTAACTTCACTTTCGACGTCATTAGAAAACTTTAATTCCACGTCAGCATAATGGTCTATTTGACGTCCGTAAGCTACTCGCTGAGACGTCTTGAGGACCGTCAATCGACCAGGTCTGTGACGTCGATACAACGTTGTTCTTGATCACTTATGTTACTTGGGTTATCAGCTCCATCTGACTTTTTTTTATCAAACTAATATGAGCTACGCGGGTAGTTCCGATTTCTTGAATACTAGAAAATTATTACAAACTTCTACTAAATACCGATTATAACAGAAGTTCCAACTCACTGAATATGGTTTTCAGAAATAAATTTCAAAAACTATATTCAGAAAGTTGACAATTCAGTATGACTCAGTATTTAGTAGAAGTATTTATTTATGGAGCACAACTAAATAATTGAGACATGGAGACAGAGAAAATATAATTGTTCAGTTCTATGATGAAAAAATTTGTTCTACTCTTATATTGTTAGCAAAATAAATATGCAATAATAATACCATTCTAGGAATATATGGACTTGATTTTTAAGTGGTACCTACTTTTTTTGTAATTAATTTATTCTCCTAACAATATTTACATATATGGAATACAAAATGGAACATAATATTATAGATATAATTTGGCATCCTCAAGAATTTAATAGAGAGCTTTTGATCGTGAGCTTGAATATTAATACAGAGCCTCCCATAAGAACTCTCGCCGTCTGCTTTGAATGTAGATCAGTTTTTTATTGAAAATAAATTTGAATGGTAAAAGGAACAACATATCTGTTGATATATATATATATATATATACATTGGCCACAGAAATTACCGCTGGCGGCAGCACTGTGCTTACAAAATGGTGGACCAAAAGTGGCTTACGGCAAGTTTGTAATCTGTTTACAATGTAAATACGTTGATATTCAGCAAAGATATATTCATATTTCGTTGAATGATTCAATTCAATTTCAACTGTGCAAGAAAGTATTGGCTTTCTTCTTTTATAACATTCAGTTTTTTCTTTTAAAATATTTTTATGTATATATGAATTTTAGTTGTAACTGGAGGACTGAATGAGGTTATGAAATTCATAGTTTCAAAGAAAATAATATTACAGGAGAGAATTTATGACATTTTTGTATTGTACATTTCAGCTCTCAGCTTTCCCTGTACGAATGTTTCTAATCCGCATAGCTTGTTTATGAACTGGATCGAAGTCTCCAAATTTATTTACTACCGACATTTTTCTTTGCCCGTTTTAGGAAATTTATGGAAACTCATATCCAAGATTCAACTAAATTTGGAATGACATCTATAAACACAACAATTTTTAATACTTCTTCGTTTAGATTCCATATTTTGAAGAGTAAAATCTTGAGAAAGACTAATTCCAATATACCAATGAGGCTATGTAATTTAACAATCAAGTCGAAAGCTTAGTATCTTTCACTAAATTGATTCCAACAAATCCAACATGAACTATTGTAGTATAAAATTTCATACAAACAACCTCAAAAAAGCCATTAAATATTGCCAACAAAGCCAGTAACATAGCATATGATCATATGGAAATTAAGGTTGAATCCACTTTACACTATAGTTCCGCTTATAACCGCTAGGTGGCTGCGGGTTAATTTCAGTTACCAATTGACGAATTTTGCATGACTTCATATCATTACCAATCAGGGACATTAATATTAATTTGAATATGAATTTTTTATCATTTGAATTTGACATTGTTGAAATTTTGAAATATGTCACAAGATTAAATTTTGACAAGCATAACGACGTGTAAGATTAATAGTATATTACATCTGAGGTGGGAGGTATTTCATTACAGCCGAGAGTTTATTATATGACCGAGAGGCGAAGCCTCGAGGATCAGATATAACTCGAGGCTGATATGGAATTCTCACCGAAGTATGTATATTATTATTCCTCTCTCTTTTTTTTATGTGTGAAAGTTCTCGTCTAACGTTTAATTCAAAATTTATTGTTTGACTGACACAAATATTTGTTAAATTTTTTGTAACTCCCGCTCTTGTCGTCATTTGGCATACCAAGAAGAAGAGTGGTGTTGCTGACAGTAGTAGAAAATATTTTTATTCACAATCATAATAGTAATATGGCAATTCCTAACCTTTAGGAAGTTGGGAAGTATGTAATTTTCAACTGCAATGACTAGCTCACGGGTCGGAAGCGATACTTCCATCTCTTGGGTGGGAAATGTTTATGCAGGGTTGCCTAGCATCAGTCATTAATCTTTGTTGAAGTAAAATAATCCATGCTATCAGAAATACCGATCATATAATCTAATGATCCAAATAAAACAACTAATATTGAGAAGAAGCGGATTTATATTGCAGTTCTGTGTAAATCTATGTCTTATAAATCCATAAATTTGTAAATTAAGGACAAAATCGCTATTAACTCACATACGTAGCACTTTCGATCGATTCTGGACAAGTGTATAACTCCATTTCACTGTAATAACTTATTGATATCTGCACTTATCACAATTCCAATGAATACATCTATAATGCCCGTACTTATAGTCGATACTTCGCTCGATCTCAGACTTGAGAATTGCTCAAGTATGCGAATATTACCAATAGTCGTTACTTGGCTACGGAGTAACACTTCGCGTTTGCTTGACTCCGGCTTTACTTGAGTCTACTACAAGGCTACCTTGAGTCGTGCTCAAGTATTCGTGTCAGATATTTTTGACATTTGTATTTTCAACATGGATATATGCCATAGAGGTATACATACTAACTGAAACTTACCTTTCCAATCAAATTGTCCAAAGATAGATTAAATTCAGTGGACAAAATAGGAATATTTCGCAAAAACTGTCATGAACGTCAAACATATCAATCAAATATATGTCAAAAACAAGAAATCTCAAGCTTCACGAAGTATCGACTATAGGATAGATTTTCAAGTGAGTATCTATGGTGACTTCGCCTCGACTTGGCCAAGTAATACTCAAGAACGAGATTAAGTTTCGACTATAAGTACGGGCATAAATAACTTGATTCATAAATCATAAATCAGACAAATGTCAAATTAATCAAATATTTCAAAAAATTTTTGTTTTCATAGACTACTACATCAATTTACTTTGTTGAAAAAAGAACGAAATTGGATCGTTTATTTCTCGGAAAATTATATATGATTGTGAATAAAAATTATTACAAGCAATAGAAAAAATAAAAAAACAAGAAGGAAAAGTGATATTCACTGGCAATAATTGAAAACCAGAAGAAAATCCAAGAAATAAGCACCAGTGCAAGGACATTCAGGACAGGACACAGTGAACTAAAATGAGCAAAATCTAAGTAATAGGATCTTCCGCGGTTTTTAAAAAATGTTGGAAATCGACTCTAAGCACATTAAAAAACTATTGGCACTAATTTTTTTGTTAAGGGGAATCGCTGTGATCAGTAAACACGATTACAAAATCAACGACGTTTGAAATAGTCACGAAAAAACCGCCATGTTGCTGTGACGTCACTCCGCACTTCTGACGCTCAGCTGTAGAACCGCTTTCAATAAAGTCAGCAAAAGAAAACCTCAGTTCTAAAAAAATGAAATGTTGAAATAGTATTGTATTGTACCTGGGTGTGATAGCAGCAGTCATCGCGAACCAAGTAAATTGTTTATAGATGTCTCAACAGAGGAAATACGGAAAAAGAGGTTACAACAAATCCGAGGCGTCCCAAGTAACAATGACTGACCGTCGACCAGAATGCGACGTCAGATTTTGGTCATAATGAAGTCATAAACTGACGGTCATATTTCGACGTCATAAGACGATGAATCGACGTCACATTTCAAGTCAAATTTTGGTCATAAATTGACGTCATTTTTCGACGTCATAATTTGACGTTATGTTTCAGCGTTTTGAGAAATCATACTTATGCTTTATATAATGATTCTTTAGATATATTTTTTTAGTCAGTGTACTTTGCGCTTACGTTTTCAACTGACTGAGTCTTATTTTTTAGCTCAACGTCACTTTATGACGTAAGTTCGACGTCATTTTGTGACGTATGTAACATTTTTATTCCAGCATCCATTTTATGACCTAAATTCGACATTATGAGTATCAGTTATCTAGATATGAAGTTATAAATTATTATATAGAGATCAGTGTTCAATTATGAGAATTATGAACGAGTCAAGTTATGAAATATAAATTAGGTGCGTTCGGCTTTTATATTCCAGTGTAGATAAAATCTTATTTCTCTAAACAGTCTATCAATAAAAGTGAAAAGCCTGATCCTCTATTTATTTGGGTTACAAGCATTCAAAGGGTAACATCCTGTACCCAACGCATCTTCTACAACAGTTCGGAAATCTTCGGTAAGATTCGAACTATTGAAATATCAAGCTACCACCAACGGTTTTTCTTTTGTAGTTCAGTTCCAGGCCAGGGAGATTCATTTGTTTGTTTGCATGATATTGCTCCACTCAAGAATTTTGTTAAAGTTATTGGAAGATAGGTATCTATATTAAAATTAGAAATAGGTGACTCATCGTATATCCAACACATTGATTAATTTGCTATCGATTTAGAAGAATTTTAAAATCTAGAAACAAATGTATCATAAAAGATATTTCCGAATCTCATAACTGTTATTGAAAATTTTTCTAGCTACACTCGGACAAGCCTAACCTGTCGCTTGAGAATTTATCTTCTGGAGATAAAAATAGCCTGACCTAACTGTATCTATCTCTCTCTTACTAATGCTATCGTTCTTTTCACTTGTTGATTTAAGACATTATGTACATTTCGTATGTAAAGCAAACATTATCGGAGTACAAATTTTTTTCTTAAAAATTATTTATATTTGATAGACTGTTTTATCGTGGTTATTGATTTTTTATATAATTAATTCAACCACGACAAATCATAAATCCATTCTATAAAATGTTCTAACTTTGATAAACAATACATAGATAAACGAAAAGAAATATATAAACGCTTTCAAGAACACAATATGTACCATGTTAAATGCAAAGAATCTATATAATTTTCAAGAAATAGGACTCAAATTTTAGATTATTAATGCTAATCTTCAACAAGATTATAATATGTGAGGAAAATAATTTGAATGCTTTAGAGGTAATCCAAATGGAAATCGAGAAGTTGTAATAGATCAAAGCGACGTATCACCTCTAATTATAGATTTAGAGGATTCCAGTGATGATACCCATGACTCCGATAGTTGCTGGTGATTGTAACGGTAATGATATGTCGTCAATAACATTATAAATTATTAATTATGATAACAAATATCTTTTATGAAAATTCTTACTTTTATCTTTTGATTTTTATTTTATTTTATTATTATTTTTATTATTATTATTTTTATTATATAAATGTACATATTCAATGAATAAAATATTCTCTAATAAATTTAAAACATTTGAGAATAAAATACGTACGCCGCTGACGACGTCAGTTTCCTATCTTAGCCGATCTTGAATCATACGATTACCGAACTTATCCGATGGGACTCATTTGACTTGCCCGAGTGTATATATTTCTTAGTTAAAAATTTGAAAATGGTAGAATTAATGTTTTAGAGTTTTTCAGTTTGGCTCGGAGTATGATTTGACATCCTTTTGTTGTAAAATTTGGTAATATACAATTTACAAAATTTCTAAATTTTTCAACTACTATAACTCGGATGAATACAGTCAAAAATATAGAGAAATCTTTTTATAGTTTCAAAAATTTTTAAATATCGGCTTCAAAAGCATGCAGTCGAATGTTACGTCAAAGTCAATCAATCCACTTCCGCCACAGCCCAATAGAAAAAAATATCCCAGGTACAGTAAACGTTCAACCTTAAGTATCTGTTTTGGAGTTACACATTTCAAAATGAAACGATTTTGTGAAGTTTATATCTGAAAAAATTGCCGACGGCTAACTCTCTGGTTGTGTATGTTACAACACTATTAAAATCTTAAAATAATAATTTCTCTGTAATATTTCATCATTGTCATTAATTACACAATATCAAACTTCATTAGGCGTTGCATTAACAATTATTTCTCTCTGCCATGTTGCTGTTATGAACGTACCATGGAGGTCTGAATAAACATGGCGGCCTGTGAGATTGATTCACAGAACGGCTCGGAGCTCTCTCTCTGTCTTTATTTACGAACACGGGCGGAAAGGAGATAGCGCTACAAAACTCCTGTAAATTCTTCGTGTAGCTAGCGCCGAGTCTGATCTCCCTGGCTCGTCGGATTCGCTACCGCGAATCCAGATAAGATAGTTTTGATACATCTAAAATCTATTTGAGAATCTCGGAAATAGGAAACTTTGGTGTACCTACTTGTTACAAAAAGTATCGTATGCAACACGGGCACTGAGAAACCGTCATTATTGTCACGGATGAAGCTATCTGCACAAAGTTACGCCTTAGGCTTCACCCTCGCTTCAACTGTGGCGGTCGTTTGGAACTTGTAGCATAATATACTATTTTAAAATTATTGTTTTCAAATTTAATGTCGCTAAAAGTTCGAAAAATATTGCTCATGATCTTTAAACAACATAAATATACTTTTATAAAAAAAACAAAATAAAAGCTATCATTTACTTTGAATTTACAAAATAAATTTCTTAAAAACTGTCTGAACGATTTCTCTCCAAAAAATATTTTGTCACGAAAAATAAGAAGTTTTGACTAAATTGAGTTTTGAATGTTTTAAGGTAGTTGTCGTGCTATGGGCATAGTATCAGAATGTTCCAAATTTTTGTACACTTATTCAGAATATTATTATACAACAATCCCTAAAATTTGAAGTCGATTGACCATCTCAAACTCTAGATAAATTCAGTTAGATTTCAAATTTTTAACATGGAGAGCAATGGAGAGAATACATTTTGGGCAGCAATTATTTCAGTTTTAATTTTTTATGCAAAAACTAACAGTCAGATCCTTTTGAAAAACTAGCTGTGAATTGATGTACATGTTTTGCGTACCTGAAAATAAAAAGAAAATTATTGACCAGCTCATTGTTTAGATATGAGAGCGCAAAGTTGAACATTTTATATATAAAATACGTCGCGACACGTTGAACAGAAACAACTTGGCAACACTGTACATCACTAAACATTGCATTGTACTATCCGACCTGCAAATTCAAACGGAAAGAGATTAAGATAGTTGCTTAATAATGGTTTCAGTTAAACAATGATTAGAATCACTAATATTATTAGAATCACTGATATATTAAAACTACTAATATCTGTTTATATCTATTATTTATTTCCTTGTAATACAATCAGCTTGCTTCATTGCTGACTTAATAGATAATAATCTCCCCAATGCTTGTAATGTAAACACCTTTGTCTACCCTGATAATTATTTGATTAATAGAAATATCCTAAACTGATAAAACAATTACATCACATCCCTCTCTTGTCGTCCATCTCTAACACAATAATATCTATTATGAATAAAATTAATTTTATCTAAGATTTTTTTGTTTTAAAATTTGCCTTTATACGTTAGATTTTTGGACATGTTTTCTATACTGAGATAACAGTTAAATACATTGTTGCCAAGCTATTTTTCCGGCCAGTAATCGTGTATATCACACTACGATGAACGTGTTTGAGATACACTCTCCGACAAAAAATTCAGGCATCCACTAAATTTATTCTAAATTTCTCAGTCTTTATTCATTAATATTATCATAAAAATCTATGTACTGAACTATCTGTATTATAAACACGTTCTTCCAAGAATAACAAGCATCTATATCAGCTTGCAAAGCGTTTTTTGTAGTTACGCCAGACTTCACTTTTCAACAATAATGTACCACGACAACAGCCTTAACAGCTAGATTTCACTCTTTTCTTATTTTTGCCATTTTTTTGCAATTCCCCCTTCAGGGTAGGCAGCCTAGCTCGCTGAGATGTCTTCCCGATGTCATCGTGACCCTGACGGCTTAAATATGACGCGCAGTTAGGGAATCATTCGGACTTGGACTTGAGTATCTTTAGTAATTAGTTTTTTCTCAACAATTTTTTTTTTGACTTTGTGAGAGATTGTCTTGGAAAGATACAGCGTAGA